>CAJGYM010000124.1:0-182726 GCA_904845305.1 Caenorhabditis auriculariae
GTATGCGTTCACCCCTTTTGTTAGATTTCGTAGCGGAATATGGGTTACTCGGCCCTCAAAAGTGCAAAAACTCCCAAGGCCAAAAAGATCTGGTTTACTGAGGGTAGAAAGATTATTCTGTTCGTTTCTGCCCGGGATGGTGTACTTGCACTATTTAAAATTCCTTTTTATGTAGTTTTTGATCTTTACCACTGTTTTTCACTCGATTTAGAGACTGGAACTTTGCAGTTAGTAGGCTAGAAACCGATTTAGATACTTTTAGCGAAAAAGAGAGAGATCCATGTTCTACTGTATTTTTTTTATTTTCACCAGTAACGCTTTCAAGAGATCGATGTTTAGAGTAAGTCCGAAAAAGAGGAAAAAGTCTGGTAAAAATAATCTTTGACTCGATCGAAGGGCATTGGAACTTCTCCGTGAAACACTCAGCAACATCTTCTGGGATTATCAGCAAATGTTTACGATTCTTAGTGCAACTTAGGCGTTGCACATGTCTTTTCTGCAGCAGATGGTTGACCCGTGGAAGTGCACGTTTAACGGACGTTTGAGCTAGATGAATGGCTGGTTTGCCGAGCCACATGTTGCAAAAGTCGGCGACCAACTTGAGCGCCTGATCTGCTCGTCGGTCTCGAGCAATTAGTCGGCAATTCATTTATACACTTTTTTTCATAGTTACTTCAAGTTCGAAGTTTCTTTGACCGTGGTCCATTTTGCTTCAGAAAAAAATAGTTCCGTTTTTTCTCCATAATCACCATTGAAAAGAATGGATCTGATGTCTGCTAATCCAATATGAATTTTTCACTTGAGATCGAACAAAAAATAAATTTTATGGCATAAAATTTCTTACTATCAAGTTCGGAATAATCTTGGGTGCTTTGAGTTAAAGTTTCTGTTTAGTATAATTTCAGAAGACTTTCATTTCTCTTCAACTCAAAAGAACGGCTTTGTCTTCTCATTCTTTTTCTCTCAAGTTTTTCAAAAAAAGTTCGGCAAACAGTTGTTGATTTTTCTTCCCTATTGTTTCTATTTTTGTGTTCTTTTTTTTTTGATGCTCGCTGCACTTTTTGTTGAACACATGAGCCTGAACAGCAACTGACGCTCGGAGGATGTGGAAGGATTTTGATAATTAAATTCACTTTCAGTCTTTCTTCTTTCGTCTAATACTTTCTTGAGCCAACAGCCGTCATTTTTTCCCCCCGAAGAATCTGTCGAAATCAGAAGACCTGTAGCGGCGATCTTCTGAACTCCAGCCATCAGCCCTTTTTTCTGACCTCTGCCGAATTTTCTAAGCTTGGACAAACGATTAAAAATCGTGGAGATGATAATCCGAAGATGGACTTCCGAACTGGATATCATAGCTGCCCAAGTGGTTGGGAAGACGCGAGAAATCAATCGAGGAAGTTCTTTTTATGGACCGAATCGTTCTTCGCGGCTTTTTTGTAGAAGAGTTTTCCAAGTGGAAGCATAGCTCTTCAAATATCAGAGAACGGCTACAAAATCAAACGCGGGAAGCTGTCCCAAGGGGAAGCCGTCACGCTTGGAAACGCTCGGAAGGACACTCATTTGGGCGAAAAGAGCCGGAGCCAGTCATGGGCCCTTAATTGGTGGTGTTGCGAGACAAAGGCGATTCGACGGCTCTTGGCTATTGATCTCTTTCCGGGTGCGCCTTGCCTCTTTCCATGCAAATTGTCAACGTTTCCTCAATTCTTTCCTTTTCATTCCTGTCCACGCGTTCATTTTCCCGCCCTTCCAAGACATCTAATTGGTCGCTTTTATCTGTACATGAGCCCTCGTTTTATGTTTTACGTCGAAATTTTATGCGATTGCCTGGTTGGTTGTGTTTTGAATCCAAAAAAAAAGTCTTTTTTTTTTAAAAGTTTTCTACGAGTTCACATAACACTTTTTGATGTAAATGGCAGAGTTCTTAGAAGTCGAAACTGCCATAACTCTTATTTTTTTGAAAAATTGACGCCTTGAATTTCACTGGGAAAGAAGAATCTTCGAAACTTTTTTTCTTAACGAAAAAAACTTTAAAAGATGAGTTTTTTTGAAACTATCCTTCAATTTCATCGAGGGGCTTTGAGGGAAAAATTAAAATAGTTAAAGTTATAAAAAATTTCATGCTACCGGCAGATATATTTCTTTTTGATCCTCTCCAATCTTTCCTGGTTTCGTTTTGCAATGTTCGAACCCGCAACAACTCGTTCTCTCCGTGTTCTCTTCTCTTCCTTTTTCAAATCTCCCCATTTCTGCAGCCGCCGAGTTTCCCGCCACTGACCATCGCTCTTTTCTCACTTCAGAACGCTTGTCGGCAAGCCTTTAAATATTTAAGGCCGTTTTCTCTCTCTAGGGCATTGATTTATTTCGACAATGAGATTGCTTCCGCAAAGGATGCGTGACACTTGTTCTTCTCATCAGCTTTTGCCCTTTTCTTTTCAATTAGACATTTTCAGCGTTTCCTTCATTTTTCTCATGAAAATGAAGTTGAGTTCACGTTAAAAAGATTTTTTTAAAAATTTTTTTTCGCTGATAAGAATGTTTTTCGTTTTGTGACTGACACGACCTTGAAGACACACCTCGAGCTCCCAAAATCTTTCATGTTTTTTAATTTATTCTGAAAAGAGCGTTTTTTGGTCGATCAGAGATCAAATTCTGGGCGCGAAAATAGTATTTTCAAATTTTCTGATTTGAAACAGCAATCTTTCGCACTCGAATGCCCTTTTTATGTTCTTTTTATGGCTATGTGTCAGTGTTTTATGAGACGGAAATTTTTCGGTTGCAAAAATAGTTCCTTCTGTTTGAGTAAAGGTAAAAACGCAATGAAATTACGGTAGGACTGCGTAACGGTAGCGGTTTAGCTCAAAATTTCTCAACTGCTCCAATTAATATACCGAGTTCTACATATTAATTTCGTTTCAAACAGCCCAGTTTTTACTTCTCTGCTCCATTTTTGAAGCCTCTCTGCCACCCAGCTCTCTCATCTGAATGTAATTATATTTGAGCTTAATCAGGAGTTCATTTGTAGGATTGGCTGGCCGTGGGGAGGCTTAGACAGCCGCGTGATCCTTTTCCTGGAGCAGTATTTCGTAATATATTCCTCTCGTATGCCTCAAAAAGGCCGCGCACTTTCTCGGACTTTTGCCAGTAAAGGAACAAAAAAGGGCAAGCATCGGTCCTGAAAAGTACACGGACGTGAGGGCAACCGGAGTACGTCGTCCTTGAGATGGTCACAACCATTGGGATCGCTCCGCCCCCAATTCTTTCCATTCTTTCCTTTTCCATTTGTCCGAATAGCAACGGCTCTGACAGCTTTCCAAGAGGGTTACTTGGTCCACCGCGGTCTCCACATTTGATAATTCAATTTTTTAGAAAATTCGAGAGAATTTAAAAATTTTTCCTTGACCCTACAAGATATTTTTCTATCGACAAAATAGTAGTGAATAAACTTTTTCACGTGAGAAAGAAACCAAGATTTTTTTTTATCATAAATCCTCAGGAAACCAAAAATAGTTGAAGGCTTTCCCACTCTTTCTTTCCCTTTCCATTCATTCCCGATGCTTCCTGCTTGGTTGCGATTGCGAAACTCAGACAGGTCATCATTTTCAAAGTCTCTCATTTTTGGCCGGTTGGCGAGTCTTCGAATTGTTTCGAAAGTTGCGCGATTGCTCAGGTTAGGCGTGCCGGGAGGTGCGACACATGCCTCGACCCATTGTCTGTGTTCTCCCAGGCCTCGGCGCGTTGACCTTGAGTCCCTCGATACGTTCGCATTCTTTCCGAAGTTTTTCGAATGTTTTCCGATCCCATTTCTTAATTTATGTCTTGAGCAGGTGTCTTTTAAAGGCACGTTTTGATTTCACACGAGTTTTTTCCTGTTTTTCGAAGTATTTTTGGTCGTCTTCTGGAAGGTTTTCGACTTGCAAAGTCATCGTGAATGGATTTTGTGCTTAGGCTCTTAGTTCAGCTATAATGGGTTGAATTCAAATTTGCAGAGGTTGGCAAACTCATTTTACTTCCTTTTAACAAAACGCTAGAATTTTTTTAAAAGATAATCGTTCTTATGTTTCTTTCAAGATTTTGGAAGCGAAAGCTCATAAAAAGTTTTCGAATCAAAAAAATCACACTTTTCCAGAATTCATTTATTTAACCGCAATCGTTGATCGTTTGAATTCATAAATAACATTGAAACCAAGTCTTTTCTCAAAGGCTTTTTGTAAACAAACTGCTCAAAAAGCCGACGAATTTCAGCCCTCGTGGTCCTTTTTTGTCAGCATCACGCTCTGGGCACGTGATACATTCTCCATGGATTTGAACGTCGCAATGTGCAAAAAAGAGTGGAAGATATGGGCGTTTCTTCCTATGCTCCGCCCATCTTTCGTGTCCTATCAGGCAGGTGATTCACGTCGCCGCGCCTGTTGACTTTCCTCCACACCTCTGCAACAAACAAAACTGTAGTCGAATCATATCTAACAGTCTATGGAATAATTTTTTTATTCCCGCTTCCTTTTTTTCGAAAATAAATAGTTCAATATTTTTTTCTTCTTTTTAAAAAAATTCCAATCGTTCTCAAATCGCTTAAACAGTTTTGTAGTGAGCGCGAGGCGAAAACTGACCCATTATCCTCGATTTTCTTTCCCGTCTCAGCCAGTTTTTGGCTGTTTTCTTCAGTCAGTTAACATACAAGCGTTCTTTTTCTCGTTTTATTCTTTGTTTTTTCCATCCATCCTATTGACGATGTATCGTCCATCTGGTTTTTCCACTTGATACGACCATCGTTTTTTTTTTCCACGTATATTTTTCGAGCTTTCTGGAAGTGAAGAGAGTGAGAGAAGTAGTATAGAGAGGTTGGAGATTCGTGTTTTGATTTGTGTCCTCAAGTTGAAGAATTTTTTTTTTGTCAACGAAAAGTAAAGAAAAAAGTGGATTTCAAGTTTTGAAGGAAATGCTTGGCCTAATTTTTTATTTCCGCGAAATCACATGTGAACCCGATTGATAAGCGTCGTCACATTTTGCACGAGGTGACCGCAGTGATAAGTCGCAAATGTTTTCCTCAAGCTAATCTTCGACCATAGCAATTGTTAAAGGTGATGGAAACCGAATAAGCAGACACTTCTAGGAGATGTGTACGCAGCGGCTAATTTGGAACAGTCAAAAAACTGTTAGAGGCGCTAAATCGGTTCACACAGCCTTACAACGCCGTTCGTTTTCTCAGCCCAGCAGGGAAAACGCCTTTTTTCTCATTTGTAAACCAGGAAGTTGATGGAAAAATTTCACTGTGACCGTCTTGTATAGTGGTCGCTTCATGAAGAGCTTAATAAATTAAATACATTTTTACTTTTGATATTCAATGGATCTTTTGCGGCCACTACGAAATTTCATTTCACGGTTTTTTTTCTGGAATTTGAAAGTCATTTTTCAAAAAAAAAAAACGTAGCAGTGTCTCAATGGGAAATAGAGATGGAAAGTACCAAAGTCAACCGTTACCGTTCGGTTTTTTATTTTCATTATCATCTATGATGCGAAATATCTCTCATTGACTTTTTTCCTCAATGTGTAAAAGACGGTTCTTTTCTTTCTTGTCAGACTCACCTTTTGGTATTTGTGAATCAATATTTTATGACTGATTGCGATTTGAAGGCAGAACGGTGTGAAAGGAGTGAATCGAGGCTTGTTTTGTGGGAGAACGCTTTTTGCTCTGGGGGCACACCGCGTGCCTTGCGTGTCATCAGCTGACCACTCACGAGATCCTGTCCTTTTTCGATTTCTGGTCGCCTCTCGTCGTCCCCGTTCGCCTTTCCTCTGCTTTTCGTCGGTTTTTGATGCTGCTTCTTGACTTATGTCTCTCTTTTCGATCAATTTTCCTCAGTATTAACCTTTCATTTCTCTCCAGTTTTGTTTAGGGTCTGAGCAAGTTTTTTTTTTGGAAATTTTCCCGCTGTCTCTTTTTTTTTTTCTTACAAAGAGTTCAGGAAATTGAGTTTGATTCATTTTTGACAGTTTGATGAGTAAGAAATGAGTCATGTACTCCCATGAGTAAGAACCTTTTTTTGCATCTATTCGCTAGAAATTGATGTTCTCCAGACTCCTCCAAAATCAGATTTTTGCTCCGTCAAATGATTCAAGTTCAAGTTTCAGAAAAAGTTTTGAATGCATTCACATCTTTTAGTATTCTTTTTGTGTATTAAAAAATATGTTTTTCTAGGTTAGTCAATGCGATAGTGACCTTTTTCGTCTTTAATTATCCAGTTTAAATGAAAAAAAACTTCATCATGGGAGCTTTTGCTTCGTAAACACGACGAAACGCTTTGAAAGGCGCGTGATCGGATCGATGCCCAAATATGAGTCAGCGAGGAGGACGCCCTGAGGGTCCGCCTTCGCCCTGGGGAACTCGGGAAAATTTCAATTCTTATCTTGCTCTCTTGCCATTCATCACGTGAACCTCTCTTTTACCATGTTTGTTGGGCTTTTAGTTCCGAATCAAAATGTAAACCAACCAAAACGACTCATTGCGCGATATTTCGTCACAATAAATGTTTTGGATTTTGAAATAGCGAACATTTTTGTGAAGTTTGATCAGAATTCAGTTTTAAACAATTTCGT
The DNA here is from genome assembly GCA_904845305.1 of Caenorhabditis auriculariae. Taxonomy (NCBI): domain Eukaryota; kingdom Metazoa; phylum Nematoda; class Chromadorea; order Rhabditida; family Rhabditidae; genus Caenorhabditis; species Caenorhabditis auriculariae. The sequence goes on from CAJGYM010000124.1 coordinate 6,595, forward strand.
AGGCTCTGAATGGAAAAAAAAATCACTTTCATCATTAGTCGAAAAAGACACGCTCAATGAGAATTTAATGATTCTTATTCAGAACCGCTCTTAAGACGACAGACACTTGGACTAAGTATAGTAGTTCTTGTGTTTTTCGTCTCTGGTTTTCCAAATTTTCTTGGACTTTTTGTTTTCCTCGCATTGAATCTGGCCCCTCCCTCGTGTTCTCATCACATGAGCGTTATAATATCGTGCCGCTTTCATTTCCTGTTGCTCATACTAGAAGCCGTCACTTTCCGAGGCTTCGATATATTCCCACCTTCTGCGAATCGGAACTCGAAACTTCCTGTTGCTCATTGTTGAGGTGATGTCACAATACTCCCACTCCCTCGTCTCAACCACTTGTGTTTACTTTTTCCTTGCTCGCTCTTTCTTATCATCCCGCTTTTAAACCTTGATCATTCCTCACCAAACTCTTTCTAGAACGGTTTTTCCGAATTTTCTCTTTTTTCTCCAAAAGTTTTCACACGTGCTGGTCATTTTGATAGAAGTTTCTCTTCGCTTTTCCCACGTTTTCTCTTTCACACGACGCGCTCTATTCTTTCACATTTTTGGCCAATGTCCAATCGAAATTTGATGATTTTCAGGCCGAAACCTCACAAAAACGTTTAATTTTTGTCTTGTCGCGGAAAGTCCGTGACCGAAAGCTGTGCAAAACGGCGCGAGAGAAGCAATCGAGCGTTTGCGCTCACGACGCGATTGACGCCGTCGGCGGAGTCGTCAGGAACGAATCCAAGGGCGCCAGAATCATGCAGGCGCCGCAAATCGTACCCAAACCCAACCGGTATGTTCTCAATTCCTGAGATTGTTTGAGTTGGACGAGTCCGAATGCTGAAGTCGTCTGTAAGAAAATTGTAAAACAAGAGATATGCTTCAATTTTTTCTTTCTTCAACTCAACCTACAAAAAAGTTCTCACATCTAGATTAAAGTATTTTACAAAAATTCAGAAGTTAAAAAATTTCTGTTTTTTGTGAGCTTTTTCTAATTTTTTAACTTCATCTCGTGAGTGACAAAAAATCCTACATGCCGCCAATATGGGATTTTCTGAAGAAGCTTTTTCCCCAAACGATTAAATCGAAGTAAACCATAAGTTTAATTTAATAAGAAATGATTTTCTATGAGTTCCTTGATTCCCCTAGAAGTTTTCTGAGGATGAGTTGAAAAAAAATTGCCTAATTTTTTTATTCACACGAAATTTTAATGGGCTTTTTGAACTTTGCTATTCAAAAAAATAGTATATAAATTGTTCAAAACATTCGAATGTATTAAAACGTTGACTCGATTTTTTCGCTTGGAAAAAAGGAATATGCTTTTTTATGACTTGTCGAATCGTTCCCAGCCATAGTGAAAGTTGACGTACTTGAGATAGTGTAGGAACACTTTTCTTTCTTTTTCCATGAGGGTTATTGTATTTCTGGCGGCAGAAAACGGAAAGAAGCAGCGACTTCATTGTAAAAATGGGATGGTTCTATTGTACTGGTGGTAATAACTGTACGAAATTAGAGGGAAACGGGAGGCGGGTAATGTTTATTGGTAGGAAGAAATTGCAACCACTCTCATCGTGTTACCAGATGTTGAAACCGAACACAACCGTCGGTTTGCAGATTTTATGGGCCTTCGACGAAACAAAGCGGGGCTCTGACGGGCTCACGAGGACCGAAAACTCTCGGCTGGTTCATGAACGAGGACCTTTTCGACAAACGCCAAGGTAGGATTTTGTCAGATCAAGCTTATTCTTTGAAAATCTCTTCACTTCTTATTCTTCTGACTTTGTGATAGCTCCATTCTCAAACCGAACCGATGGAGTTTCCGGAACCTAGGAGAATTACATAAGCGCAAAATTCGCACAAATGGTTCTCGTTAGCCGATGTGGCAGAGTTATTTGAATAGCTGCGGCGTGTAGAAAAGCCGTTGTCATGTGACCGTTTTATACACGGCACGTGGTGGCTGCTTCCATCGATTTCCAGACTCGCTCTTTGATATTCAGACGGAAATGGCAAAAAAGAAATTGCAGAGCACGAGGCGGAGGTGCCGCGGATGGCGGTCGAGGAAAAAAAGAAGCGTCGAATCAGGAAACCGATCAGCACCGCCATGAAGAAGGCCGAGTTCGTCGCCAACCAGGCCATGAGCGAGAGCAGCGGTGAGTTCTGTTGGTCGATGAGAAGCTTGCCAGGATCGCGATGAACTTGGCTGATTTTTCCTTTGTTTGCGTCTCCATTATGACCTCTGGAACATTCAGAAGATTACTTCGAAGAGCAAGCGGAAGCGGCAGAAGCTGCGGCGAGCCTCCCGACGTCGCTCCGACCCGAAGACTACTGGTACTACGACCTCGCTTCCGACGGCTACTACTACGAACAAAGCGGCGCCAAGGGCTGGAGACGTCGAATGCCCAACTCTGCCTTGCTCCATATGAAAGAACAGGTTATCACCTCTTTCCTACGATTCTGAAGTCTGTGGAAGTTTCATAATTCAACAGTCGGTCTCCCAGAACTAATTTTTACATATGGTGAAGGGGTGTACGAAAAGGCTTAAAACTATTTTCAATATGCATTCTTTTTGCTAACACCTTGCGGCTAACGTAGTGTTTTTTCTTTCAAGTTTGTGACTCAGAGGTGTAACTCATTGAACCAAACCAATTCGAGCGGCCCCTCTTGTCCCATTACATCCACAATTGTTTCTCTCATGATAGCCTTCGTAAACCATTCCCAAACGTTTAGCAGCCGGGCGCAATTGATGCCGCTTCATCGAAAACCCCCGCTCGTAAAACACAGCCGTTTTCAATTACCAGTTGATTTGTTTACAATCGCGAGTTCGTCTTTTGATCCGAAAGCCGTTTGTTTTTAAAGAGATCCAGTTTTTCATCTCAAATATCCGCAAAAAGCTTATTTTTGTTGATATTGGGGAAACGGCTATTTGCTTAAAGATTTTTTTCGATATTCTCAAAAAGTGAAACTTTACAGGAAGCAGCCCGGGCCTCTGGTAACAACGAGAAGATGAACCTGATGACGTCGCAAGCCGCGGCCGCCCAAGCCCATGCTCTTTTCCAGCACGCCATGCTCGCCCAACAGCAAGCCCAACATCAGCAACCGGCCATGAAGTGAGTCTTTCGGACTTCATTTTCCAGACAACCCGACTCTTTTCATTCCATCCGGTTGATATCTAGAATAATTATTCAAATTCAAATTTATTTAATAATATTTTTTTCAGAAGAACCCATTTAATTTTTCAACTTTTTTCCAGGTATTACGACCCGAACACAGATGGCTTCTTCTACGAGATGGCGTCGGTGGACGGCTGGAAGAGACGCCAGCCGAACAAGCCTCTGGCCGCCTCGATGCCTCACGGCGTGACGCGTCCGTACCGGCAGACGGAGACCCTCCCGACGCCCGCCACTGTCCCCAACAACTCCTACGGAGCGACTTTGGCTCGCGGCCAACTCCCTCGCAACTGCGTCATCGACGAGAGCAGCGCCTGCTCTTCCACCAGCGGCGATTATCCCTTGCAGGTTTTCATTCTCGGAAATCTGACTCGTCACTCTCTCGGAGTTTAATCTCAAATCAGGATTGTTTGCATGGCGTCTTCCCTTACCGTTTCATGTGATTTTGAGTGACTGACGGCTGTTATCTGCCTTTTCTATCTAACCATCTCTCCATGATTTTCGATAGATAGTTCCAAGTGTGACTTAGGAAATTTTTCTTCGAACTGACAGTCATAGACTATTTCAGGACTTGTTCGGGTCCTACGACCAGAACTTTCCTTCGATGTCGCGACCCAACTCTCTGAACCTACAAGGCAAACAAATGGTCCCCAACTTCAACGCCGACAAGTTCATTCGAGATCTCTCCTTCTCCGGCCTCGACCACTCCAAGGTCCTTTCACAAACTCTTTTTTTTTTCATTGAAGTGGTTTTTTTTGGTTTTGTGTGGGTCGTGAGCTTGGCGTCATAAATAAACACATTAGGAACCGAAAATTAAAAGATAATAGACAAAGAATTCTAATAAAAGATGATTATGTCAAAGAAAGATTTAAAGTATGGGCGGAAAATAGACGTCACTTTTACAAAATTTAAGAATTTCAACTTATCCGACTAGAGAAATCAGACTTATTGGGAAAGACATAAAAAGTAGACAATGTTTTCAGATGCTGGGAGCTATGCGATCGCCGGCGGAGACGTGGTCGCAGTTCCGCGGCTCCTTGGACGGAAAGCCTCAAGGAACTCCTGCCGAGGACGACAAAATGCGAGATCTTCTGAACGACATCGAGAAGATCTGGAGCAACCATCCTGCCTTCTGAGAACTCAACACATAGGATTGATGATATGAGTCATAGGATATATTGCTGGTCGTTTTTGGGGTGATATAGGTCTATTTAGGTCTTTTTACATATTTTTCAATCACTTTTGAATGGATATTTCGCTCGTCTTATGTCGTACAGCCTAGCTGTCTCATGCCTATTTACTGCGATTCGACACGCGTTATTTCTGTGGGGACTCAGAAGACTAATTGTATTTGTACATTTGGGAACATTATCGATCGCTTTTTAGGATAATTGCCAATTTCCGTAGACGTTTTCTCTATCATTGAAGGAATAGCCGCCATTGTGTTAAGTCGTTGGTTGCGGCTATTCTTTCACTAACTTTCTAGATGTTGATATCTTGTTGTAGTTTTCCTCAATTTGTGTAGCTTGCCCGAGCCGTTTAACGGTTTCTGGAGCTTCTGTCTGTTCAATAAGTTGTTTTTTTTCCTATTTGTTTCACTCTTATCAGCGCCTTGTTCTATATGTATCCTTCTTGACTAACATATCGTGTCTTCATGTTGATAGTTTTCTTTACTACCCCACTTCAAGTATTAGCCACTTTCTAATTCGGTTCGCCCCCACTTTGAGTTGTGCAGTATTCGTTCTCCATCAATTACTTATGTGTTGACAAAACTTTGCTTTAGGCCATTACCTTAGTTACACAGTTTCTTACAATTTTCACACATTCCGTTAGCTGAAACCATCCCTTGAATACTTGTAACTTGGCTGGTGTTCGCAATTTGGAAATAGCCCCCAACTTGTTATTTCTTACGTAGCATATTAACACTATCGTGTAATAGTTGTACATTTTTTACTTTTTGCCGAGTCGTTTCTAAAACGCTGGTTAGAGAAGTAGATACTAGCGAGAACGTCCATTTTGGTGTTGCAACGAACGTTATATAAATTAGTTGGAAATTATTATGCTTTTCGCTGTTCAAACGCCTGAATACAAAGAGAAAAAGTAAATGTACAACAAGAAGACGGGGTAGATGACTAGAGGCTTTTTCGTCTGCAACTCGTCGACGCACAACAAAGTTCCCGCGCTGTAGACGCTCCACGCAGTGCCGAACATCCCGAGAGCCTTCGCCACAATCGGAACACTCAAAATATTATCATTTTCCAGAGCAAACTGTTGAAAAAAGCAAGTGTTAGACGAGCTGCTGGCTATTTCAAATTCAAAATTTTGAGAAAAGACAGTAAATTCTGAAACCCCTTCGAATTCTCAGCGGTTCTCTCATTTAAATTCACGAATGCAAAATTGATTACCTTGAAAAGAGAGGTATAACAAGAGACATCACGACAAGTGGAATCAAACAGTATCCGATCACTCCAAGAACCTGAAAATTTATTTCCTTTAAACTGAAAAGATTCTGAACCTGGGTGTACCCGACGTCTCCTCCTAAGGCCCGTGCAATAAAATAAACTATGAATCCGCCACAGCACCAAATAGTTAAAATCCAAGAAACGACCTTAAACAGGAAAGTTGTTCAAAAGAAGACATGATTAGAAGTTTTCAGAGAAAATACTCACGCTGAACTGGCCGTAGATGGAGAGTAGTGCATAAGAAATAACAATAGCCAGTGGACCCCAAAAGTCTGGGGATTCTCGGACGATGTTCAGCTTCATTCTGAAGTACGGTAGAGGGAGCAGAACACACCGAATTTTATAATAAATATCAGTGAGATCAATGTCGAGCTCTTCCCTAAAGTTCCTGATTGACGATAAGATAGTCTTTTAGAATTTTACAGTAGAGGAAGTTGGTTTTCTTCTTCTTCATTGACTTCCAACAACCAGCCGAAGCCTTTGTTTTCGAGCAGTTTTCCTGCGGCACCTGCGTTGGTCTTTCGATAAGCCGACAAAGAAATATTCCCACTTGAAATAGAGTCACCTGAAACTCATGAAGAATAAGGTTTAAACTAAATACCGAGAGGAACGTTAGAGTTCATGCTGCTTTCGTAGGAGCCTCCAGAATAAAATCCCATCTGGTCCATCCCTCCCTGATTGATATCGATGAAAGTTTGCGGATACTTCGGTTCAGGATAATCCATAATGAAACTGCAAAACTTTTTTTTTTTGCTGAAAGAGACATGCATGCAGAAAACACATTAAAAAGTATTTAGTAATTTTGAAAACTCCGACTCTCCCAAAGTTTTCGTTCTCTTTTTTAATTTTTTGACGATTAGTGCGAATCCTCCGAAACTACTTTTGTACTGTGGCAAAAATACAAACAGGTCGATTAAAAAAATGAAAAACAAATCATTCAGACGTTAAACGCGCGCTAACGCAACTTTTTTTGATTTGCCGCGTGTAAAGAGGCTTCGCCCAATTCTCAAATTCAATTTTTTTGATATGATTTTCAAAAAAACTTTTGAGTTTATTTTTTTCTAATCGATAATTTTTCCTTTGAATGGTCATTTTTTTATAGTATTCCGATATCTCGAAATCTCTGTCTCTTTTCATGTCAAAATTTTCAAAAAAAAAATCATTTCATTTCCTTAAAAATTGCTTTTTAAAATTAAGCTCGTGCCCGATCACTTAATGTCAAAAATATTGAAAAATTAATTTTGAAACGAAGACTTGAAAATAATTTCGAAACAAATTCGAACTGTAAGAACAGGAAGAAAAATAATTAGATGCAATTTTGTGCAAGATAATTTATGTAGAAAAAAACGTTTTCTCTTCGTTTTATTTTCAGAAAACCTTCATAAGTCTGGCTAAATGATGGAGACAACTCGGAAACGCAAATTCGACTGTTCTAATGTGTATGTTTTAATCAAGATTTGCTCTTTTAGTCTAATCTATTTCAGTGCAGTTGTAAGTCTCAGCGGCGATGACACACAACTCGTGGACGAATCTCAATTTGATGTGGATTTGGCTCCTCGAAAAACCTATGGTCGTTTAGTGGGAATGAATCGTGGTGTGAGTACCATAGGTTTGGAATATTTACTTTATTTCAACTTGTTTTTTCTTCAGACTTACACGAAGAGAGTTTCATTTGTGGTAGAGGAGGAATCGGGTTTCCCGTCAACTATTCATTCACCGGACTGATTAAAGATAACACAATATACAAGTACATAAGCAAAAAGCAGTTTTTCATTACGAGAGTAAGTAAAAGCTTCTGGAATAATTTTGAAAGCCAAAAAAATAACAAAAAAGTATGATTGACTAGTGTAGATGATTCTTAGCATAATATTTTTATTTTAGTTAGTTCAAAATTTGACGAAAAAAAATAAAGTTTTCAGGACTACAAGAGCGAAAAAACGACTTTAACTGATACTTCACGCAACGGGACTTTGGTGAACCAGGAAATGGTGGGACTGAATAAAACCGTTGAGTTGGTCACTGGCGATGTCATAAGCATAGGAACTCCCAAAATGATAGGAACGTGGTTCATTTGTGATTTACATTGAATGAAAAGTTTCAGTTTTCGTTTACCAAGACGTTTTGAGTGAAACGTTCCCAGAAGAGCTTTCGAAGAAATATATAATGACGAATCATTCTCTCGGCAAAGGTGGCTATGGAAAAGTGAGTATGCATTTGAGCCTTTTTATTAGGAATCATTCAGTTTTCTAATGTTATCCAATTTACGGTGACATATCCGAAATGAAAGTTTTCGGAGAAAGAAAATAAAAAATCTCTATAAAGTTGCTTTTCAGGTTTTACTAGCGTATACGAAAACTGAGCATCGATGCATGGTAATCGGAATGATAGACATTTTTATTCAAAAATTGTGACTTTAGGTTGCTGTGAAAGTACTCAACACCTTGGATTTCCAATCTAGGTGCAGTCGGGCTCTGGCAAAAACGAAAGATATCAACAATGAGGTGGAAGTTATGTTGCATGTCAACCATGTTAGTTTGTATCAAAGTTTCCAAAAGATTGGTGAAACAGGCGAACTGTATCCGAATTTTCGATTGGATCAACGTTTCTGGAAGGTCTTTTTTGGTTCTAGAATACGTGTCTGGCGGCGAGTTTTTCGAAAGAATAGTTGATCCAAAGTACGAAAGACAGGTATTGTTGAGCTTGTGTCTAGAGACGATGAGGATTATAGGGACTGGGAGATACTCTCGGAAAATATTACTCCTATCAGCTTCTCAGTGCGATCGCGGTGAGTTTCTGAGTCGAATGATGAAAAATGATTTTCTTCCTTAGTATCTCCATGGTCGTCAAATTACTCATCGTGACATCAAACCAGAAAATATCCTATGTGCGAGTGCAGCCGAGTACACAATTGTGAAGGTAAATTACACTTAATTTTGTGTCTTTGAATTCCTAAATATTCGTGAAGAGAAAAATTGGTCAGGGTATTAAAAAGGTTTGAAAAAAAAGTTTGCAAAGTCAAAAAAAAAAAAACCAAACTTAAATCAACGAATAATTAGATTTTTAAAATCTCATTTAGCTAACGTCCTCTAAATGAACAGCTGGGTAGCCTTAGTCAGAAAAAACAATCTTCGTACTTCTTACCTCACCTTTTTTTTAGGTATTCATAAAAGTTAACAGGGGGCAAAAATGAGAATAGTCTCTAAAAAAAACTCTTCATGCTGTTGATTATTGTGCACTTGCGATTATAGGAATCCGGTTTATTCGTTTAAAACATGTCTTTCAATTCTGTTCGAAATAACTTCAGGAAAGTTTTGCGAGACTAGTAGACTTATAAAAAGAGTAGAATGAAGAAAAAAATCATCGATTTAATTGCGATTCTTTCAAAACTTTCGAAACATAGGGATGGATTTGTGTTTGGATTCAATTATTAAATCTTTCAATTACAGCTCTCTGACTTCGGGATGGCGAAAGCGAAAAACGCTATGAAGACTCATTGCGGCACTCCATCTTATATTGCGCCCGAAGTGAACGATAAGGAAAGGAACGAATACACACCGAAAGTCGACGTGTGAGTTGATATCAGAGTTAATGGAACGGAAACGATCATCAGCTGGAGCCTGGGATGTGTTCTGTTCACTGCTTTTGTTGGCTATCCGGCATTCAGCGAGGATTACAACGACATGACCATGGCCGAACAGGTCAGAACTGGTAATTAGAAGAGTTTCTGGCCGCAAGACTTTTTCTAATTTCAGGAAGACTTATTTTCCACGCTCAATGGAGGCGAATTTCTGCGGAAACTAAAAAAGCGATCACTCAAATGCTGACGGTTGACGTAAGGGACGCAAATTGTTGTTGAATAGTTTTGGGGTAATTTAAGGTTGCGAAAAGACCCAGCGCCAGTGCTTTGCTCAACAGTTCTTGGATGCAAGGACCAGAAGCGGAACGCGCAAAACGAGACGTTGCAGCACATGTTGGCGTTTTGATGAAAGTGAGCGATTAATTCAACAAAAGAGCCTTTGAGATGAAATGAAAATTATAGAGGAGTAAGCTGGAGTAGTCGCCGTCCACGTGGACTGCATGCCAGATTTCCTTCTCGTCTGCATATTTCCGTCCTTGTTCCTTCACCTCCGAGCTTTAGTTTAATTCTCGAGCTTTCAAATTAGTTTTAACGCACTACCGCCTTCGGGCTGTTTTAAAGCTTCTCAAGTTGACAAAACATTAAATATTTATTTTTGTAGTTTTTTTTCTCCGATCTCTGTAAATATTATTGTACCATTGTAATATCCTGTGACATTTTTCGGCTCCAATGAATTTGTTTTCTCCATTATACGGCTCATTTTTCTTCTATCCAGTTGTTTTAGCGGCTATTTCAAGACTGTTCAGATATTTTAATGTTGAGTTAGATGAATGCGAAAGTGGCAGTTTTTTGCAAAAATAATTCAATCCTCTGGAGGATATCTCGGAACTTGTCCAGTGCGGCTGAAGCTGTTGGCAAGCAATCCTATTCCAATTCCAGGCCATCTGTTTTCGAGGTATTTTTCGGTTATTTTCAACAGGAGTTTAGCTATAGCTCAAAATGGTTTTAACGTTCTATTTCAAAAATATCTTCTTTATTCACACATTTTCCACGTTTTCAATTCAGTTAGATGGGAGAACCTACGAGACGGACGAAAACTGGAATCTGTCGCCAGCTGCTCTGAAGTTGCTCCAACGACGGCTGCTCTTCGAAAAGGCGAATCCTCTGTCTTTGCTCAAAAGCAAACTCATCGATTTTGTTCATTCGCAATACAGAAAACCAGGTAAAACGCTTTCTTGATAGGGAAACTGTTTCCGAATAGGTTATTTTTCGACCAGGGAAGAATAATCTTTGGAATTTGTATATTTCAATCAACTTTCCAGGCGGGAGGTCGCCTTTATACACGATTTGTGAGAATGAGCCTCGCATAGTCACAACTTATGACAATTTCGATTCTCTGCTGACTCCAGCCGACCATGTGTCTCGGTGGGTTCAGCATTCTTTACAAAGCACGGAGTATAAAAGAGAAATTTTTGTGACTTCAAAACCGACCTTGGTTACTTTTTTGCGAGGGTGGAAAATTTAAAAGCTACTAACTTGTTCGATGTGAAATCTCTGTTTTAAAACAATTAGAACTGTTTTTTGCTAGTGAGATTTTGATAAAGTTCTAAAACGTTGAAAACCATGTAATTTAGTCTTCATTTTTTCATCAGTCTTTACTAAGAAAGTTCAATTCCAGTCGTCCTTCGGACACCTACTACATCAACGCCGAACATTGCCTCCGAGCCCACACTTCTGCCCACCAACACTCGCTGATGAAGCAAGGACTCGACGCGTTTTTGGTCATCGGAGACGTCTACCGGAGAGACGAAGTTGACAGAACCCATTACCCATGTTTTCATCAAGTTTCCTCAAGTCCTTAACAGATCAGATAAAACCGAGAAACTCTACAGGTGGAAGGCGTTCGGCTCTACTCTCCCGGACAACTGCTTGGAGAGAACTCCGAAACGAATTCTTTGTTGGTCCCCTCTGGAAGCGGCGTCAGGACCCCCGGAAAGCAGGAAACTCACGCCGAAGACGCGGCCAAGGCTATCGAAATCGAACTGAAGGCGACGCTCGAGGTTTCCAGAAAACTTCGCGTCATTTGTTCATTTCAACTCAGAACCTGACCGACCACCTTTTCGGACAAAAATGCGAGAAACGCTGGGTTGAAGCTTATTTCCCCTTCACGCATCCTTCATTCGAACTGGAGGTATCCCTTTTTTCAAATTATGGTCGAGAAAAAATAATTGACAACCTTTGCAAAAGTTCAGAATATTTTGTTATCCAGATATTTACGAATCTATTTATTTCAAAGCTCGTGTTTTACTCGGAGAAGTTCGAAAGAAATAGGATGAATAGGAATGAATGAATAGGAGTTTCACATAACTTGAGAAAATTTAGATCTTCGTCCGCAATATTGTAATTTATATTCAAAGACGTTATAATTCATTATTTATTCAGATTTTCTACAACGACAAGTGGTTGGAAGTGCTCGGCTGCGGAGTTATGGAGCAAAAGTTGCTCAATTCATGTGGGATAAAGGACAAAATCGGGTGGGCCTTCGGAATCGGTTTAGAGAGAATAGCGATGGTCCTTTACTCAATCCCGGATATTAGGTTTGAATTATTTCTCAGTCCTTTCCATTCTCTTTTTAAGACTGTTTTGGAGCAAAGATTCTGGGTTTTTGTCGCAGTTTGAAGGGAAAACTCTTCACGAAGACATCACCTACAAACCAATCAGCTCCCACCCTCAGGCATTTTCAATGAAAATGTATTTTCTCAAGCTAAATTTCAGGTCATTTTCGATATTTCTTTTTTCCTCCCGCCAAATGTGCAGTTCAATGACATGACTTCTAATGTCTACGACACGATCAGAAGTATTGGCGGAGAGTTGATCGAACAGGTGGAGAATATCTTTCGATCGTATCAAAACATTTCTTTGAGGTTTCGTTGACGGACGAATTTGAAAACGCGAAAAAAGGAAAGAAAAGTCAAACATATCGCATTGTCTACAGAAGCAACGAGAAAGCTTTGACTAAAGATGAGGTAGCCATTTATTTTTTTATTGAAAGAAATTATATGGAATTTCTTTTGCTTTATGGGATTATAAAAGTTTCAAGGAGGAGAATGTATTGATTGCGGACCTAAGGCTTATTAATGTTTTTCCGCCTTAAGCATTTTTTTGTTTGATAACTTTTAAAGGGGTCTGGGTGAACGTTTAAGAAAATAAAAACCGGGAACATTTTGCAGATGCCATTTACTCTTATTTTACATGTCAGAAAGATTCAATACACGAGAAAAAAAAATTAAAAATTTATGAAGCTTTGTAAAGTTCCTGAGGGTCAAGTTCGATAAATGGATGGGAGTTCGATTGCCTTCAAACTTTTTTTGGCATCTTCAAACGATCCTCGAGAGTTATTTATTTCAGAAAAAAACAGCAACTATATTATAAGATAGTATTGAAATTTATAATTTCTATAATACCAGTTTTTTTCTCTACAGTGAAGGCTTCGAATTTTGGAGTTTCTACGCGACTGCTAATTATCTTTTTCTTTGGTCGAAGTTAATTCCTTAAAGTTTTCCAACTTTTTTTGTATAGTTGAGCGAACATTTAATGGAGATCGGTTTGATTTTCATTGCCTGTTTTTGTGATATCAATAAGATTTTTTTGGGCAAAACCTTTGAGCTCGGAAAATATATCAATTTCAGGTCAATTTGATTCACAAGGACATCGAACGGCACTTGTCCGAGAACTTTAATGTGGTTTTGCGATGATCGGCCAGAACATTTAGTCGGTGTAATCACCTCATAAATGAGTGATTATGATGAATCTGCGCGCTGTAATCCGAGCCCCTCCCTCTCTTTTTCTACGTGTAGCCTTCCCTTCCATTCATGTCCTCTCCTTTTTCGGAGGGTTCTGCCCATCATTGTTGAAAAGTTGTCGACTCCGAAGTGATCCCACCGAAAAAGAAATACGAGCTGTCTCGCTTGTTTATTTCCTCCTTTCCCCCTATCGATTCCGCTCATTTCAAATGGCTAGTCCGTTCTCTTTTGTTGATTTTGTTGTTGTCATAACATTTATTGTTTTCTAGGATATTAAAATTTTATAGGCTTTTGTTTTGGATTCTTTTATTTCTAGGGCTTGAAAGCCTTGAATATTTCAACACAGTTTGAGGTCACTTTTTTCAAAAAGACCCAGTTTTTGTAGATGGAACGGAAAAGGATCTAAATCTAGCAGACATTTGACTTTTTCTATCTTTCCGTGGAGCCCGAGAGCGTCCAGAAAAGGTTCGTTCTTTCAGTATTCTCAGAAGGCTTCAACCCAGGATATCGGATTTCCCGTATATTTCTGGCGCCTTTTGCACTGCTGCGATTGACATTCCATTAGTCGCTCTCTCCATATTCGGCCGATTTCAGTCTTTCGCCTGGAAAATGCGGCGTTTTCCACGGCTTCGGTCGCTGGTCGCCGTCGTCATGTTGTGTTGGTTTGGCGGCGTCGGCTACATCCTTCTCAACATGTCAAGTCGCGAAGTCAAGGTCCGAACTTTCTTTTTCCGGTTCAGAGGTCATCAAACTTCTGAACAGACATAAAGTAGTTGATAAAGGATCTCTTTTGATTTTTTTTTGTTTTTGAGCTTTTTTCTGTCACTGTTCGAAGGAATTGGGAATAAAATGGTCTTATAGCATAAATTGAAACACATTTGAAAAATTATTTTTGAAGCATTTACTGCAACGTGAATTTTTTTTTTCAACCGCTCAGCAATGAATTTGATATGCATATTCTGCAAAACTCCAATGAATCTAGAAAAGATTGGTCGGATAAATTTTTCCCCTAGCCTCATCCTTCAGGAAAAAAGTACTGTAAGGTTTAGGAAGAAACGTTTGGCAAGCTTCAAGAGTTTCCTACCTTCATTAAGATATAATTATCAAAAAATCTTTGAATCTAGGGCAGTGAACAGGGAGGCAAGCTCGTAGTTAAGCCCACGATTCGGCCGAAGCCTTTATTTTTTCCTACTACAGCCGATCCCTGGTCTTCGATTGATGTCATGAGTTTGTTTCTACGATTTTGTTTTGAAATAATGGATATTTCAAGAGAATACGCTCATCCATTCGAGGAACGGCACAGGAGTACACTGGACGATTTTCGACACGAAAAAGTTCATATCCAAAGGAGCTTTGGCTAAAGGAGATGTTCGTTTTGAAATAAATACTCTTTTTTCAATCAGATTTTAGGAATAAGCGGTTATGATAAAAAAAAAGTGCTCCTCTATTATTGACAAAATCTTATAATTATATGTTTTCCGTTTCACAAAATTAATCAAGTTCATTCTCAGGATAAATATCGAGCTAACTCATTCAACCAAGAAGCTTCCGATTCGATTTCTCCTAATCGATCTATTCCCGATAGTCGCGAAGCTGTGTATGTTTTCTCATTTTCTCTTCTTTGTCACAAACGAAATCCGCTTTTTCAGCTGTCGGCCGTTGACTTTTCCTTCGGAACTCAATGCTACAAGTGTCATTGTCACTTATCACAACGAAGCGAGATCCGCCCTTTTGAGGACTATTTTCAGTATCTTCAGACAGTCTCCGGAGCATCTGATCACGGAAATCATTCTTGTCGACGACTTTTCTGAAGATTGTAGGCTTCCGAAAAATAAGCTCTCTAGAATATGAATATAATTTCCAGTTTCTATGGGACAGGAACTCGCTCAAATCGCAAAAGTTGTAGTCCTTCGCAACACGAAACGTGAAGGTACTTTGAAGAAGATGCGTTCAACTTTTTTTCATTAAAAATCTTAGTAGTTCACTTTTTTTTTGCTTTATCACAAAAGCTTTAAATAAAAATGTTCTGAAGGAAATGAAGAAAAAATGTCTCAGTATAATTTTGGCAAAAATATTCCAACACCGATATTTGAAGGCCTGATCCGCTCTAGAGTCAAGGGGTCCGTTGTGGCGAATGGCCGGATCCTCACTTTCCTGGACAGTCACATCGAATGCAACGTCGTCTGGCTTGAGCCCCTTCTTGCCAGAATCGCAGAAGTCCGTCGTCCCATCAGAGTCGCAAAGGAATAAAACTCTTTCAGAGTCCAAAAAGCGTCGTCGCTCCCATCATTGACGTCATCAACGTCGATAACTTCAACTATGTTGGGGCGAGCGCTGATTTGAGAGGAGGTTACAGAAAAAAGCCTCTTTGTTCTATTTTTTAGTCCAGGCTTCGACTGGAGTTTGGTTTTCAAGTGGGAGTTTTTGAACGGTAAACTTCGCGATGATCGTCACGCTCATCCTACTGCGCCGATAAAGTTGAAATAAAATGAGATTTCGTAAGATTTCATATTATTTTCAGATCTCCGACAATGGCCGGCGGACTTTTCTCGATTTCGAAGGAGTGGTTCGAAGAACTGGGCACCTACGATTTGGACATGGAAGTTTGGGGAGGAGAGAATCTTGGTTGGGGATTGATTTGCCGCAGCCGAATTCATTTCTTCACATTTCAGAAATGTCTTTCCGTGTATGGCAATGTGGCGGGACTCTGGAAATCCTTCCATGTAGCCGAGTGGGACACGTTTTCCGCAAGAAACACCCTTACAGCTTTCCTGGAGGCTCTGGCAACGTTTTCCAAAAGTTTGTTCATACTTGACTTGGAATTTGAAGAAATAAAAGATATAGTCCATCCAAATTTGAACTTTTTTTCATTCTTGACTTTCTGTTTACATATCAAATCCACAATACTTTGATTTCCATACAGACGACCATTCACAACCTTTTTTTTCAAACCATCACTTTATTTTCGCATCATCGGGACCTTTCTAAATATCCCCTTATTTTCTTATCCAATCTGATTTTCAAGAAATACTCGTCGTGCCGCAGAAGTCTGGATGGACGAGTACAAGTCAATTTATTTGAAAAATGTGCCATCGGCGCGATTCGTCAAGTTTGGAGAGTACGTCTTGTTGTAAAAAGCTCTTTCATAAAAACTTGTTTTAGCATTTCGGAGCGACTCGCCATCAGAGAAAAGCTTCAGTGCAAGTCTTTCTCCTGGTACCTGAAGAATGTTTATCCTGAACTCGAGTTTGTTTCAACAAGTAGTTCAACTAATAATTTCAAATTAAGCGTTCCTCAACGTGACTCCGGAGAAGCCTATTACTTGAAATTCGGACAAATGTGTTTGGATTCAATGGGAAGAAAAGAAGGCGAATCTCCCGGTCTCTACGTCTGTCACGGCACCGGCGGCAATCAGGTTATTCTTAAAACGAAAACAAAAAAAAAAAGAAAAAAACCAGAAACAAATTTTGTTGTGAAATTTGACGTGAGAGTGCGTCGAAGTGTGCATTCACCGCGTTGCCGCACCAACGTGTCTCTTTATAGAAATAAATGGAGGTCGACGTTTTTCTAACAGTTTCATTCATTTTTGCTTAATTGGTTTTTTTTTAATCCTTGCAAAGAAATGTTCTTATAAGTATTTTTTGTTCAAAGTTCAGTATTTGGATGTTCAAAGGCGCTGACATCTTCCATAATTTAATGTAACATTGAAAACAAACTTTCTTCTCTTTAAGTCTATAATTTTTTTACATTTTTGCAAACATAAAAGCAGGGATTTCGATTTCCGAATTCGCCATATTTATTGGTCCCACGTTAAAGTTCGAATTTTCAAGTCCGAAAACTACTTTAAACGCTAAAGTTGTTCAATTTTGCTCTGTATTTGAAATTTAAATTTCAGTTAGGGTGATTTGTTAAGGCGCTTAGGGAAAGTGAAAAAAAATATTCTAAAACGTTTTTTGTAGGAATGGGTCTTCGATTCTGGTCTCGGCCGTTTCAAAAGCGTTACGAGTCGTGTTTGTCTTACATTCGAGGATGAGGAGGTTGTCTTGAAAAAATGTGACGAGGTTAATATTTCTTTCTTACTCTTTGAATTTCAAGCTCCTCTTCCTGGAGATCTTTTTCATTCGGCTATTTTTTCCAGGTTCGCACTCCGTTCAAGGTGATGACGACGGAAGGCTGGTTGGTGCAAGGAGGAAAGTGTCTCGCTGCCGTACAAGTCAGTATCTTTTTCTTTTCATTCTAGTTTCCTCCAGGATATCTTGATTAACTCTTTATTCTGATTCTTATTGGTGTCTATAGAACATGAAATTACGAACAGTAGCTTTTGTTGAATTAAAAAAAATATATAATTAAATCAGGGGAAACATCTTGAAAACATTAGAGTGTGCCTTTTTTAGCCGTTCTCATAAATATGTGCCGACGCCGCTCAAGCGGTACAAAGGCGTAAGAAGAAGAAGAAGAAAAGGTATTAAAAAAACAAAAAAAGTTCAATTTTTTTACTTATTTTTTTACTGTGAATTCATAAATAGTTCAAATCTTCCATTTTTGTTGCACATAATGTTTTTTTTTATTTTTATTTATTTATTTTCTGACTATTCATGGAATTACAGACGGAATCTGGAGATTGGCAGTTGAGCGCTACGAATTGCATCGTCAGCTCCGAAAAACAGAAATGGACGTTCCAAAAGGCTGCCATTTTTTCTCAATGAGTTCCTCTGTTTGTTTTTTGTTTTTGTTTTTATAATTTATAATCACCTCTCCATCAGTTTGAGATTCGAATTATGTATTGCATGTAGCTTTTTTTTTTTGAATTATTAGGTTTCTGTGATATCAGATTTTTCATGACTTTCATCTTTGTTTTTATCATTTTACTTAACCAATTTTCGTGCCTTTTTTTCGCTTGCCATATTTTTAATATTACGGAGTTAAACACCTTTCCATGACTTTTTTCATCTTGCTTTAACTTAAAGTTGCCATTTTGTGTGAATTTTGCCATTTATAACGTTTCGTTCAGTTCATTCATCTCTTTTAATAAATGTATTATATCTATTATTTTTTTCATTGAGAAATATTCATTTCCATCGTTAAAGTCGATATGATCTTACCTAATTCGATGGAGATTTTTCCTCTTTCCATGATTCAAACTTTTGAGAATGCGTCTTCTTATTCTGCTGGCCGTTGTGTGCTATTCTCAAGCGTTGTACTTCCACATCGCAGAGACTGAGAAGAAATGTTTCATCGAGGAAATTCCGGATGAAACTATGGTTCATCAAATTCTGGATTATATACTCAATTGATTATTTTCAGGTTACGGGTAACTATAAGGTTCAACTATACGATCCTAACACCAAAGGATACGGTGACTACCCTAACATCGGAATGCACGTCGAAGTCAAGGATCCCGATGAGAAGGTATGATTCGAGATTTTAACGTTTTGAAAGGAACTTTGAGGCTTATATATAATGAGTTGAGATTACAAAGAATTCTTAGTTTAATTTGGTCTATTTCATCGTGTTTTGAATCTGAGTTTGTTCTTTCGAATAGAAAAAATCTCGAAACTGCAGATATTTGTTGAAGAGAATTCTTTGGAGATAAAATAGAAAATTTTTTGGAATAGCCTCACCGTGATTTTTCAGTAACTTTATTTTAATGAAAAATTTTTTTCAGTTAGCTGAAATGACTGAGAAATTTCATAAATGAAGTGGATAAGCCACATCGAAAACTCGTTTTTGGAGCTTTCGAGTTATCTTTTTCGATCTAGTGACGAATCTTCTTTCAAAATATTCATTGAACATATTTGAATTGAGTTGAACATTTTACGAAGCTTCAAAAAATGGAAGTTTTGGCCTAAACTCACCTTGTCTAACGCGTGATTTTGAGGTGATCCTGTCCAAGTTGTACACGGCGGAAGGCCGTTTCACTTTCACTTCTAATACTCCTGGAGAGCACGTCATCTGCCTGTACTCGAACAGCTCGTCGTGGTTCAGCGGAGCGCAGTTGCGCGTCCACCTCGACATCCAGGCCGGCGAGCACACCCAGGACTACCAGCAGGTTTTTCACCCTTTTTTGGTTTTTTTGGTTTTAGATATTGCAATATTTAGTCACATAGATGGGCAAGTACAGAACTCTTACTGCCCGGAGGAGGGGTTTTCCTTCAAAAAATTTGGAAAATTAGAGAATAAAACCAAGTTTCAACCTCCGAGAGGTGATTTTGCCCACAATAATACGAGTTTTAGCCCCAGGGAGATAGTATCAACTTTTATTTAGAAAAACTTCAGAGGAGGGGTTCAGAACGGTCTGCCCATTTGTGCTTAGTTACTTCACCCGGCTATTTTTTTTTCAAAAATTTCACCTCACTTTAACCTTAGAACCATTCTCGTGTTCTTAGATAGCCGCCAAGGACAAACTCAACGAGTTGCAACTGCGCGTTCGGCAGCTTTTGGACCAAGTCGATCAGATCACAAAGGAGCAGAACTACCAGCGTTACAGGTTCATCAATTTCTCATTTAATTTATTTCCTTCCTTTTTTTTCTCGCCTCTCAAATTGATATTTCAGAGAAGAACGTTTCCGACAGACCTCCGAGTCGACCGATTCTCGAGTTTTTTACTGGTCACTTGCTCAGGTTTGGCTTTTCTTTTACTTTCTTGAGCTTAGAAAAATAAACTTTGAATGTAAAATGTCAGTAAAGTCAGAGAGAGATAGGATTGATTGATTTTTCAGAAATCCCTTTTTTTCATTGAGAAGGAAACGATTGTGGTTCAAGTTTTTGCTAAATTTTTCTTCCTTCAAAAAAAATTTTTTTTCGTTGTTAATTTTTTTAAATTTATTTGTTTTTCGATTATAAACATTCATTTTTTTGTTGCTTTATGAAGCTACCGAAACTTACCATCCAGTTTGACTTAAAAAGTTAAAAATTTTTTTCCAGGCTCTTTGTCATAATAATAATAAGTTTTTTTCAAAAAGAGAAACGCGGCCATCAAGCTATTTAATTTTTTCGAACTCTTCAACAACAATTTTGAAAGTAACTTCTTATTTATGTCGTGTTCAAAGTGATTCCGCGAAACAAATAAGCCGGAGATATATTTTTGCATTTCGCTGAAATTATTTCGAACACGGAATACGAAAAATAAACTTACGCCCTTAAATTTTTGCTGATGATTTTCGAAATTTCTTTGAACTCCGTTGTTTTTGAAAGTAGATAAATGAAAAGTTCTCGTTATTTTTTCCGCATCAAGAATATATCTTGTGAGCAATAAAAAGTTCGAATTCATTTCTTTCAGATCGTCGTTTTGGCCGTGACGGGTTGGTGGCAGATGAGACATCTTCGCGGGTTCTTCGAGGCCAAGAAATTGGTTTAAAACACGTTTTTCTTTTTTATTATCACCCTTTGTCCCTGTTCCTGATGTTTGGTGATTTTTTCTTTTTTGGGTATCCTTCCAGAGGTCCCTTCATTACTGGTTCCGCCTTTTAATCAATCGCTGTCTTTACTGGGAATTTTTTTTTGCCTTTCATAGTTTTATTTATTTATTTATTTTTGCCTGAAGTGCTCAGTTCTTGGGGCTTTTTTTTGTCATTGTCGCTTTTGATTTGACTTTACTTCAGTGATTTTATGTGTTAATATAGAGTTAAATAAATGAATTGATATTAAATTTTTTGGACAGTGAGAATTCCGTTTGAAGCAGCTGATTATATCGAGAATGAATGGAAGGAAATGGGGCTGATGAGAGGTTTCAGTATGGCCGCGAAACGATTCATCCGAGGTTTGACGTCGCCTTGGAGTCTGGGATTCTCGGGATTCGGTCTCGCTTACGGTCTCTACCACATCTGGGAGTTCGTTTTGAATCTTCTGCAAATCCTGTGAAATTGAAAGAAGCATTCAAAATACATTTTAGCCGTTAGTCTGCGAGAGAAATGAACAGATGATTGTCTTCTGAACTTCTTGTCTTTCTAAACAAGCGGAGAAAATTCTGAACTGATTTGCGTGATTTTTTGGCTTGAGGAGTTATCAAATTCAGAAATTTCTGAAATACTGTATAAACAGAAGAAGTTCAGCTCGACGCAGTCTGGAACCAAATACGATTTGTATGAAGATCTCGCCGGCAAAACTTATATCGTCACAGGTGCCACTTCCGGCATTGGACAGGTGAGAATTCATTTAAATACGTACAGTTATTTTCGAACATTTTCAGGCCACCGCCGAAGAACTGGCTAAACGAAATGCACGTGTTATCATGGCTTGCAGGTTTTCATTTCGAAACTTTTTTGTTTTCAATCTGAAGGCTTTATTTTTTTTAAAAAAATTGTCAAAGATATCAGATTCGCTCTAAAACATGAAAGCTCGGCTTTTTTTTTTAACTCAGAGACAATCACCAAGGGGAGCCCTTGAGAAAACGCTGAAAATTTTTTCACTTTTTTTTGAAAATTGTTAAGATTTAACTAAATTCTGCGTGAGCTCTTCACCAAAAAGTCTCTTGAAACACTGAATTCTTTTCTATTTTTTTGAAAAAAATGTTCCAATGATCTTCCTTGGACTGTGCTCTCAAAAGTCCAATAAATCTTATAATTTTGCGCGGATTTACTAAGATACTAAAATCCAAACACCAAGTTCCTCTCTTTTAAAAGAAATGTTATCGTCTCTGAATAGATTCTTAGAATAAATGAATATCATGGGGGCCTCTGAAAGGAGTTGATGAGAAGAAAGAACAGCTAGAAAAGATGGTAGAAAAGCTAAACTGAAAAAGTTTTTTGAAAAATGTTTGTTCAAACATTTTATATGTTTTTAAAAGAATTTTTTCAAGTACCATTCTGCAGAAACCGAGACAAATGTGTGCAGGTTCGGCGCGACATCGTCCTCAGCACTAGGAACAAACAGGTCGCTCTTTCTCCTTCCTTTTTGGAAGGATCGTCTTTTTGCAGGTTTATTGCCGCCAATGCGATTTGGAGGACTTTGACAGCATCAGAGCCTTCGTGCAGAAACTCAGCAAAGGTTTTGCGCTTTCTTTTCCGTTTTTGACTCACTTTTTTGCAGGAAAGTTCGAGCTGGACAGGATCGATGGAGTTGTTCACAATGCGGCCACGATGAGTGGCGAACGACAGGTCAACAAGGTAAATTCGGAAAAAAAACCTTTGGAGATGGAATTCACGGAAAAGGACAACATTTACAGTTCTGAGTTTAAAATTTTCTCAACTATACATTTAAATATTTGTTTTAAATTTCAAACTGGCCTGATTAATGGAATATTTCAGACGTGCAATAACACAAGCACCTTATCAATTCACAAAATTTTATTTTAAAAAACTTTACAGAAAATTGAAGGAGGGCGAAAATTTATAAGAAAAAAAAATGAAAGGACAGAAAATTGAAAAAGAATGAATATTTAATCTTCTTCTGTCAGGAAGGGATCGAAAAAACGTTGGCGGTGAACCACCTAGGAAGCTTCCTGCTGACGGGCCTCATCATGGAGAAACTTCTGGCGCAGACGAATCCCGTCCGCATCGTCTTCCTCAACTCGAACGTCATCGACCGAAACTGCGACATCAACTTCGACGATCTCAACGCCGAGCACATGAAGAAGTACGACGGCTACGACGTCTACAAACACAGCAAACTGGCCGCCGCGCTTTTCGCCCGCGAACTTTCCGACAGAACCAAAGGTTTAGTAACAATGATACATTTATCCTCGTGTCATCGAAGTAAGAGTTCAAACTAAAAACAGGTTAGTATTTATCCATAAAAATGCATCTATTTGCTATTTGAAACAAAACATTCGAATTATCGCATTTTTTAGGAACAAATGTATCGGTTTTGGTCGCCGACCCGGGACGAACAAAGTCGAATCTTTCTGCTCAAATGGACGGCCAGACCTTCTTCCTCAGCCGATGGCTTCTCAAAATTGTCAGGTCGGTAATGTTGAATTTCTTCTCAAAAAATTCATCATTTTTTTTTCATAAATAGTTATTCAGCTGAAGAAAAATAAGCTCTCACCACAAAACTCACAAGATATTAATAATTGAAAATAAACTCGAAAAGATTGAAAATTATTGGAAGTTTCTGAAATTTGTTCGGTAGTTAGTACTTTTTAGCAGAAGGTTTTGAAGAGATGTGAGTTGCCAAAAATCAAGGGAATGTTTAAAAAATTAGCAGTTCTCATACTTAAAAGCTCCAGCAAAGTTTTCAACGCGCCGATTAGAAGGAGTTAGAAAAATTAGCATAACTGTAGTCTTTTTTTTAATTACTACGTATGATTTTTTTTAATTAGCAAAATTTAAATTTTTGTAAGACCAGCCAAAATAACAAGAAATTACTTTCTTGCAGTTTTGGCATGGGCGAAAGAAGGACGGAAAAAGCGGTTCGGCCGGTCTTGTATGCGTTGGCGGATCCGGAGACTGCTGGAGAATCAGGCATTTTCATCGAGTTTTTATCTCATTTCAAGACGAAATACATATTTTTTTTTCCAGTCGTGAGAGGAAATCCCAGCCGTGGAACGAGGTAGTTTTGGACAATTTGAAGCGCGAAAAACTCTGGAATATCAGCGAAGCCTGGACACATTTTGCTGCTCATTTGAAACAGGTATCCTTCTACTTTTGTAAGAAAATTAAGGGGTTTAGAAACATAGTTCCGTAAATAATGTCATGATAGAGGAACAAGAAAAGTATTAAATATCATAAACAGAATTGTTCAACAACCGTTTCTTTCAGTTGAAAGAAGACCTCGGAGAAGCAGCTTCAGCAATGTCCGACTCTCCGGAAGCCGCTTCCACGATCACGAGAACCAAAACTTGGAAAACCCTTTGGCTGTAACATAATATCATTTTTTTTAGATTCTATCAGATTTAGTCCTTTCGAATAGCTCTGTTTGTTTTCTATTGTTGTTATTTTCCTCCCCTAATAAAATTTTATGTCTTTCGCTGGCTTTATTTACCAAAGAAGGTGTATTTTGCACTTCATATTTTGAATCCGTTTTCTTAAATCCCGAAAAAACTTATTCGAAGGCATGTCGTTGATATCCCTGCTGCTGAACGCAGCTCTGAGCGGAGTCGGCAGTTGGATCTGTTACCGGTTGATTCTCTCCTACATTCCCATTTTCATCCAGCGCAAGATGTACGGCAACGACCAGTGCAAGGTTTTTCAATACTTTGTTTCGAATTTTGCACTCAATGTTTTTTGGCCTTGGCACATATTAAATATGTGTTATTTGTTAGAACTGCATTTTTGCTCGTTTTGTAACATTCTTTCATGAAGAAATTGAAAATTTCGGGAAGTTCAGTATAACTCTGCACATTTTCCTTAAAAATATTTATTTAGGATTAGCCTTTTTCCGTTTGTTTTGGAAACACTTTCAAAAAAATTGAAAGTTTTGAAAGCAGTTTTGAACGGATCGAAAAGGCTCGCTTACGAGGATTTAATAACTGCAAATCTCTGATCTATATGTAAAATGTCTCTTTCAATAAATTATTCATGACGGATCCCAGTAGAAAGACGAGGAGTATGACTCAAATTTCTCCTTTCTTCCAGGTCAGCAACGATCCGGTACCTGAGCCGATGGGAGTGATTTGCGCGGCGGTCTACCTCATCGTCATGTTTCTTTTCATCCCAGTGCCCTTCTTCGAGTGGATCGGGGCCGAGTAGGACTTCCTTGGCTTCTCCTCAAACCTTTGCCTCCTCAGTATTATTTTCCCTTACGCGCGACTGCTCGCCATCCTTTCCGGCCTCATTTCCATCAGCACGGCGATCCTTCTCGGCTTCGCTGACGACATGCTCGACCTCCGATGGCGTCACAAACTCCTATTTCCCACTCTTTCGTCTCTCCCGCTTCTCATGGTCTATTACGTATCGGGTTAGTCAATGACGTTCCTTCAATTTGTTTCTGGGAAAAGAAAATATCCTTTCGACTCGATATTCTAGAGTTGTGTTGAATTATGATGAGTAAAAATATCCAGAAACAAGAGAGATTGTCCGCCAAGACAGCAAGATCGGCCGCTTCACTGAAAAAGTTTTGCCTGTGGCGTAATCAAATCCATTTTGTTGAATCGAAGATTTTCAAATTGAGATTTGGATCTTAATGAAGTGTTCTTTGGATAATAAAAATAAAATTCTTACTAGGCACGAATGGTGATTTTGAATCGAATAGCAGTAAGAAGGGAGAGAGGTTATCAACCAGATTTTTCAAAATAAAAGCTCGCTATCCAAAATAAGATTTTCCAAAGTGAAAGGATACTGGTTTTTTGGTGGTATGAAAAAAAAACCCCCAGCGAAAATTCAAACGGCGACTTTTCCGATTTTTACAAATCGCTAGGGAACTTTCCGATGGCCACCTTTCCGCCGAATCCCTTTCCGACTTTTTTTTTTCCTTATCTTTTTCGGTTTATAAAACATCCATAAGCGTTTTTTTTCCTATTCCTTTGTGTTTTAATCATGAACCAACTCTTACTTTATATAGGAAGATTTAAAACGAAGATTTTATCGAGATCAAAAAGGGGAAAAAGATTCGTCGGAATGGTGGCCGTCGGAAAGTTCCCTAGCGATATGAAAAAATCGGAAAAGTCGCCGTTTGAATTTTCGATGGTCTTTTTTTCATACCACCGGTTTTTTTTCTGAATTTTTTCGAAGCTTAGGAGGCAGAACATGCAAACCTCTTTCTACGGGTAGTAGAAATGTTGGAAAGAAAGGACGTTAAGGGAATTCGACGACAGTCATCGTGCCGTCGGTTCTCCGGACTTTCCTGAGCTCGGCCGGATTTCCTTTCGTCGTTCCAGTCACTGTCAACATCTTCTACTTGTACTACGTTTTCATGGGCATGGTTATTGTCTTCTGCACCAACGCCATCAATATTTTAGCAGGTCACTGATTTTTTTTGTGATGGTCTAGAATGTCTTTTGATGATCTCAGACTTTTGAGAAGTTTTTTTGCCTTTTTTGCAAGGCTTTAAAATACTTCACAAAGAGTTCCCGCATTTTTTTCACGACTTCATCATTCAGGTATCAACGGGCTGGAAAGCGGCCAATCTGTTGTGATTGCTTTCAGCATCATTGTTTTCAATATTGTCCAGGTTTGATTCATTTTCATCTAGATCAAAGTGTTCGAAGGATTAAATAATTTTATTTTCATTACAGCTTGTTCGAGTCGATGCGCAATACTGGCACCATTTGGTTTCTCTTTATTTCCTCATTCCTTTCGCCTCAATCACCCTCGTCTTGTATCATTTCAATAAGGTGAATTTCGTCTTTTCAGAAAAATAAAAACCAAACATTTCTTCAAGTACCCAGCGAAAGTTTTTGTCGGCGACACTTTCTGCTACTGGGCCGGCATGACCTTGGCCGTCGTTTCGATCCTCGGCCATTTCAGCAAAACTCTCATGCTCTTCCTAATTCCTCAAGTATTCACAGTATTTCAGCGAAAAAAAGAAAGAATTTGTTAAGACATTCAATTTTCTGTACTCGATCCCGCAGCTTTTCCATTTCGTACCGTGTCCTCGACATCGCCTGCCGAAGTTTGATGCGGAATCTGACAAGGTTCAAATATTTCATTGGGAAGCAAAATTATGGTATTTCAGCTTTTCATGAGCACTGCCGTGTTCAAAAAGAGTGAACTCAAATCTCTTGGCAAAATTTCCCTGACGGTCTTCCGGTTAGCTGGGCTACTGTATCAGCGCGAGTTCGAGAAAGACGGCGAAACGTAAGAATTTCCTTCGCACTGCTTTGTACATGTACTCAGGAACGCAAGAGTGGTCCCAAGAGGGTTAGGGGGAAATTCCCTCATAGCGGACAAAATACAAAATATAAATACCTAGAAGGTTAAAATGTGGGTGGTCCCTATAGAATTTTAGGCGCAGACCTCTAAGCCTCTTATCCTTAAGTATAGGGGCACTTTTGCAAGCTCAAGTGCCCCTTATGAGAGGAGATAAGGTGGTCTTTGAGGAGAACCTAGTCTCTAGGTTAAATATGCAAAGAGCCTTTCCAAATAAATTTGAGAAACTCTAATCTGAGCTTATAGTCGATTCGCACCGGCTTTGAACTTTTTTCTGCCCAGAAAATTGCCTGATTGGTAACGACTGCGTAGCGGTTTACATAATGTTGCACCAGACCAAACTTCTGTTACGCAAACCTGTATTGTAAACTTCAAGTAGGAAAAAAGTTAGTATGTTAAATAAACCTCTATGCAGTGGATCGTTTCGATTCCTACCAAAGCGTTCTGAGCTGTGGCGAATGGAGTAGTTTCAAACGCCAGGTTTTCGGATCAACTTTCCATTTTATAATTTGACAGGTGGCTGGAGATCAACAACTTGACCATAATCAACTTGGTGCTCAAGTTCTGCGGCCCGATGAAGGAGAGCCGTCTGACGTTGACGCTTCTCGGCCTCCAGGTCCTCGGCTCGTTCTTCGCCTTTTTCGTCCGCTTCTACCTCGCGTCTGTGTTTTACGAGTCTGTGGAGTGATTCTGTATGTCTCTATATAGTTCTTACCCAAAGTTCTTGCTAATTATTGCTTTAAACATATTTATTAAGTTTTTGTTACAGGTTTTTGTTGATTGTTAAGTTGTGATATGTATAAAGAAGTTATCTACTGTGTAGGCAGATCGAATAAAAGAAAGGACAAAACTTTCAAGTCAATCCATTCTTCAGTTCTTTCATTGTGGCCTTTTACTAGATGGGAATCTTTGGAATCAATTCGTTAACACGATTGATAATGATAGTACAATCAGTGAAACTGTCGAGTCATTTTTGATGCCGTTGACGCAACTCCTGACAGAGGTTGCGTGCTGACGCAGCCGTCCTTCTTATCGCATCTTTTTTTCAATCGAGAGACTGCGTAAAAGCGATATTCCGGGTGCAATGGCACAAACAAGCTGTCAGGACGTGGCAGCGTCGTTCGATCTCGTCCCGGGGGCGATCTTTGTCTTGTCACGCGTGCTCCAACGATATCATGCCTGATAAGCGGCAAAACACCAACGGGTGTCGATAAGTCTGTCAGGACTCCGCGGTCTTCATGGAATTTAATTGCTCGCGTGCCTGGAATTTCGGCAGTGGCAGTGGAAATTCTCATTTATTGATGGTGATCTGTCGAGTTATTCTTAAAAACCGGAATAAGTGGAGAGAAGAAAATCTGAACAATCGTGAAAAAATTCAAAAACTGAACAGAAAAGCTCTTTTTAGCGAGTTCAAAAATCAAAATAAATTTTAAAATTTTAAAAATATTTTTGACTTGAAATGTTCTGAGTTTTATGTCTTTCCAAAGGATGAAGTTGGCAATATTTCTGGAATGAAGGAATATAGTCTGTTCAGATTTTGAATGTCAACCAGCTAACTCCGCCCCTGCCGAGACGGTACCCTTTCGCGTCGATGTTTTAACGCGCGGGACTAATTTTGATCTTTTTTGATCTAAAAGATAGAAAAAGAAGTCAAAAATGCAGCCTTATTAAAGGGCCATCGTCATCTGTAGATAAAATATTGACGCGAAAGATATTGTAGCCTTGGGGGTGGAGTTAGCTGCTTGACATTCAAAATCTGAACAGACTATAGAAATTAGTCGCGAAAATTCATACTGATTCAATTTCGAAGAATTGAAATTTTCAAAAATTTGAAGTTGGAAGTTCTTGTTTTGAATTGAAGAGAAAATAACTTCTCTTCGCTTGATTTTATTCTACTTTCTCACACAAAATTTATCAAAAACAAGAAGCTTTCTTGTGATAATCAGTCATGCCATTGATATCCAAGTTTTTTTTATCATCAAGGTCGTTAAGTGAAGATAGTATGGAGAATTACGCACTATTTTAATGACTTTGTGACGGTTTTATACACACTTTTCTCATCAGAAGCGAGGATAATAATAGCCCTTCTGCATGACATAAAATATGTCGGTTTTTGGTCGTTCAGCTTGGAGGTCGTGGAAATTCTAATGAGTTGATGATTCTCAGAAATGGAAAAAGATTCAGACATGAAGAAACATCCTTTGAAGGAATTTAAAATAATTTCGCAGTTTTGTTTTCAAATATTTCTTTTCTATCCTGAATGGGGTACGTGAATATCAAGGTGAAAAGATTCAAATTGCAACAATCTGCCTTGTCTGCGCTCTCTATTCTTACCAAAGAGAGAATGAAAATCGAGAGAGCGACGAAGAGAGATCAAGTCAAGATACAGACAAGTCAGACTTTACAGACAAGTCAGACTTTTCCACAGAAGTGAGAAACTTTGTTGACTGCTTCAGAAATCATTTATTGGAATCTCTAAAAAGATTAGCAAAAAAAGTGTGAAAAAGTAGCATTTCTACAGTTTCTTTTTTGTCTAGTAGTCAGTGGTGGATATGAAAGAGCCGCTTCTTCATAATTTGAGCCAATTTCAAAGTTTTCTTCTATTTAGTTTTGACTATTTTGAAGTTGAATGAACATGTGAAAAAGGACGTGTCATAGTTCCAGATTCGTTAACGTACAGCCGAGGCTTGCAAAGAATCTCTCGAACAACTTCCAGAGGCTTCAGATTCCTCAAATATCCAGATTCTGTTTGCACATCATTGTTCACAATGCCAACGCTAGGGCGATTACATCAGAACCGAAAACGAGCTGATAAGACGACGAGAAGCAATTAACGGCGGGTCGCGGTATAAAAGGGGACGAAGAGCGGAGCTGAGACAGTCGAAGATGCCGCGCCATCATCACCACCACTCCTCCGTCAAGCACATCAGTAAGTCGACTTCTTTCCTCACCCTCTACCCCGGGGCCGATTTCTTCGTCCGCCTCGCGGCCGTCCTAGCCGACCTGAGCCTCCGAGCTGCAGGTTCGGCTTTGACTAGCAAATTGCGTTCGTCACATCTTCCAACTCCGAGGCAGTTATTGGAGCAAGAGGTCGTCAAAAAGATCTGCAATTTTTCCGAAATTGCCCAAAAGTTTCGATATCAATGAAATTGTAAACGCGACAAAATTTAAAACCATTTTGAGACTGCAGAAAAAGTCACGAAACGATGTTCCAATTAGTGACAAAAGCAGTATAGCGATTGTCACTGTTCGACTTATTAGTGCTGAAACTTCCTTTGGATGCCTTCCCAATACCTTTTGGATATTTAGATCAAAAATACACAAATTTCGATATTTTCAATAGCTAAAACTCCTTTTGTGAGACAAAGCGTGTTTTTTGAACGATTTTTCGGAGCTACAGTCCATTCACCGCTATCTAAGGACAAAAAATGATTTGTTCGAGTGTCTTTTTTTCACAGACTGTTTCGTGGATCGCGGAAAGCCAAATATTTTACGAAGTCAGCACTAAATAAAAAAGGAAATCAAGTAAAAAGAACTCAAAAAACGGATTTCAGAGAAGATCTTCGATCTTCACGCGACGGAGCACACCGAGAAGCTGAACAAGTCCGAGGCGGAAAAAGCTGTGAGCGAACTCAAACACGTTCGCAAAGATCTGAGCTTCCGTGATGGATGGAAACAATATTCCCACGAAGGATTATTAGATTTTTCCGGTCGGCTTTTCTTTCCCTTCTCGATTTTCCAGCAGTGATAAAAAGAACACTGATTGATAAAATGGGAAACACCCTCGTTATCTTTTAAATCGGATTGCCTGATAAGGCAATTTTTCCACGTGGTGATCTGTGCACTCCAGTACGATGAAATATGACAAAAAGAAAGAAAATCGAACTTTAAGGATTCCTTCACTTCGCCCAGCCTCATGAGCACCATCATCACCATGGCAAGAAGACGAAAAATCACGCCAAGGTGCGGCATGAAGAAAAGTTTTCCAAAAAAATTGTACACTTTTCAGTCCTCCAGTTCTTCAAGTTCATCTTCTTCTTCGGAGAGCGAAACTGAGAAACACGACGAAAAGAAGCGCAAGACGGATGCATCTTCCTCGAGCTCCTCTTCTTCCTCGTCGTCGTCTTCATCTTCTGAGTCCGAAGACGAAAAGAAGAAGCATCACAAGAAACATCACAAGAAGCACGTGAAGGCGGCGTCGTCCTCAAGCTCTTCAAGCTCTTCCTCGAGCTCCTCTTCCTCATCATCTTCGGAGTCTGAGGACGAGCACAAGCATAAGAAGCATCACAAGAAGGGCCACCACGATTCTTCGGTTCACCACGGCCATCATCCACATCATCCTCATGATCATCATTATGGAACTCATCCTCATCACCACTCCGGCCATCATTACAGCCACCATCCTCACCATCATCACTACGGACACCACGATTCGTCGCTGCACCACGGCTATGGTCATCATCCTCATCATTACGACGCTCATGTCTATGGCCACCACGGACATCATCCGCACCACCATCACGGCGGTCACCACGAACACCATGGGCATTTGAGCCATCATCACAGCCATGGCTACGGCCATCCTCACCACTATGGACATCACGGCTACCACCATGGACACCACGATTCGTCGCTCCACCACGGCCATCATCCACACCACTACGGACATCACGGACATCATCCCCATGGTCATCACGATTCTTCGCTCCACCACGGTCATCATCCGCACCACTCAGGACACCACAGCCATCCTCATCACCTTGGACATCACGATTCGTCGCTCCACCACGGTCATCATCCGCACCACTCAGGACACCACAGCCATCCTCATCACCTTGGACATCACGACTCGTCGCTCCACCACGGCCATCACCCGCACCACTCTGGACACCACAGCCATCCTCATCACCATGGACATCACGATTCGTCGCTCCACCAAGGCCATCATCCACACCACTACGGACACCATGGACATCATCCCCATGGTCATCACTACGGAAGTCATCCTCACCATCATCACCACGGACATCACGACTCTTCGCTCCACCATGGCTATGGTCATCTTCCGCACCATTCTGGACATCATAGCCATCCTCACCACTACGGCCACCACGGCCACCACGATTCCTCGCTGCACCACGCTCATCACGGTTACCATCCGCATCACTATGGACACCATCATCCGCACCATTACCCAGTACACCATGGCCACCACACTCATCCCGGACACCATGAACACGGCGGACACCATGGGTAAATTTTCCGCTTTTTTCCACCACTTCAATTTGTAGAAAGATTTTTTTGATATTTTCCTCAAAATTATTCGGAAAATCCATAATTATCCTTTTTATTTCCAGACACAAGAAGCATCATGTCGTGAAGCACCACCACGCGAAGAGCAGCTCCTCTAGCTCATCATCAAGCTCGAGTTCGTCCTCTTCGGAAAGCGAAGAGGAGCACAAGCACCACAAGAAACACGTCAAGAGCCACAAGAAGGCCGCTTCGTCGAGCTCTTCATCAAGCTCTTCCAGCTCATCATCATCTTCTTCTTCTGACAGCGAGCCCGAACACCATCACAAGCACCACAAGAAGCACGTGAAAGGCCACAAGAAAGCTGAGTCCTCAAGCTCCTCTTCAAGCTCCTCCAGCTCGTCTTCTTCGGAAAGCGAGCCGGAGCACCACCACAAGCACCACAAGAAGCACGTCAAGTCTCACAAGAAAGCTGCGCCCTCAAGTTCCTCTTCAAGCTCGTCCAGCTCGTCGTCTTCATCAGAAAGCGAGCCGGAGCACCACCACAAGCACCACAAGAAGCACGTCAAGTCTCACAAGAAAGCTGTGTCCTCAAGCTCCTCTTCAAGCTCGTCGTCTTCATCAGAAAGCGAGCTTGAACATCATCACAAGCACCATAAGAAGCACGTCAAGTCTCACAAGAAAGCTGCGTCCTCAAGCTCCTCTTCAAGCTCGTCCAGCTCGTCCTCCTCGGAAAGCGAGCCCGAACATCATCACAAGCACCATAAGAAGCACGTTAAAGGTCACAAGAAGGCCCAGTCGTCCAGCTCCTCCTCCAGCTCGTCCAGCTCGTCGTCGTCTTCATCGGAAAGCGAGCCGGAGCATCATCACAAGCACCACAAGAAACATCACAAGAAGTCCCACAAGCACTAGGTTGACTAATTGAAAGCGCCTTATGTTTCTAGTTCGTATATACTTTGCATATAGATTATTGTATGAATAAATGTATCTTATGGAAGGCAAACTCAACATTTATGACGAGCCGTACTTATTAAAGAACCTTTAAGCATGCGATAGTAACAAACAATGACGGAAAGGTGGAAAAAACGGAGATGAGTGGAACAATCAAGTAAGAAAACAAAACAGATCAACGGGAATCCTATCGAGTGTGCGATACGACCTAATTTAGCGGTTTAGAACCCGAAAAGGTTGTTGGCGTAGGCCATCGGAGGCAGGTTCGGATGAGCGACGCAGTCGAACGTTGTGAATTTTGGCTGAAGAAGAGGATGAACTGAGGAAAAGAAGCCAGAATTCACCTTGAGATTGTCCCCCGTAATTGTAATGAATGCGCCTTTATTACCCATCTGGTCGCAATAATTGGGAGCGGAGAAAACCTGGAAGAAGAAAATATATAGGAAAAAGATAGGGTGCTTACAGTGTAGCATTGGCCGTTGTGGTGCTCCTCGTAGCCCTCGGGTTTGACTTCGTGGCTCCTGAAAGGGTTCTCAGTGAGAAGAAATCCGATCCGATCCCTAACCTAACAACATAGTCGACTTTGTTCTCCTTGCACCACCTCACGGTGACGTCAGGTCCGAACTGGCATCCGACGCCTCGTTTCGACGGACAACGGCCATTCAGAGGCTGCGGGTCCGACCTGGAAGGCAGTCCAATTACAGAGCAATGACTGAGCTTATCCAACAATCGGTAAGAAAAAAGCAGTTCGTTTTTCTCTTTTCTTAGCCCCTTTTCGGGGCCTTTGAAATTTAATAGACTTTGATGAAATAAGGCAACTTTCTTCGCTTCGTAACTATCAATAAAACGCCCATGTGACAAAAAAAAGAACTTTAAAAATGCAGCAAGTGAATAAGAGACACCGAAAATTCTTTTACTAGAAGCGTTTTTAGTTGAGTAAATTATGGCTCCTAGCAGGGAAACAAGAATTGGAAAAAGTTTTTTTTTTTTTCAAAAATTCAAATTTCAAATAGTTTCTAAGAAAAAAACTAATGAAAAAAACTTCCTATTATAATTTATCAAAAAATTGAACTAAATAGAGCCTAGTCGAATTCTTATCTTTTTTTTTAAATCTTCAAAAAGTAGTTTCTTCTACGAGAGGTTTTCCCACAGGAGACTCACCAAAGAAGGTCGCACATGATTCCTTCGTCCGGCGGCTGCCGCACGCGGTCCGTTTTCTTGATGTCGTCGAGGGTGACGCCATCCTCCTTGAACAGGCCTCCGTGGCACACCTTCAAGTTTCAGTATGATTCCAGGTACTCTTTTCAGAGACTTCAACCCTTCTCAATAGAAATTAAAATATCCAGAATAATTATTTTAAAAAAAACAGCTACGATGTGTGATCAAAACTCCCTAATAAATTCTCTGAGCTCAGATTTTTTCCAGATTTTTTAAAACATTCGAATAGAAGGTTCCTGTTTCATGAAGTCCGTTGGCTCAGTTTTCCTGGACCTCAAGATTCGGACAACTAACAAAAATCTTCGAATTGATGAGATGGCAGAGTGGCAAGTGGCAGAAGATCTCAGTGAAGAAGTCGCTCATCTGCTGACTGTACTTCTTTTTCACCTCGCCCTCGAATCCGTACATCTCAAACGTTTCGAAATCACAGAAAAGACTTCCAAATCTCGAACCTTGTTCATGACGTCACTTTCGTGGTTCCCTCGAGACAAAAAGAAGTGGTTGGGGTACAAAAGTTTGAAGCCAAACATGGTGAATATCGTCTCAACGCTGAACGAGCCACGATCAACGAAATCCCCGTTGAAAAGCTGGGAAATGCACAGTTTTCCCTATTTATGTTGTTTCTTTTTGTTACATAGGGGTTCTTTTCGCTGGGAAGGCCGTTGATGTCGAAAATGTTGCAGAGATCGAAGAACTGGCCGTGAACGTCGCCGCAAATTGTGAATTTCTGCTTCTCCGGCACGCTGATCTCCACCATCGTCGGCTGTGCTCGGAGGAATGCGAAAATCTCTATGAGTATCTGCAAAAAAAGCTAACTTTAAGCTCTGCTATATTTTTAACAAGAAGAAAACAAGAAAAAGTTCAGCAAAAATAGCAAAAACTGAAATAATTCAAAAGCCATCTCAGCAATAAATTTCTCTTGGCTCAACCGACCTTGAAAGCATATTTGCGATGAAGTTTCTTCTGTTTCTTGAAAGCTGCGATCATGTCGCGCATGAAATCGGCGGTCACTTTCTCGTCCAGATGAGGTCCATCGTAAGATTCTTCGACGACTGAAAATGGCACGAGTTCTGAGAGGCCCGAGTCAGAAAAAGAACCGATCGAGTTGAGGTCGAGGCTGTCCGCCGCCGACTTCTTGTCGTGGTCCGTCGAAATCGCCTTCTCGAAGTTTATCCGTCGCACAATCTTTTGACATTCTTCGAACTTTCTCCTCGCGTCCGGATCGTTGGGACATACCTTGAAAAAAACATATAACTGAATAAGATGTAAACTGTAGCGATTTCAAAATTTAATGAGCACCAAAACAAAATTTCAATCTAAATTTCACCTGATTATATATGAATTTTTCGTAGAATGTTCTATTTTTTCTTTGCTTATCATAAATAGATGATCTCGAAAGAATAATACAAGTTTTACATCCTAAATTGGAAAAAAAAAGAACTTTGACAACGGCGGCGTAGTCGTTGAGGGCTTTTTTGAACCTCGCCAGAGCCATATTCGCCGTCGCACGTCGGTAGAATCCCTATAGAAAAGGAATCATTTTTTTTTTCTCTTGAAGAAATCTGGTAATTATGATTCCGGAAACCTTGAGATATGAGGGGTCCAAGGCGATCGCGCTGTCCGCGTCCTCCAGTGCTGACCCATAAAGTTCCTTTTTAACGTAGGCCATACTCCTGAGAAGCAAATTATCCGGGTATGATGTCGAGAACCTAACCTGTTGGCGTGCAAAACGGCAGTCGGATGATACTCGATGGCCATCGAGTACAGATCTATCGCAACGTCGTAGGCTTGATCTGAGTTGTGATCAATCAATAAACACCTCAAAGATGTATCAAGTTTGTCTTGACACTGAAAAAGTCTTTGGTTCTGTGAATTTTTCCAACTTCTCTTTCAGACAAACCAGAAAGTTATATAAGTTCTAATCGACTTTCTGGCCTTTAAATAAAAAAAGGATGGATTTATTACTCTTACTCAAAATTACCCAAAAAGGTGCAAACGCTCAGAGTAATTTCTCCAGAGCGTTAAATAGTTTCAGGTTGAAATGTCAAAAAAAAGTCAAATACAAAACAAATTTTAGGAAATCCGCAACAAAATATGACAAAACTATCCAAAATCTTCGAAAAAATGTGGACGTCGCATTTTTATATGTAATTTTGAAACTTTTTATTCTGCGCTTGCCTGATTCCAGTTCATTATTTAATTACTTAAGCTGTGAAGAAAAAAAAATCGGTGAAGCCCAGGATGATTCTAATGATTTGACTAATTGTTCTCAACTTTGAGAACTTTTCGGTCTCCTTTTTTGGAAACCTTTGAAGAACTGGTTGGCCTCGTCCTTGATGAGCGCCGCCTTGTGTTCCTCGTCCTTGTAGCCCTTCTCCTCGATGTTCTCCAGCACCGTCGCCACGATGTCTTCCGCCAGCGCTCCCATTCCTGATCTTTTCCTAATTTGTCTTCAGCAAAGAAAAGAAATCTCTTTCAAAATTTGTTCTGTGAACTTCCATATAAAAAGTTCACTGTGAAAATGAGCATTTTTCAAAAATAACAATGATCATAATACTCTACGAGGTGTCTTCGAAACACAGCAAAATAGTTATAAAAAACGCAAAAATTAGTGACTTTCTAAATCTTTATCACAGGACACATGAAAAATACACGTTAGTAAGCTATAATCAACGAAATGGGCAATTTGAAGCAACGGCGAGAAGATCAGTCCGATTAAGAGAAGGAGAGCACAGATCGAAGGCTGGAAAATGATTTTTTGAGAAAAAAAAGTTGAGCAAAAGACCTTTCTCCCTTGTGCAAAACGTCGAAAGCGGTGTTGATTTCATCGATTGGATATCGGTGGGTGATGAATTCATCCAGATTGATCTTCTTCGAGAGATAGTCTTCGACGAGCTTCGGAACACTTTCCACACTCTTCCATCCTTCAAAACGCTATTTTCATCAAAAAACTTTTAAATTAATCTTTTTCCTGAAGTCTTTCTTTAAAGTCAAGATCTTTTTTCTTGATTGTACGTGGGTACAGATCCCAAATAGTCCAGGAAATCGCTTACAAGAATAAAAAAAATGGTGTTAAAATCAATTCTCGCCCTAAAAGGTAGTTAAAATTGTTTTCCAAAAACTTGAAAGGTAAGGACGGCAGTCTTTGAGAGTGGTATCCCCATTGATGTTCTTGGTTTTAATTTTTAGCTGAGCAGCTTTTGAAGACAGATTCGGAATCAGCGTGAAAAAATTCATCTAGTGAGCCTAGTCTCTTTCAGAAGTCCCACTGTGAGCTGAGATCCTTTGAGTTACAAAAATATTTTTTCAAAAAGACGAAGAAGAAAAAGCGCCTAATCAACTTTTTCTCCTCGCTTCGGTATTTCAATTCCATCCGTTTTTGGTTGCTTTTCGGGATATCACGCTGAACTGAACCTCCGAAAGCAGTTCCCTTCCAGGTGCGGCCTGTGACGAGCTGGAAGGGTCTCGTCGCAATTTCCTGTCCGGCTCCAGCCACTCCGATGATGCAAGAGACGCCCCAGCCCTTGTGAGCGGCTTCCAAGGCTTGTCTCTGAAGCTCCCTCTTTAAATGGATCTACAGACCAAAACCTACCATAGTTTGAACGTTTCCGATGCACTCAAAGGTGTAGTCGAAGCCGCCGTCGAAGTTATCAACGAGCCAAGCCTCAAAATAAACCTCATTAAAACAGGGCAAAAGAAATTCACCTGGAAAGACTTTCCCTCGGGGAGTTGTATGGCCTTTGGATTGATACAATCAGTAGCGCCGAAGAACTTGGCTAAAAATCTCTTTTTTTCGTTTCGACGCGTAAAAGTACGAAATTTTGATAATTTTTCTTGGGAATTAAAGTGATTTGGACATATTTCATAAAAACTATTGAACTTTTTTTTGAAAGTTTGGAAAAAATAATTTCCTGGTATAGAACTTTGGCTGAAGAATATATGTTTGAGTATGCTTCACTTTTTTCTGAGAGATTTTAAAGGCAAACGGACCAGAATCGAATTTGCTCTCGATCAAATCGATTCCAACAATCTTTTTCGCTCCTGCCGCCTTGGCGCCCATGATCACAGCGAGGCCGACGGCTCCAAGGCCCCAAACGGCCACCGTACTCCCCTCTTCCACCTGATCAATCATCTTACGGATTTTCCCATTTTTCTGAAAACCTTGCAAGTGTTCAGGACGGCTCCATAGCCTGTAGATATGCCACAACCGAGCAAGCAGATCTTCTCCAAAGGAGCCACAGGATTGACCTGAAAAGTCCAACTAAGTATTCAACAACAGTCACAATGGCACCTTGCACAAAGAAATGTCAGCTGTGACAGTGTATTCGGTGAAAGTTGAGCAACCCATGAAATGGTACAACGTTTTGCCTTTGCAAGTGAACCGACTCGTTCCATCAGGCATCATGCCGTTTCCTTGTGAGACACTGAAGTCTCCGTCCGATAAAAATATAAAGCTTCAAAACGTACCGAATCTTCTGGCAAAGATTAGTCTTCGGATTTTTGCAGTATTCGCAATCTTTGCACTGAGGAACATAGAGGGGAATGACGTGGTCACCTGAAAATTTATTGTGCTTCAAGGACGGTATATTTTCAGATTTCGGAGCAGAAATACGCCACCATAAACTCTGGAAACAATAATTAAAAAAACTATGTGGGAAATTATGAAGATACTTTCGATGGAGAAACTGAAATTGTAATTTCAATAAAAATTTTGTTTATCTGAGTTAGGAGCATTTCTACTTGATTCTCAGAAGAATCATTCTCCTCCAATAACACTGTTGTTCAAACCTTCTATGTATTTTTAATAAATTCATTTCAAAAACTTCAAAAGATATGGGAATTCCCAACATTTTTTTCTAAATATTAAGAAAGTAGCCATGGAGAAGCAGTGATCGTCGGAAACGCTCGAAAGTCGTCTACTACTATCACAAGAAAGACGAGATGCTCTACGCGCCGTCTACGTTTGATCAACGACAGTTTCGCAAACCGACGAACAACTCTTCAATTGTTCCATGATTCAGCAGAGTACCTTCTCTGAAGACTGAATAAAGTTTCAGTTTCAAAGAAAGTAGCCGATTGAGATCAACAAAAAAGTCACTATATGAGGGATACAAAAATGAAAAGAGACCTGGAGCGAACCCTTGAACGCCTTCGCCGACACTCTCGACGATTCCGGCCCCTTCGTGGCCAAGAACGACAGGAAACAGTCCTTCGGGGTCGTGTCCGTCCAGTGTGTAGGCGTCGGTGTGGCAAACCGCCGTATTCAGAATCTGTCAATCGGTAAATATAAAACAAAACTTCCGAAAAAAAAGACCTTGACGCGGACTTCGTGAGCCTTCGGCGGAGCCACTTCGATCGTTTCCAACGAAAGTGGCTTATTCGGTTCCCACGCAACTGTCGCCTTGCATTTGATAACCTACAAATCGAATCGATTTCCAAGAAATACTCGGAAAAATACCTGTCCAGACGTACTCGACATTATTGGCGCGATCACAAACTAGACTGAAACACTTATAAATGATAAGAAAGCGAGGAAAGAGAGATACCAGAGGGGAGGTGTGTGGTTTCCCATTGTTGAAAAACATAAAAGTGCTAAAAAAAAAATAACACTGCGGGAAATATTTATAACAATAAAGATAACTCAGTTCGATCTGATCAACAACAAGGTACAACCAACAAGTCTGAAAAGGAAAAAAACTCCCAGAAAATCATCGGTGAAATAATTTTTTTTTTCGGTTTTCCTTTTGAATTTCAAAAAGCTTACGGCTTATCCAAAATAAAAATAAATGCTACTATTTCTCGTTGATTTTTTTCAAGGATAGTTTTCTGCGAACGAAAAACAGCAATAACAACCGAACAATGAGTTTTTCATCGGTCCAATTGTACAACCCATTCAACGTGAGCCGTTTGCGGGAACATATCCACAGGCTGGATGCTGCTTATCGAAAATGGATCACCCATGAATTTTCGCGATCTTGAGAGAATGGTTTCATTGATTTTCAGAAAGGAGAGAAACTAACGTCGGTCGACACAAATCGACCAAGTTTTTTGTCGCAGCAGCTGGGTCACAGGAAACAAAAACCAGTCTTCGGAGAGTGCTCATCTTTAAAACGGAATGGATTCTTTTTTTTTTCCTGACAAAAACCTCTCTGCAAGCATGAATTACGCGATCGTGCATGCCGGCACGTGGCGGATCCAGAACTCCGACGACCTCAAAAGTTTCTTTTCTTATTTTATTTTAGCTTCCTCCCCTTTTTTCGATTTTCTTTCCTCTCGAAATGATTTCAGATGTTCAAATCTTCCATTCTCGACTGCCACATTCATTCAAAAAAAAGGAGATTTTGCAGCTTTTAATGCATAATTTTTTTTTAAATTTTTAAACATACTCCAAATATTTCCTGATAGTGAAAAAGAAACTTTCGACCTAATGAAATCCTATATTCACGTTTTAGATATACGACTGCGACCTTTGAAAGGATCTTAAAGTTTTCTTTTAATGTGATCACTAATCTCTCCGCGGAAATTTCTGTTTGAACACAAATTCAATTTGTCTTGACTGTCTCTACTTGTGTTTTTGAGTAAGAAAGGAGCAGTACCTTGGATTTTCGAAGGTCGTACCCGTTGGGAAGCAAATAACGCAAGTCTCTGAAAACGTCTTCCGCCTTTCCAGATATGTATCTACTGCAATCAATAACATAATTTTCGAGTTTTCAATCTTAAAAAAACCTGCAATTTTCCATTTTGTTACTTTTAGCGTTTTGTTTCGCGTCTTCAACAGCGTTTGCAATCATTTCGACGCCGATGCAAAAAATCTGAGATAAATTTTTTATAACTTTACGAAATCTTTTTAACCTTTTTATTTTTCTTGTATTTATTAAGGACGCATTGTCCGATCGTACCTGTTCCGCAGCAAATATCCAGGAAAATCGTTCCAAAGTCTTCCGGTGATTCCTGAATAAAAGAGGATGAATCAAATAAAAAACAACCAAACGTACTTCACTTTCATTATCCGTCTTCATTTTCTTGCTTTCAGGCTCTTCTATCTCGGTTGCGGGAGGAGTTTCAGACGGAATATCTGACAGACCGCAGCGCTCTCCGATGACCGAGTAAAGAACGCCGGCGCCTTGGCTGTTGGTTTGGAAGAAAGCCGCGGGAGAAACTCGGAACCTGCAGTCGAGGATCGACTCGTAAATGTAGGGAGTTCCTGAACCGTCAGGTAAATGAAAAGCGGAATCAAAAACACCTCCAATATGCTGGTGAACGGTCGGATCACTGCAGTTCACCAGCTTCTGCCAGTACAAAGAACTAACGCGGAATCTTTTCGAGGTTAATGTTGAGGGATCCAGGAACCTTAAAAAATAATTCTATAGAAGAATGATGGAGCTTCTCACCTTTTGACAATCTGTTCTTGAAATTCTTTCTCTTTGGCTTCGTCTTCGGTCGGAAAAACGGTAAAGATGAGCATGGCGTCTCCGCTGAACTCTCGGACTGTCAACATTCTCCAAAAGCCCGTCCTTTCGAACTCGTCAAAAGGGTCCATACCTTGAAATCTCCAAAGTTCATCACATATTTTCAGGGTTCATACCTGAGGATCGAACAAACTCTTGAACGTCTTCAACTATCGCTATCATTTGTGAGCTGATATTTTCAACTCTTTCGACAGGAATAACATAGTGTTTATTTAGCGAGAATTTTCCACCGACGAATCCAACACAAATCTGAAATCCACACTCAAATTTGAGTGATTCTCACTGTATTCACCTCATCATCCAAGTTTTGTCCTATAGTGAACTCGCACTTATTTCTATAACCCACTATTTTTGGGGAAGGTACGACCTGAAAATATATAAAATGAAGCGAGACACGAAAATTTGAAATTAACCGGTCCCAAAAGTTTTTTGAATTCGGCTAATTTTGGTAGTTTCACTTGACCCTGCTGCATTTGCTTGTAAAGTTTCTCTGACTGTCTGAATATTACTTCGAGCTCTGTATTCGCGCTGTTAGTTACTTTTCGCTATTTTGAAACTTGATTGCGAGCTGACGGTCGTACGGCTCGTCTGCAAGTGGAGTCACACTCTCTCTCGCTGTCTTTGGCTTCTCGTCCTTCAATCATATCTTTCATAGAAATTATGAATTTAAAACCTTCAGATGATCTGCTTTCGGTCGGAAGCACTTCTCTTCCTTTGCAGCCAATTGTGCGGTTAATTTGAAGTTTTTAATCTAAAAAAACAGAAAAATAAAAGTTCATTCATAAATGAAACCAGCCTGTGATCCGTTTACTCGTTTTATCGCTTCCTGAGCATCGTCCGGAGTTTCGAATGTAACATAGGCGTAATCTCCCATCTGTCGAATCTTCTTTATTTTCACTTCATCTACAATTCTGAGAAACGACGGTTATTTTGTCCCAACGACCTACTTTTCTAATTGCTTTTTAAATTGTTTGAAGCCAATGAAATGAGGGATGTTCTGGATATGAATGCGATCCAGATCTACCTCGCCAAATCTCTTGGTCTCCTGCTGCACTTCCACCGGTTCAGAAGTTTCGTCGTTCCGCCCATTCTCCTTCAGTTTTGCCTCGTCTTGAGACATTCCTCTGAAAAACTTCCTCCATTTCGTGAAAAATTTTGAACAGAAGTAAACTCGAAAACGGGAGATTGCTCCAATGATCTCGAAACTTTTTTTAGGGAAAAATTTTGATTTTTAAAAAAAGTAGAATTTTTTTATAAAATTTAAAAAAATGATGAAAAAAATGCGACAAAGTCATGTACGCTCAATTGACAAAGCTCAGTAAGCTCTTGAGGGAACATTTTACTCAAGGAGCCACTCAAAGGGTCACTTAGATTATATTTTTTTAAATTTTTTTTGAATGATGAATGATCTCTGAAGAATACTCTTTGAAAAAAAGAGAGGATTCCCTCTTGTTGAAAAAAATTTTTCATTTTGACTTCGAAACTTTGAATTTTTTTGAGAGACATCAAATATTTTTAAAAATCAAGGCATATAAATTATTTACAATGGCGTGTTCAAAGTGACAGGAAAATTCCAGTCTCGCCCCTTACGATGTTCTCAAGAAAAAAGATAACTAGTTTTTGGTGACTCAGAGATGATTTTGAATCCCGCGGAAATTGCTTTGAAAAGGGGGTAGTATATTGAGTTCAAGAGTCAAAAATTGTTTTTTATTTGCGTCTCCTTTCAACGAATTTTGAAAATGGCGTGTCAGCTTCTAAGAGTGTTTGTTCGCCACATTATTTTAATCTCCCAGTCTTATCGCTCAGACCGTGCCACTGTTCTCGAATTCATTGCTGTTTCAGGGCTCGTCCAACTTTTCATTAGTACGTCTTTCCAAAATGGATCATGCCAAAATTTTTCAGTACGTTTTGCAATAAATCTAATGAATGAGAAGTATTT
This sequence comes from Caenorhabditis auriculariae, assembly GCA_904845305.1. NCBI lineage: Eukaryota > Metazoa > Nematoda > Chromadorea > Rhabditida > Rhabditidae > Caenorhabditis > Caenorhabditis auriculariae. The sequence goes on from CAJGYM010000124.1 coordinate 50,209, forward strand.
CTTGCAGAGGTATTGAAGAAGATTATGAAAATTTGAAAGAGATTCTGCGAGAGGCCGTGGCTATTCAAAGTGTTTCATCAGACCCTTCGAAACGCGACGAAACGATTCGCATGGTTCACTGGATGAAGTTCGTTTCGATCGCTTTGTCCAAATCCTAAATGAATTTTATGCTTTTATAGGGCAAAGCTGGAAGAGATCGGAGCTACCTGCAGCCTTCAAGACCTTGGAAATCAAACCTTGGAAGGAAAGGAGGTAATTGCTCGAAGCTCAATCTTTACTTAGTCTAACACATAGATCCCACTGCCACCTGTTCTATTTGGAACTTTGGGTACCGACAAGTCTAAAAAAACTCTTTTGGTATATGGTCATGTAGGTGAGAACCGAAGAACCAATTACGGTTTTTTTTTTAAATAAAAAATTGATTAGATGTACAACCAGCACAGAAGTCTGATGGCTGGGACACCGAGCCGTTTGAACTCGTGGAGAAAGGCGAGTTTTTTTAAGCTTTAAAGAATGGAGTTAGATGCATGAGAATTACGCGATCAGACAAAGCTTATGACTTGGGAGTTTTGAGAATTTTTAGACGGAAAACTATTTGGAAGAGGGTCTTCGGATGATAAAGGGCCAGTTCTTTGCTGGGTCCACGCCATCAGAGCCGCTCAGAAAAACAACGTCGAGCTGCCTATTAACATTAAGGTGATTTATCTCCGGACTCATTTCAACTCCTGTAAAAGTTAAGTTCTGCTTTGAAGCGATGGAAGAATCTGGTTCGGTTGGGCTCGAAGATTTGCTCAAACGAGAGCAGAAAGGATTTCTCAGCGACGTCGACTTCACCTGCATTTCTGACAGTTATTGGCTCGGAACCAAGAAGCCTTGCTTGACCTACGGATTGCGGTGCCTCATAGTTTGCATTTGATTCGAAAATGTAAATTTCAGAGGTATTTGCTCGTTCTTTGTGGAAGTCTCGGGTATCAAGCAGGACTTACACTCAGGAGTTTTCGGTGGAGTTGTGTAAGAAATTTAGTTCATTGACCGCTTATTTAAGACAATATGTAATAGAGGCCCTTACAGTGAGCGAAAAAATATTTAGATGCTTTTTTTTGTATCAAGCTGGCGAAGAATAGAGTGAAAAGATCTTACAATTTCAAATGCGAGTTTCAGCCACGAGCCTTTGGCTGACTTGTTCTGGATCATGTCTCAGTTGACAACCGTCGAAAACCGCATCTCCATTCCTTGTGAGAAATTTAATCGTTCTATTTCGATAAATTCATGTACATAGCTATTTACGACGACGTGGCACCGATGAGCGAGGTTGAAGCAAGGATTTACAAGGAGATAGAGTTCGACGTGAAAGAATTCCGAGAGAGCGTCGGCGCTTCGAAGCTTCCCACGGAGGACAAGGAGACCTTGCTGATTCGCAGATGGAGGGAACCTTCGTAAGTTAAATGACCGATATGGTCCCTCGAAATGGTGGGTTCAGACTTACTGTTCATGGGGTCGAAGGTGCTTTCTATGGGAAAGGCGAGAAGACGGTCATTCCTTCCAAAGTTATCGGTAAGTTCTCCATCCGCATCGTGCCCAACATGACTCCTGAAAAGGTTTCTCAGACGTTCTTTTTTTGTTCACGAAGTGTTGAATTGAGGTGAACAAGATCGTTGGCGATTATTTGAACGAATTGTGGAAGAAGCGCGGATCTCCAAACACTTTCAAGTGCCTGTTTTAAATCTTCTGGACGAAAAATTAAAGTTCAGCGCGAAGCCAGGACACAGTGCAATGTCTTGGGTCGCTGACGTCAACGACCCCAATTTCCTCGCCGGAGCTCGCGCCATGAAGCTCGGTATTTGAGAAACCGTGAACAGAAAGCAAAACTCTTTCTCAGTGCATGGCGTCGAGCCCGACCGAATCCGCGAAGGCTGCAGCATTCCTATCACTCTTACCTTCCAGGTGTTTACCGCCCAAAACATTTCACAGCTGATTTTCAGGAGCTGACTGGAAAAAGTGTTCTGCTTCTTCCCATTGGCGCTGCTGACGATATGGCGCACTCGCAAAACGAGAAGAACAACAAGGTGAATTTATATCTGTTCGCCTTTTCGATTAACACGTTCAGTTCAACTACATCGAAGGCGTCAAGACGCTGCTCTCCTACATTATGGAACTCGGCAGCGCTTGACGAGTCGTCTAGATTTTTTATAGTATAATTTTATTTATTGCTTGGTTGCTTTTCTGTGATACGAAAAAAAAGAGAATAAATTGCTATTACAAAAGTTTATTTAGCGGGGCATGTTAGTGAAGTTTCACGGTCGCAGCTAGACCTTCATGACCATGAGAACTGCTAGCACCATAGAAGCTATCAGAAACGCGAAAGCGAGAAGGCCTGAGACTATAGAGACGATCTTCCACGCAGGATGTCCACGTTTCCTTAATTAGTTAGTTTCCTGATGACAAAACTCCTTCAAACGAACTTGAAGTGAGCGGTCCTCTTCTTCTTCTTGTTCTTGTTCTTCTTGCCCTTTTTCTTGCCTCCTATTTTGCTTGCTGAAAAAAAAACGGTTTCTGGATCCAAACTTCTTACTCATTAACAGTGTTTTTTTGTTCTGCCGAACCTTGAACTTACCTTGACTCGTTTCGGCGCTTTCGGGGTCCTTCGGCTCTTCTTTCTTAGATTCCTGGAATCTTGTTCGGGTTTCGCGCTTTTTTCATGTGAATGAGTAAACCTGGGGGGCGTCTGTTGTAGACGAGTCAGCCATCACGTCCCTGTTGAACAATGATTTGTGCAATGGTCGGAACGAGAAGAAGACTTCACGTCACGTATTTCTTCGTTTCATTTACTTTTTTTTCGTTCTGTGATTCTTCGTGATGAGGTGCCAAAGTACCGACAAATTCTGAAGAATGGCTCAACGCGTCTCGGTTAAACTGCGTTTCAAATTAAGATGAAAAAGTTCGCACTGTCTCTGAGAAAATTTCCAGCCGTTTTGGTTTAATTTTTGTAAACCTTTTTCAAATTTGCGATCATGAAACAATTTTCTTTTTTTTCAACAGAAGTAAGAGGCAATCCAATTTCAAAAATAAGAGGCAATCCAATTTCAGAGCTTTTCACTCGAGGCCGTGAACATCTCTCTGGAAGCGGGTTTTGGCGTATCTTTCTTCTTCGAGCCGTCTTTCTTCTTCGAGCCGTCTTTCTTCTTCGAACTGTCTTTTTTCTTTGATCCATCTTTTCTCTTCGAGCTATCTTTTCGCTTTGAGTTTTCCTTCTCCTTAGAAAGTCTGAGAGCCTCTTTTGATTTAATTTCCTGGAACTGAACGGACTCACTCACTGTTTCGAGCAATTTGTATCACTCACATCATTTGTTTCTACTTGCGTTTTCTGACCTGCCATCGTAATGCTGGCAGGTTTTTTGTCTTCTTGTTTTGGTTTTTGTTGATTTGTAGCGTCCGTAACTTGTTTCTGTAAGTTCAAGATAAGTTTGAAAGAAAAAAGCCACGGACAACAGCCCCTTCGTTCTTCTTTTTCATTGATTTCGCGGTTAGGATTGTCGGATTTCTGATATTATTCTGTAAATATTCGATATTGAGGATAGATTGATGACTGAACTTTCAACGGGGTCTCTGGGGCCGTTACCGCTTTTTTCGAGACGGATGAGCCGCGTTTGCTGCAGTGGAAAGCTCTCATCGAAGAACCTGATGGGAAGGTTGTACAAAGAAAATTGCGAATTCAAAAGAGAACTTCCAAAATCGTAGTAGAAGTTTTCGAGGTCAGAAACTGGCACAGACACGTCTTCCGGATAGCGGTTCTCCTTTTTTTTTCGTCCTCGCAGCGATACTGAAAGTTGAATTTAACAGAACTGTGAGAACAGCTAAGCTCACATTTATAAGTCTGATTTATGTGATAGTTTGAAGCTTTAGATTGGCAGATTTGGTTACAAATCCCAATTGGTAATAAAATTTGCAAGGCCTGCAATATATCGGAGAAAATTGGAAACTAGCACTTTTTGCATGAGATCTTACATCGTCGAGGAGCTCGATTATGGCCTTTTCAATGTCCAGTACTGTGGTGCGGAGTTCTATGAATCGGTAGGCTGTGTAGATGGTCGACAGACCCGCCAGAAAACTTAAGACCGAAGCAGTTGCCCACACCCAATAGAGCACGGGGCTCACATGAAAGTCGCATTTCTGTGATCAAGAAATCGCAATTCATTAAGAAATGTAACAAACCGAGTTTGATACGTTCATGCAATCAGCGTTGGTTCAATAGATAGAAATGAACTTTAGATGCTCGAAAAAGAAAATAAAAAGAAAAATTGGTGCGTTACGAGTGTCAGACTTGGCTTGGTATTAGTTAGAAGTCGCAACTCGACATCATGTGGCCGCTTGTTATCGTCGCTCTACCAGTGCTCGCGCTCCCACTCTGCGGCAAGAAGAAACCGGTCAGTACTACTCAGATCGGGATTCACTCGACATCTCTGAACTACTTTCTGAGTTAAACCGCCTGTTTCAGAAAGCCGATAAGTCGCAAGCTGATACCGCTGGCAAATCCGCTCAGGGTGAAGCACCTGCTGTAAGCTTTTCTCTTACTTTCAGAACTAAGCATGGACCTTCCAGGACCCCGCACCTGCCTGATCACGGAGTCCGATTCCATTTTCCGCCTTTTTTGGCACTCTCGCCCATCACCAATAAACGACTTCTTTCGTTAAACTGTTAACTTTTTGAAGTGTATGCCTGAAGCCTCAGGACTTGAAAAAAAAATGGTAACTAGAAAGGCAATACCAAAAAGTAGAGATGTGTAAGCCCGGGAAAATTCTTTAATATGGAGCCTAAAAAAAATCAAGTACTTTTATATGGAAAATGATCAAATGAATCCTAGTCGCATGCAATAAAGTTGAAAAGAAAAAAACTTTAGAGGTTTTCAAAGATTATTCAGACGGAGTTGGGACGATTTAATTATGAACGCAAACCGGTAAATCGCTAACGAGGGTGACTTGATCCGGCACCGGTTATTTTTTATTTTTTACCTTTCGAAATTTTCGCCTTCAGGGGCGTCCCTGATCGCGAAAACACGCGTGGACGCCGTATATAAATCTGTGCGTAGCTCATGATGTATAGTGTGCGATAGTGAGTTTGCGGTCAACACGGTGAAAACGACGCTAAGAACTCTAGGAATCGCGACTCGAGTACTCATCATCGTTTCAGGCGCGCTATATGACGTCGTCATGACGCCGACGCAGCCGGTGTACATTCTTTTTTTTTTTAAATTTTTTTCCTGTTAGCTATATCTATGCACTGTTCGGTTTTTTTTGTATGTGATCGCTAATATAGTCTGTTCAGATTTTGAATGTCAAGTAAAATGACGTCATTCAAAAACACTCTGTGGATGGCTCGCTCTCCGATTGGTTTGTCGCACCATTAGGGGCGGAGCTTGAGCGACGACTTGACATTCAAAATCTGAACAGACTATAGAAGAACAAAAAAAAACAGGACTGTTTACTAGGACTTGTCGCGAAAGAAATTTGAACTAATAGTAGTTTTTTTTTGAAGTTCAATTTGGCACTTTTTCCTTTTTCATATTTCTCAAAAAGTATTTTGATGGGTAATATATGGTATAAAAGATTCTGCCGTGTCCAAAGTGAATTCCGCGAAATCTCTGACTCTTCTAAATGTTATCCTTTTTAATCTCTGACAGCTAATTTTAGTTTTGCGAAATCACTCTGAACACGACATTTTCTCTCTGCGCCCCAACGCTATTTCGCAGACTTTTTGGATTTTTCAAACTTTTCTCTCATTAAAAAAAGTTTTTTTCGTGTCTCTAGCGTACGACTCTATTGTTCTGATTTTACTTTTGCTCGCTTTCACAGTTTAACGTTTTAATATTTTTAACATTTATTCAGTTCTCAGAGTAATTCAGTAGTTTTACAATCGAGAGTGAAAGCCAATTTGCTTTGTAAATATATTTCATGTATCAAAGCGTCAAGTAAAATTTGGATGCGCGTTAACTAGTTTCTAAAAGTTAAATCTTTAATGGTAAACTGAACTACACGCGTTTTTTCATGTCCGCACGTCGTTCTGTGCATTTTTTTTTCACCCAATCATGTAAAGCTGGTGGGTTGTTTTACCGTTATTTTCTCGATGAGAAATTAATTTTGAAACTTTTCTTCAACCTTTTTTCATTCTTTAGGAATGACAGCCTTCATGCATTGTCAATCTTGTTTTTGCTTCCCATCTTCCCAAACAAAGTTTGGTGTGACGAATTGCGGGCACGTTTTCTGTAGCGATTGCGCAAAAAATAGTGAGCGGTTGACTTGTAGTATCAAATATATTTTTTGTTTTACAGTTTCCCAGACTCAAGGAGTGTGCAAGGAATGTAAGAAAGAAAAAGTGGAATTCAAAGCTGTTAACAGCTCCTTACCCGAATCGGTTTTAAATACGATGTGTTTTTTATTCATTTATAACCTGTTGAGATCAAATTCGTGTTCACACCTCTGACGGAGACTTTGGGTCGTTTCTCTAAAACTATTACCACTTCGTTGCGATTCCAACAGGGGCATAGAAGTCGGCTTTTCAAACATTTGTTACACCGAGTAAGCTTTATGTGTAAATTTCCTCTTAACTTTTCAGGAAGAACAATTTGGAAGACTTAAAAGTGCGTATATTGAGGAGCAAAAGAAGAAAGAACAATATAAGAAGTAATCAGTTTAGTAATTTTTCTTCTAAAAAGTTTTTAGTGGTTGCCTCGAAATGCAAAAGCAATATCGTCGGAAATGTGAGCAGTTCGATGCTTTGAAAGCCCATTGCGCCAAACAGCAAGCGCAGAAAATCCAAAAAAATACGATCGAAAAGTAGAATAACCCTGATGTTCGTTCTCCAATTGTTTTTTTTTTTTTGTTTAGTGATCCATACAAAACGCCTGCTGTTCCGGTGAAAAAAACGGTTAACTTGGAAGCGCAGCAAGCTATGTTTCCTCAGAGTTCTTTTTCCACTCCAGTCGGTCAAAAAGTCGAAACCATAATGTCGAAGAAAAACTTTGGTAGACCTACAAAATAATCTTGAAGGCATTTTTTCCAATCAAAAATAGATTTTCCTAATAGTTCACTTGCTTCAATATATATTTGTTTTCTATTGTTCAAAAATGGAAGTTGAGCCGCATTTCTCGCGGGAAGAACGGTTATTTATATGTTCAATTTCAAAAGAAACTCTCTCGGAATTTCTCATATCTCGCATAATTATATGATACTGTCCTTTTCTATATATCTAATTGTTATCTTTCAAATGTGTCTTATTTGAGAAAAAAAAATGCGTTTTCATCTGATTTCCTTTTGAAGTTACTTTTATTCGAGTTTCTTTTTTTTTTTTTGCGGTCTTATTGTTTGCCAATAGCTTCAGGTATGATAAACAAGAATTCTGTCAAGTTTTTTTGTGCAATAAATAGTTCTATATCCCGCTACAGTGAATCCTTTACAGTACCTCATCTTTTTTTCCGTACCTAATTTTCTCGCTTTTCACGTCATTTGGTTATAATGTTTTCTGCCAGAAATTTAAACTCAATGTCAAGTCCTTCAAGGAAGCGCTCAAAAAATGAAGATCCAGAAAACGAGGAAGAAGCTTCGGCCAACAGCGATTGTATGATGCAGGAACATGTTTGCTTCTTTGAACCTTTTTCTTTCTAATAGAAATTATTATAGAAACGGCCTCCGCTCACCAGCAGCCATAAACTGGTTCGCGAACCGTCCAAATTCCATCTTCTGATCGCCATTACGGGGAGCATAGCTACTATCAAACTCTCTGAAATCATCCACAAACTCTACTCATCTTGTTCGGAAGACAAACTTCTTATTAAGGTTGTGCTCTTGTATAACGTCGTTTTCAAGCTTCTTTCAAGGTGATTGCTACTCAAAACGCTCTGAAGCTCTGGGAGACGCAGGACATCGATTTGGACGAGATGATCTACGAAGACCGAGACGAATGGTCGATGTGGCGGCAACGGAAAGACCCTGTTCTTCATATTGGTCAGCTTCATTTCTGAGCATCAGTTTCTTTTATCGCTCTACATATTTTTTCGCATTTTGTGGAACTTTGCCTCAGAAAAAATGTAAAGAAGAATTTTGAAAAAAAAAAAGGCGCAATTTGTATATTCAGTTATGCCTGGCTTGGGAGCATTGAAGGGAAGGCATAGATTTTTAAATTTTCAAAAAAGTATTCTGTAAACCAATTAAACGTTTGACGTCCTGTTTTCAAAATTTTGGCATTTTTCAAGTATTTGTTGAAAAAAAAAACTTTATAAAAAAAACTTTACTGCAACTCTATCACCTTCGTAATATTATAATCGTAACGTTCATATTTGGAGCTGAAAAGTTCCAGAACTTCGAAAGTGGGCAGATGCGTTGCTCATCGCTCCTCTGGACGCCAATTCAATGGCCAAAATAGCCAACGGGATCTGCGACAACTTGGTGACGTCTGTGGTGCGTGCTTGGGACCTTCAGAAGCCGTGTTATTATGCCCCTGCTATGAACACTTTCATGTGGGACAGTCCACTGACTGTTGGCCATCGGAATACGCTCAGAAATGTGCTTCTGTTCAAGGTAAATTTTTACCAGTTTTTGAGAAAATCACATTCTTCGGAGGGCCTTCTGAGTTGAGAAAGAGGTCGAAAATTGTTTTCTTTCGAATAACTCTTACTACTTTAGTTTTTTTTAAATTGAAATTTGCAAAATAATTGGAAAAGTATCTGGTTGGAAAACAAGCTGAAAGGCAGACACAGCCTTGCTATTCAAGAAATGAAGATTGAATTCGAAGTAGAAAGATAATTAATTACGATAATATTCAGATAGAAGTTTTAGTTTTAGAAACTAGTAAGTTTTAGTGCGTACGTGTAGAGAATAATGCATAGGAACTTTTTTTTCCAGGAAATAGCCCCGATTTCGAAGGAACTGATTTGCGGGGACAGTGGCCAAGGTGCGATGGCCGATCCGGCGACGATAGTCGCGCTGGTCTCCGCGTTGGTTCGAGATCGTCTTGCCGTCAGAACGCAAATCATTTGAATCCCTTGTTTCTCACTGTCGTGTTCACGTTGTCACGGGATCTCTCTTCAAAAACTCTGTAAGATAAACTTTTTTTTAAAAAATTATTATTTGAACTTGATGATTTAAAAAAATCGATTTTTTTAATAGTTCTGGATCATTTTTTTCTCGAAGAACCATACAGAAGTTCGGGTTACTTACTCTGTTGTGACTATTTTTTTTCAGATAGGAAAAGTCACTTCAGTTGGAGGCTATGATAGGTTGGGGGTGGTATGAAAAAAACACCAGCGAAAATTCAAACGGCGACTTTTCCGATTTTTTCATATCGCTAGGGAACTTTCCGACGGCCACCTTTCCGACGAATCTTTTTCCGACATTTTTTTTTTTCTCGATAAAATCTTCGTTTTAAATCTTCCTATATAAAATAGGTAGTTGGTTTATGATTAAAACACAAAGAAATAGGAAAAAAAAGGTTTATAGATGTTTATAAACCAAAAAAACATAAGGGAAAAAAAGTCGGAAAAGGATCCGTCGGAAAGTTCCCTAGCGATATAAAAAAATCGGAAAAAGTCGCCGTTTGAATTTTCGCTGGTGTTTTTTCATACCACCAGGTTGGGATAAGCAAAAAGAGATCAACAAAGTAATTCAAATAATAAAATAAATAAAAAAAGTACAAAAAAAGCGACCGTTGGAGTTTTTTTGTGAATCAGCTCCGGATTGAATTGAATCAAAAATTGATTTAACACCAAAAGGAATCTTAATTTTCTAGCTCCATTCTTTTCTACATGAGAGAAAGTATACTTCGGTCCACGATTTGAGATCTAGCTCGATCATAAATCAGAGCTGAAAAGTGTTTTCTGTTTGCCCGCGGTATAACGTTAGACGTGTTTCTCATTCATTTCTTGTACGATGGAGACCCGGAGAAGGTCCGACTACGAGGAGGAAGAGGAATCGACAGCTGATGACGTCGATCAACATCGAAAAGACTTTCTGCGTTCCTTCGTCGATCGTCTTCTTGGAGCGCCGTTGATCAGCAAAGCGGGAAAGCTCCAGACGACGGTCGACGTTTTCATCACCCTCGAGGAGGTCCGCGCCGTCACTCTTCACGTCTGCACCTCCCTCCATCTCCAGCCGTCTCTACTTCGTATCAATGCGTTCGTTTCGGGATTTTCTTACAAATAACGAAAATTTGCTTCCAACTTCTTTTTTTTTCTCTATTCCAGAGGTTACCCGATCCATATCATTGGTGATTTACACGGACAATTTCATGATCTTCGTTCAATTTTTACAAGGCCCAGCTTTTCTTTTTTCTCTTTTTAATTTTTCAATTTTAGATGTGGTCATCCGTCTAATACTTCATATTTGTTTTTGGGGGATTACGTCGATCGTGGAGTACAGGTGAAAATGAAATGAACTTTGTTCACTTCTACTTATGATGGCCGCACGTTGAATGGTTCAGTGCGTCGCCGTTTCTTTTCGCTTCGGAATGAAAAAGTGGCTTCGAAAAAAATTTCTATCTAAAATTTCTATGATATCCTTATGTGGAGGCTTTGAAGAACAAGATTCTTTGGAAAAGAAAGAAAAACATTTAAAAACTACAAAGACTTCTTTTATTGCTCTAAAATGAGCTCCTCAGGGTCTGGAGACGTCCCTGCTGTTGCTGGCACTCAAGGCTCTGTATCCAGAGCGAGTGTTCTTGCTGCGCGGCAACCACGAAGACTTCAACACGTCGGTGACGTATGGCTTCTACGACGAGTGTATTCTGAAATACTTGGACTGTGGCGAACTCGTGTGGCTGCACCTCATCAACGCGTTCAACCATCTTCCGATTTGTGCTCTGATTGGCGGCAAGGTGATGTGCATGCACGGCGGAATTTCCCCGCACATCAACTCTCTCGCCGACATCGAAAACGTGAGGAAGCCGTTCGAAGCTCTCGGTAACTGCGGATTCTTAGATTCGGCGGCCGTCCATTGTGCCTTCTTACGGTCTCATGTGCGACTTAGTTTGGTCTGATCCCGAATCTTCTGTGGTGAGTGCGGCCTCGAAGAGCTTCACTGAAATGAACTGGGCGGAAAGTCCCAAAAAAAAAATGAAGATAGTCGCATACAAAAATTTCTATTGTAATTGCTAGTAAACTCAGAAAAATGCGAGAAAAACGACAAAAATCTTTAGTTTTGGGTTCTAACTTCAGATTATTTGGGGAATCAGTAAATTTTTTGTCAGGTCTCTTTTACGAACTATTCTTTCTTCTGCTCAAGTTTACAGGCTATAATTTCCTTCTATTTTTTTAAATTTTGATTCGTTCGAGCAACCAAGTTCATCGCGTCAAAGAGTTTTTTTAAAAATGAAACTTTTATTCAAATTTGTTGCGAAGAAATTGTATCTGCACTGTACTTTTCCAAGTGGTCTGAAGGACATAATAGCCGTTTGTCTTAAGAATCCTGGATGGTCATTGTCGGCGCGAGGAATTTCCTTTTCTTTCGATGAAACGACTATTGAGAACTTCTGTCGCCAACACGACATCGACGTCATCATTCGCGCTCATCAGATCACCACCGACGTCTGTTTCTGGATGTTTGCAATCGTGTAGAGTCCTTCAGATGTTCAACGGAGGCTACAAACTTCACGCCGGCGGCCGCATGGTCACCGTTTTCTCAGCGCCCAATTACCTTAACATGAGCAATGACTCTTGTGTCGTCCGCATCGATTCCAATGTTTGTAAAAAAAATTAATCAAGATTCAAAGCTTTTCGTTTTCAGCTTTGTATGCGCTTCATTGTGTTCCGGCCTGTCAGAAAACAAAAAGCCAACAAAAACTCCAAAAGTATTGCAAAATAAATAAAATTTTTTCAGAAGTCTTTTAATTTGAAAATTTCCTCAAAATCCTTTTTTTTTAAATATAGTCTGTTCAGATTTTGAATGTCAAGTAGAATGACGTCATTCGAAAACGCTCTGTGGATGGTTCGCTCTCCGATTGGTTTACCGCGCCATTGGGGGGCGGAGCTTCAGCGAGGACTTAACATTTAAAATCTGAACTGACTATAGTGAGAAAAACAGCAAATATACCACGCTCTTTTTGAATAATTTTTAAAATGTTTATTCTCATGTTCCTTTTTAAATTCGAAGCAATTTTTAAAATTTTTGTGCCATTTAAATGGTTATTGGCTAGTTTATTAACACGGGAAACTATTTTACTTTGCAGTTTGGATTTTCCTATTAATTTGCTCGAATTGGATGTCTAGATGAAGATCCCTCGTAGACGCTACCTGAACAAACTTCTTGTTTTTGAGATAATATTTTTCAAAGTTAGCGTTTATCACAAAATTAGACCGCACAAGAAGGTTCTTTTTCTTTGCGACTTGAAATTTTCTACAAATTTGTTCAAACGCTCTTTGAAGGTTGGGATCAGTGGAAATCGCGACCCGCGCCAGCTTTTAGTTTTTTGACATTGAAATTTTGACAAACTTGTAGAAAATCTCTAAACCGCATAGTAGAATGACCCCCTACAATGGAAGCAGGAAAAGGAAGCATCAGGAATACTTGTTGTTTGTTTGGCCATCAGTTCACTTAGTAAATATTAGCAATCTTTTACCGTGAAAAATAATTTTTTATCAATAAAAGACTTTTCATCTTTTTAAATGTTTACGAGTAACGGTACAATCAACTGCTCAACATGTTTAATTTCATGCTTTGATCAGTCCAAAAGGTCGAGAAGGTCGAGACGCGGCTTGACGGGCGGCTCGAAGCGCTGCGGAGATGTTTGGCGAGGTTCTTCGTCGGTGAAGTCGATGAGGTCATCGTTCGGCGTGTTCATCTGCAGCAGCTGGAACGTCGAGTCCGCGTGCAGCTGGAAGGCCTCGGCATCGACGACGTCGTGCAGAAGAGGCCTTGGCTCGGGCGCGACGAACTCGGCGTCGTCGTCCGTAAAGTCTTCTTCTTGTAAACACTTCTCCACAAGTTGATTCAAATTGCGCACAGAAGGGTTCCGGAAAAACACCCGAGAGGCCTTCAAATATCTTCCTTTTTTTTACAAACCTAATCAAACCAACTTTTTTATAGCCAAAGATTTGTGAAGTCCTGGCAAGAAGCTCGTCGCTCTTGCGTTGCTCAATCATCTGCCGTTTACACTCCTCGTCGAAGGCTAGTTGTGCTTGAAGATGGCTGCTGGCTTCTTCATCGTACGAGTTCTGGAAGAGAGGTGAACGGATAAAGATTCAGGGCGTACCGTCTGGTGGACACAGGCACAGCCGTGGGAGCAGCCACTCGAGTTGGTGCTTCCAGAAGTGCTTTTGACTGTGTTTTCTTTAGAGCGATTCCGTGTAGCTGCACGTCGCGCGAAAGGATCTTCCATCGGCGGCGGCAACGTCCCAATCGTGAAGCTCGTCAGGTTTTGCTTTCGTCGTCCGCCCTGTCAAAAATAAGTTGTTTCCGTTGTTCTGCAAAAGATACCGATCGTGTGGAGTTTTCATTTTTTGTCGCGCCTCCATTGCCGACCTTCTCGCGGTAGACTGGACTTCCGTCTCCATTGGCGATGCCGGTGCGACTGCCACTTCGGCTGCTGCTTTGTCGGCGACGAGTGAATCGGTTGAAAGGTGAGTCAGCTCTGTCACCACGCTCCCTGAGTCAGCATTCGCAACATAAGGTGAGGAACTGAGAAACCGCTGCTCAAAACGCGTCTGTCCCACAGACGGTTGCTGATGCAGAGTGCTGCTCATTCTATTCCAAATAGTTTTTTCAGGGGCCAGCTGTGCAATCTTCTCCAGCCAGTGTCGCTGGTCGGAGAAAAGAAGCTGGTGCTCCGAACAAACGCGCCAGTCTTGATCACCTTGTTCACATTCCAAAGTTTTCTGCAAGTCAACTTCTGAATTGATCAAATCGTTTTCTTCACTTTGAGAGATGGTCCGTTTCTTCCAAGGGGTCCATCTATAGGAAACATGATGTCGTCTCCGTTGAAAGTCGGCATCAAAAGTCTGGACTCACAATAATATCTGCGACGGGAGTTTCGAAGAGAATACCTCTGCTCGACGACATTTATCAGGTTTGGCTTATTTTCGGTGATTCCCTGCATTTGAGAACGCGCCACGATACAACCGCCGGTTTCGTGAGCCCGATTCACCATGATACGATTTACTTCTGCATACTTTTCACTACCGTATCCAGGCGTGAATTCGATAAGATTAAGTCGATATAGGGCCATCAGCTCCGCATAGCAACTCGACTTCTCAGCATAGCTTTTGAAACAATACGGTAGCAAGGCGATCGCCTGAACACTTCGATGCTCGTTTGAATCGAGTTTGAATGACCAACCTGGTGCCCTTTGCAGATAAAGTACCATAATGCAATGGTGACGCCGCGCACGTTAAGCTTCTTGTCTCGATCGCACTGGGCGTACCTGACAACTTTTACCTTTCTCTTTGCAAGCCGTGAAAAGCTCATTTCAGTTTCATAAGTGAAAATCAAATCAACATCTTGGAATCTGCTCTTCTATTGTAATTTCGGAATCGAAATCAAAAATGCTATTGGGAGGAACGAAACTCACGAGTAGCCGACTTCGACGGCATTCATAAAGACGGGCCGCAAAAGAGTGACCCCTTGGCGCTGCTTGCAACTGAGCGTCGCCTCGTTGCCGACAACGGAAAGCGACGATTCCAAGCCGTCAGATCGCGTCCGTCCGTCGGTGCTCCTCGGCATGGCCGTTGCGATCAGAAATGCCGCTCCATCTGACCTCCTCCTCCCTATCACACGTCCTCTCCTCATTTTCCTTCAGGTATTTTTCGAATCTTGACCTACTTCATTGAGGTTACCAGAGCGTTTGTGGGTCAGTCTAAAGTTGGTTGACAAGTTTAAAGTTTAGATGACGTGTCTAAAAGAGCGGCCAGGCTCCTTTCGTAAACTTATTCCTCTCAATTACTTGAATTTCCGTGTATATTATTAGTCCCGGTTCTGCGCTCGTTGGGGTGCTGAAAGTCGGGTTTTGCTTTTTTCATTCGCCTCATTTTTTGCGAGCCTTTCGATTTGTCAATAACAATTTTTTTAGGTCAATGAGATAAAATCATTCTTAATGTCGTGTTCAAAGTGATTCCGTGAAACTCGAAATGAACTTCAGAGAATGAAAAATATAACTATTGTAAGGACAGTAATAGATGTTTTTTTCGAAAGTTACTTCGAACACGGCATAAGAAACAGAGCTTGTCTGGAAAGTAAGGATTTTTGCTTCAAGTCAGTATTTAACCGAGTTTTTGAGTAAAAACCCGTTTTATTTCAAGATACGCGGTTTTCCGAGTTGTGAGAATAGTCATTGAACGATAAAAAGTAAGAAGATCTGTTTTCACTGCACTCGTTCAAAAAATTGTTTAGAGTCTGTATTCAAAATCATAGATAATCAGGTAGGAAGACCAGGCTCCTTCGAGGAACTTTCTTTTCTCTTTTCTTTTTCCGAAGCTTCGTTTTTCAACGTCTTCTTAGCGTTATTCTGAAATTGAGAACAGTGGTTAATGTATTTTGGGCTGATTTTACTTTTCTAGGATCCGTTTTATTTGTGCGCTGAGGAGAATCAGCACGTTTTGTCGTCGAAAGTTGCGTCTTACCACTGGTTCTCTGAGAATCAGAATTATAATCTTTTCTTGCTACTTTAGTTCACTGGAGTGTGGTTTTGGAAACTAGGACGCAACGAAAAAGGCTCCGGAATGGGCTTTTTCGTAGATTCTCGAGACATTCTCGGACTTAGATTTGGCTTCTGTAATGTTAAAATGAGTAAAAACCCGGAAGG
This sequence comes from Caenorhabditis auriculariae, assembly GCA_904845305.1. Lineage (NCBI taxonomy): Eukaryota > Metazoa > Nematoda > Chromadorea > Rhabditida > Rhabditidae > Caenorhabditis > Caenorhabditis auriculariae. The sequence goes on from CAJGYM010000124.1 coordinate 65,986, forward strand.
AATTTCCTGAAAGGTGAACCTCAACAGAAAGAACGAGAGGGTTTGGTTGCGGCTGAGTCGTTTGCTGAGTCGGCGCTTCGGAAAAAGTTCGTTTCTTTTTAGATTTCTTCTGAACCGTCTCATTGATCGAATGGAAAATTTGAAATAATTTCAATTCTGCCCAAAAGTTTTCTAGGACGCACAGTAATAGTGGAAGTTGTCTTTCCTCCAAAAATTTTGACCGGAGTCGCGGATTTTTCTAATTTGGTGAGTCCGATAAGCCTTTGTCGGTCCTCGGCGTTCAAAAGCTTTTCTCTCAAATTCAAGTTGTCGTCGAAAGTCTTGGCGTGAAGTTCTTCGATAGTTTTTGCCCGCTAAAGCAAATTTGAATTCGTCTTGAAACAAATGTAACCATCAAAGTGTTAGGAGTTTTGGAGACTTCTTTTGAAACTATTGACGCTGTTCTGGAAATTGAGGTTTAGTAAAGAAAACATGAACTTTTGAGTTACGGTGTGAAAAGAGGCGTCGGCTCCTCGGCCTCGACGTGAACCGAGAAGGCTGTGATTTGCATTTGCACCGGGGCCGTCATCTCGATTCGGAGCTGAAAAGTGAACTTTTGAAGTGAAGGAAAAGAAAATTTCTATCTTACTTGGACGGTTCACAAAACTAATCAGAGGCATGAACTAATATCAGAGAGATAATCATGTTCAAGTTCAAAAAATAGTTTGAAATTCATTCTGTGAGTGAATTTTCAAAGATTAAAAAAGTCAGTCTGTTGAACCATTGCTTCATGAAATGAGTTTTTTTTTCTAATTGGAGTCCCTTTTTACGCATAATTTTTTTTTCGAAGTACAACTTTTATTAAAGCTTCTGCAAATATTGACTACAAACTTCTTCTCTGACCTTCCTGGTCGCCAGAACAAGTTCTAAAGTAATTTAAAAATACAGTAGGATATCGTAGTCTCATATTTTCTGTATAAAAGTTGCATTGAAAGTTCCGATAGTGTTGTGTACTATATTACTGGTCATCAGGAAAAAAAAAACCTTAAGATGGAGTTCGCTGGCTTCTGGAAAGTTTTCGTCCGCCCCACGCACTAGCCAGACGTCGTCAAGAAGTCCGTGCACGACAAACTTTTCTTCGGTCATCTAAATGCTTTTTTGAAAGGAAATCGCTTCTGAATCAAGTTTTTACAGTCTCGAGCCGCTTTTTTATCAAATCCAAAGCGAAATAGGCACGTTCGGCGTCCGTTCCGGAGTTTGGTGGAAGCTCTGTGGAATTGATTATGTCGACTAGCTGGAGTGATAGTTATTCAAGGATTTCTGGAAGGGGAATCACCTCAAAAGCGCGATTTGTCTTGTCAGTGATGACTTGGATGTGGCACATGGTTGTAGAGAATCCAGGCGTCTTGCGTTGGGTGCTCTGACGTTTTGAGACTGACCTAGCAACAACTGCGATCTCGAACTCTCAAATTGAGAAAACTTCGACACAGGAGTGAGCCGGAGTGGCTGGGCGCGTCGATTTCTCTTCTGGAGAATCCGAAAGTTGGTGCTGCCCGCCAAAGGACTTTGCTGTATGTAATACTGAAAAAGCTGAAAGTTCACATATTTTTTTCTTTAAAAGACCGTGTCATTAGTGACTCCGAAGGCGTAAGCGTCGCGGTCGTCTTTTTCTTGCTGACTTTCTTGGTGCACCGTATCTATTTTTGCATAATAATTCTGCAAGGAGATCGAGAGCTTATCATTTTTTGTCGCCTCACCTTTTTCCGGTCTTTTTCGACTCTAATGTACTGAACCAATACACATAAACCAATCAGAAAGGCTGGAAATTTTCATATTAATTCTCAAGATTTTTGAGTTCATAATGTTTTGGGAAGCGAGACAATTTCGTGTTTCCCGAACCAATAAGAATGGAGATGATATCGAGGATGAACGGAGATATATTGATGCTGTAGAGACACTTGCTGCAAGTGCCGTTCGTGCAGTTACTCGAGTCCATTGCGATAAAAATGAGGCGTCTTCTGTTCGCCGGAAAAACAAACGCCACGCCAGGATTTATTGGCTTTGCTGTTGGTTTTTTGAGCTTCAAGGATCACACTTTCTAAATGAATATTTGCGAACATTTGATAGACTTCGAAGTTTCTCGAAACGAAATGTACATGGGAACTCACTTCAATAATTTGGCGCACTCATGGAAAATTTTATTTTTTCAAGGTATCGATTTTATTTTTTCATTTGAACACCGAATCCGTTTTGCTGGTTTAAAAATTCCTATTTTCAATATTTTTAACAACCTCGTAAAAATCTCCTCTTAAAAACTAGCCTGTCATTGGAGCGCGTATGCTGCATTTTTGGAGTATTCAAAAAAACCTTAAAGAATTTTTCTTTTTCGCCTTTGAATATTTTTTTGTTATTTTTTTATGTTTTGAAAGTAGTTTCCGCGACATTCAAACTTATCACTTTCTCTCTCTACGAGGTTTAGTTATCTTATTGACTCTCAGAAAGCTATTTATTTCAAACTTAATTTATGTCTATTTTTTTCCTTGTATAGTTTTTTTATTTTGAAAAAAATTACTAAATTTCAAAAAAAGTTAGTTGAGCAAAATTTACTTTTTTTGTAATTTATACGAAGAGTAATATTAATATTTTTTTCCTCGGAAAATGGAATTTTTAAATTTCTACTGAGCATTCTTCACTTAATCACTATAAATCGGTTTTTTTTTTCATAAAACTATGAAACATCAGAGTATTCAGCTAATCGAAGACATGTTTTTTGCAGCGAACGGCGATTTACTCAATGCTTTTAAGGAGTTTTAGTACTTAAAAAAGGTTTTTTCCAAACTTTTTTGAAACATTTGCGAACGGAGAGAAGACTTTTTCAATGTCGAGTGTTATATAATTGCGAATTCGGAGTTGTAGCCGGATATCCATGACAGATGATTGGTTATTTGAATAGGCGGCTTTGAAAGAAGAAACTCGGTTCCCTGAAACATCCCTTGGGGCATATTCGATGTCCGCTCCACGCACTATTCAGCCCCACCAAAAGTTTTATTTAAGTATTCAAATTCGTTAGGAAATAAATATTTGTTGATTCATCTTAAAAAAATTAAAAAGGTTTATATGTGAGTTTATGAGAAAAAAATATTCGAAAAAAAGGGAAGGTTTTTTTGAAAAAAATAAGTACAATACTGAAAAAAATAGGAAACTTCACACTGAAAATGCTCATATTTTGTTCAAAGCAAAGCAAAACAATAGAAACTCTGTCTTTAATTTTTGGTTCAATAAAAAAATGTAGGTGCATTTTTTTCTCATATTTCATTGAAACCATTCCTTAGGGTTTCAAGTAATTTTGTCATTTCGTTTTTTTTTTTGCAGTATCTTGATCATATCTAGAAAAAAAAGCGACAGTACGGACATCGGAAAGAGGAATGGTGCTCAAAAAATAAACTAGATAATCGATTGCTGCTCTCAGCTGTTTTTTCTCGAAATTATTTTTTATAAGTGATGGCGAGAGTGTTTTTTGTTTGGAGAGCTGTCACTTAGGCACAATTTCTTCCTTCGTCCGCCAGAATCACTTCCGATTTTGGTGCCACAGGCCACGCCTCTTTTTCTTCCCACTTTGTCTCCTTTTTTTGGTTTATCCCAATTCCGCACACGCTCCGTCGAACTTTACCTCCTTTTTCGTAGGTCTTCTGCTCTGTGATGTTTGTGATGAACATTTTGGACTGTCAACTGTCAAATATCTTCAAATTCAGACCCTTGAAGTTTTAATATTTTGAGTTTCTCAATTATTGATTTTACTGAAAATTCTCAGTTTTCTGTTTTTTTTTAGCAACGTTTAACGAGAAAGGAAATTTGGTTTATAAATTTGAGAAGTAAAATTTGCAAGGAGCTTTTCAAAAAACCGTAAAATTCAGTTTTGAATATTTGGAGTTCAACGTTGCTCATCTATTGCCCAGCTTGACTTTCTTGAAGTTTCTCGCCTTATTATTAGGAACCTTTGATATTTTTCCTAGCACCTGCAAAACTTTGAAACGCAATCTTGATGGCATTTTTCCGAGGGAACTCATTGAGAGCCAAATCTTGGGGTGGGCGTCGCCTCCATTTTCTCTTGATTTTAGTGCTTAACTGCCTCCGAAAAAGAAAGCCTCGACGGCTCATTTTTCACCGGAACGTCGTCCCCATTCGTTGATCTACGTTTTGCAGCTTCCGCTCAGCTCGACGACCGCTTTCCGGTCCGGCCGCTCTTCTACAGCTCAACAACTTCAACTTCTCGTCATGGTACGTGGTCTTTTCCGAGTTTTTGGACTTTATTTGTACGATGATCTCTTTTTTTCTGATGATCTTATTCCGCTGAAGCACAAGTTTTAATGTCTGTTGGGATGGGCTGGGAATGGGGATTTCATAAAGGCCACGAAGTTTTTGTTCTTCTGAACTTTCACTCTCTACACCGATTCATTCCTCACACATTCTTGCTGACATGAAAAAAAAAAATCTATTTCAAGAAGAAAAAGCGCGTCGCACACAAAGAGCTCATAGTCGTTGTTGTCTTGTTGAAATTTGAGGTAAGATAGTTCATTTTTCACGGAAGCATAACTGAAAAAAAAAGTTGTAGAAAAGAAGAATCTTCGAATAAGTTTTATCAGATACAATTCAAATTCAACGCGCCCAAAAGTATCCTCAAGAAGATGGCATACTGGCTGCTCATTTTCTTCTTATCAGTTCTTTCCTATAAGTTAACGAAAAGCTCACTGAAATTGACATACAAATCACGAAAAGCTTTCGATTGACTATCAAAGCAAAGATTTTACCCAGTGACACGAGTCATACCGCAAAATCTTTGCAAAACTGTGCAAGAGTCCAAGAAAAGGGTGAAGGAATTTCCTCTGGACGACGTCACCCGACGTTTTTGTCACTGAATCGTCTTGCCAAACAATGCCGGAGGCACAAGTGATGAGATGAGTGTGCACGGACCGAGGGCGGGAGGATCAATGAAAAGATTGTTAGTGTTGGCGTTTTCGGGGTGAAGCCCAAAAAAGGCTGCGAAATGGCCCCAAAAACAAATGTTTGGTGGCAAGTTGCCAGTGGCCTCATCTCTTGTTCTTGGCCAATCGGAAAAAAAGACTTGATGTTTCGGACCATTTGTAAATTCCGGAGGTCCCCACGGCAATGTGGACCGCTGCCGATTCGATGTCGTCGCGCGACTCCATTCTGGTCATTTTTTCCGAAAAGCGCCTAAATTGGCAAAAGTCGAGTTGTGCCGCAAATTACTATTATCAATAGTATAATAAATTACGCGAACTCAGTAAAGTTGCGTCATAAAACTCTCGAAAGGCTGAAGCAAACCAATTTCACCTAAGGTCATGGACAAGCTCAACTTTCATTCTGAAAATTGCCTATTTTCAATGTATTCTGGATCTTCCAAACTTTGGATTTCTTCTTAGGCTGTGATTTTTCAAACAAGGTTTTTAATTCGTAGTTTTTTTTAATAAAAAATGTTCTTTACATTCCACTGAAAGTTTCCAGTAACTAATCAACCTATAGAAAATTATATTTTCGAATTTTGTTCTTGGAAGCTAAAATTTCACTATTTTTGACTCTACTTTCTTAATTACTGAAGGAATGATGATGTGGAATTTCTGCACTTTTTTCATTTTCGCCAAGCTCTTTCAGAAAAATAACCGGCGCTTTTTTCTTCCTCCTTCCTCTTTTCTTTAATTTCTCAGCATAATAAACGTACAACTTGTCACTTTCGCGTCACAATATTTTGGCGATGATCTTCCACGCGACGGCGGGCATCCGAAAAACCCGAAACAAGAAGGCGAAAAACATGGAAGAAGAGATTACAAGCCGAGAGCAACTGCCATCCATCGCCTCCCACTTTGCTCGACGCCTATTTTCGTCGTTAAACGACGGAAAAGCATTTTGTGGTGTCTTTTTGTGTGGGTATGAGAGCACTCTCGATTGCCGAATAATATTCTCGGTCTTTTCACACTTTCTTCTATTGAAAAGGTGGTGAACACTCAAGTTATCGGGTTCTTGGCAGAGATTCAATTTCGGCGCCTTTCAGTTATTTTTACACATACACGTAACTACTTTGAGTACTTGTAAAGATTTATAAAGCCAAAGTTGGTTTATTAGAAATGAATTAGCAAATGGAGTACATACTACGAAAAAAAGTCGTTCATTTTCTTTTTCTTAGAGAAGCGTTCGTCTCCTTCGCAACTGAAACAGATAAATAACGGAGAAATCCCATTTTGGAAGAGAGCATAGTAGGAGAGAAATTTCAAGACGTCTCAAATTTTCGAGATACATTTCAAAAGTCCGCTTGAATTTTTTTTTTTCACACGGAAATTTTTTCTGTGTTCTCGCGTGTTAGCTTCTCCGATTACTATTCAAAGTTTAATCGTTTGTAAATTTTTTTCATTGAGATTCTTTTCAAAAAAATTAAATTTTTCTCCATAACACACTGAACAAAGTCCAGAAGGACCTGAAAAGAACCTTTGGAAAAAGTTGAAACCTAAGCCGAGAAACTTTTGACACCTTTTTAAGAACTCAAAAATAAGCTCCGGACTTTTCATTTTGAGACCGTTTGGACTTTTCCCGTGCCCAAAGACTGAGCAACTGCAGAAATTCTTTATTGAATCATTTCTGTCAGGTTAACTCACTATGTATTATGTATGGAAACAATAGAATAAAACAATTTTTCCAAATGTAAGATAAATGTGTGCGATGAAAGCGGAAAGTTGGGCGGCGGCGCTTGGGCCGAAGACGGATGGTCGTCGAGGGAATCCGGCGACGCCGTGCACGTCTTCTGCCCCTCCGACGGCCTATCAACTTCCACTCTGCAACATTTTCGTTTTTTTTTGCATCGTTTCTTTTATTTTGTGTTCCCATTTTGATGAGTAAAAAATCAGCTACCAAACGTGCAGGTATTATTCGATGCACTATGAAATAGATTTTTCTTTCTTTTAGTATTGCATTCACACAATAAAACTGCGAATAAACGTTCTGTAGAAAATGAGCTTTTCGTGATGTATTCAGCGGTTTATTGATTCACACTAAATCGAAAGTTTTTTTGATTTTAATTTCACTGTCCTAATTTTCAAAAAAATTGACAATTTTTCTCCACTGAAATAGCCATCAATTTCTTTTTTTCTTCGCCTTTTGTTGAACTTTTTAGAAAATTAAAAAAAGTCTAACAAAATGGTCAACTCTTTAAGTAAGTTTGTCAACTCTCAACTCTTTTAGTAAGCTTCCAGATATAGACATCTGTATTGGGTAACTCGCATAAAATATCTAATATTTACATTGGAAAGGAAGAGAGGGTTAGGGTAAGGTTGGATGATTTTTAGCCATTGGTTCGGAACTTTATTTGGTATGGCGAGAACATCTGCCGAGCACTTTTGAAAGTTCAAAAAATGCACCGTTAGAATCAAAACAAATATTTGTTGTTCCTTGTTTTCCTGGAATACCCAGTTTATTTTTTTGCTTTCCTTAATCTCGTCTCAAACTTTGACATTACTTGATGGATTGGGTAACACAAGGCCTCAGCTGCTACCGAAAATTTTTCTAAAAAAAATTTGGATCCGTTTGAAACTTATCGCAAAAATTTCTTTTTAGATAAAGTCCGTCCAGAATAACTTCTCTGACCTCATCAAAGTTGAAAATTTTTGCTAGGATGAAAAAATTTCACTGTTTTTATTGATCTGTATAATGAAGATCTTCAGACTCACAGCCTGCATATTTCCTAGTTTTCGAGAAAAAAAAAATGTAAAAGTTTCGGAATGGCTCATTCAATCGGTACTTATCAAATCATGTTATTTTCTCAAGATTGTGATGGTATATCAATGGTTATCTTTGATATATTAATTTTTCAAGTTTTTAATCATACAACTTTTAAAAAATTAGAAAATATCCAATTTTTTTATTTTCGTGCTTGCAAAAAACTATATTTCTTCTTCTTAATTTTTTTTTTCTGCAGCATAAGTAATTAGGAAGGATTGCTACATACTTAAGTTGGATAAAGTTCCTGTCTATGAGTTAAAAAAATGTCAAAAGGGTGGTCTGTTAGGTTCTTGAGGCTTAATCCTCGAGAAACACGATTGGAGACCATTTTTGAACGAGATGAGCAATCGGGGATTGATTTCGGCGAGTGCGGGCGACACCTGACTGCAGGCCGAGAGATGGATCGACGCGATGGCTCCGCGGCTCTTTCTGTTAGCCGAAGCGTTCGAGCTTTGGTTCGCCGCCACAGTCAACCCACACCTTTTTCTGTCCCTCTCTCCCTCGCCTTGATTTTATCAGTTTTCATCCAATGTAACTAATTATAGGAGTTCGCAGCAATAAAACTATGAAAAGCGGTAATTGAATTCGGAAAAAAGTCAAAAATCGCTTCACTTTTGTTAGCGCCTCACCACGAATATAGTTTGTTCACCAAAAGTTTGTACAAGGATAAGGTTTACAAGATAGTAGTTTCATCTCAAGCAATGTGGATAGGGGCTTGAATTTTTTTTTACACAAAAGGGCTTTATTCTGGACTACAAATTTTCGTAAATTTTGGACTTTTTCCGCAGAAAGGTGGCATCCATTTCGAGGCAAAAAAATAACCCTATTTACAATCGTTACCGGTTTTAATAAAATCTGAGTTTAAATTTGAGATCCTCATTGAAAGAAGAGTATAGCTCCAAGAATGATAACTGTACTGCCTGACCCGAGATTTTTGCTCTTCACCTTCGGCGAGATCGCTTTTTCAATGATACTTGGCACTTGAAGCTTCTATTTTTTTTTTCTCATCGTCATTCTTCGAGTGTCTTCTTAATGGCAGCACTTCCTCACTCACAGTTTTATCTGTTTGAAACCTTTGCATTTGCGATGAGATTAAACTCGCCGAGTCGTTTCGACGATCATCCAGCGGAAATCGGGCCGTTTTGCAACCGCCACTTATCCTGCCGTTTTTTGCCGGCCAGTTTGGCGCCTCCCGATGGTCGCGACGTCGTAAAACCCAAGAGCTTCTTAGCTTTCAACCACCAAATTTTCTTCTCCACGGAGAGCCTCGAGACAGACGCGTGGATTATGACACTTTGGACGTAAATCAACGCCAAAATTCGGGGTCCTGTCCAGAAAAAGAAAGCCAAATTTGTTTTTCCCTCGTAAATTTATTCTTTTTTTCTCTTCGAGTTTTTCTCCACCTTGTATATAACAGGGATTCTGCAAAAAAAGAGTAATTTATCAAGTTCCGTTTATTGTATTCGGCATTTTTTCTAATAGCAGCAGAAAGCGAAGAAAAAGCTTTATCTGCCAAGCCGTCAAGGGCCATTTAGCGCCTGTTCTCGGCAATTAGCTAATTTTCCTAATGGACAATTTTTCTTCTGAGGTGTTTTATTAGGACTTTCGAGAGATGCTTCCTGATTTCGTGAAGAGAGGGAGCAAACTATTCTGTTTTTGGGTTCATCATAAAGATGGATTTTCTAAAGACGGCCTTCTATAAAAAAATCTTTATTCACTCTCTTAGTCGAAGTTTCTTTGTTGAACTGATCTTTAAGTTGGAAGTAAAAAAAAAATGAATAACACAATGCTCAACATCTTGTTATCTGATTTTTTTTCCCCCCGGAAAAAAGCTTCTCTTATCAGTATCTCGGAACAGTTTGCAACTCTCGACGTGTTATGATAGCTCTTGAGGCGGGGGCGAAAGATTTGGCACATCAGACTGTACGTAGCCACTTGGCGACGCTTCTCAGGTGCCAGGCCTCTTCATTTTTCGAGCACCGCTAGACTGTTTCGAGACGTTTTCCTAGTTCTCAATGTCTTGATAGAACCTAAAGGTCAGAGCTCAAAAGTAGTATTTCTCACAAATAGTATTATTGTTCTCTTTTTTCGATATTCAAAAGACTCTTAAGCGTTGAACGAAAGTCTTGTAGCAGAACTAGCTCATGAATGAGATTGACTGACGTAATTCTTTTTTCGATAGATTCTGTTTAGAAGGCTCGAAACGGCGATCCTCTCCTCCAATCTCGGTCATATATTGACTTAACTTATTATCCATGGTTTCAAGCGATATTTCTCAGCTTGATAGGAAGTGCCTTCCTGAAAGACGATCTCTTGATGTTTCTCCAAGTCGCACTTGTCCTACGAATCGAATTATGCAGCGAATGTTCCTTTGTGCGCTTCCAGCGTCTCTTTGTTGCCGGCGATCCTCGACTGAAGATCTGTATTGACATTGGTCATGTGATATGGAATCTGCCGCCTCTCGACACCATCTTTTGTTTTCCCCTCGAGCAGTTTCCCGCCGACTCTTTTGACGCCTCTACTTTTGATAGGCCCGAGTTCAAGCGATCCGCAGGGTCGACTGTCAAGTGCCGCAAAACGCCTTTTCTTCTTCCAAGTCGTTTTCAGTCTTTGGGACGTTTTTAGCCGAGATAGTTTCGTTTGCTAAGTGATGAATCGCAATCGTTTCCGAGCTGAATCAGTTTTATTTTGTTGTGAAGGTTTATTGTTTATCTGGTTTACAATCGGAACACGACTCGCCCTCGGAAAGCAAACGACGTTGTTCAAAACTTCTTTTTCCAGATGTTTATTGCGAAAAATAAATTTTCCAAATCTCTCGATGATTTTACTGATATTTGAAGTTTAAGAATAAACTATTCACGAAAATAGCTGTATTTTAAAAATGGAAACTTTGAGGAGTTGGACTTAGAGGGCTGCTCTCAGTGCTGACAGAGGATAAACTTTTTTTTTGAAAAGCATAGAAGTTCTATGGTCTGGGAACGAAGGTCTGGGAACTTCCTAATTATATTGGCGTATCGCAAAAAAGCTTTTCAATTCTTCTAAACACTCCGATAACAGTCTATTCATGAGAATAACGTAAAAATAAGGAAAATGAAACCAATCGTATTACATCTATCCAATAATTATAAAGTTTTCCTCACGATCGTTTTTTCATAGGACTCTCAGGAAACGACCACCCGAAAGCTCGCCCGAGATGTTTGTCTCTGAAAACGACCTTTTCCGGAGAGCCGTTCCTCTTGGAGCCGGCGTCGAGGCCAATCGGACTCCGAGTCGTCTGGAGCCGCGTTATCTGGCGAGCCTATCAAATAGATCAATGCATGGAATGAGCGAAGCGCTGCTCCGCGAGCAAAACTTGAAGAGCCCTCGGCGTCCATTGTGCTCAGCGCCGACGAAGCGCTTATTTCTTCTTATTCCGCCTCATAAACAATTTCTTCTCTGTTCGTGTTGGCAACGTGTCTGCGTGGCATTCGAAAATAAAAAAGCAAGTCGCCCCTGCCCTCTTGTTGCTCATGTTAGCCGCTTTTTTTTTGCGCGCTGTCTCAAACAATTCCGGTTGTTACAGATGAACCGAGCTTTTCCGAACATTCCCGCTCTAATGGAGTTTTTCCTTGTGAATTGTACAGAATCCTTAGGACCATCTGCATTTCGTGATCTTCTATTCTTGTCAGAGTTACGTAAAAAATCTCTATTTTCTTTCTTGTTTATTTGTTTTTGGAGCTACTATAAAACTGGTGGCGATCTCTGCGCCCTTTTTGTTTGATCTTCTCAGGACTCGAAGGTTTTTGACGGGCGCCAAAATCCAACCAAAGTTTGCGGTTTAATTTATTGAACCGAAAAATATTCAACTGAAATCTGAACTGAAATTAATTTAGAGTCGATGAGATCAAGTGCCTTTCTTTGCAAAGCTATCCTAGAAACCAGCTATTTTTGTTCTTTTTGATTTTTTCCTTACCTCTTTGTCGTCGTTGTTGATTTTGCAGGATTTAATTTTAGCTTACGCTCTTTAGAGGAATATGAAACAATTTTTAACGCTCCTCTTCATTTTCCCTATTTTGGTCAGTATTATTAGCGTTCAAGCTGACTAAAAGAGAACCTCCAGAGATTTTCGGGATTGATTAACCGCTTTCTTCTCCCGATGTCAATGTTGGATTGCTAGTTCAACATTTTAACTGGCATTTATTTTTAAAGTAAGTCTCTCGCTTATCAATAGTCTGTTTTTGAATTTCTTTTCTTTCTTTTTTTTTCTCTTCTTCGAGTCCATTCAAGAAATATAACCGGCCAGGATTTGGTAACTCGAAGGAGCTTTTTGTTTTTGGTAAAACTTCAAATTCCAATTGAATCGTTTCAGCAGTATGGTTTGAAGTTTCAGTTTAGTCTAAAATTTTGACTTTTTCTCCGCGTTCTTCTTCCTTTTTGTATCTTCATGAGCCAAATGCACGTTAATTTCTTTATTCGAATGAAAATTCATGCGATAAACGTCAAAAACAACTGTTTTCTTCGATTAAATTTCTTTCACGTGAGTATTTTAGCGTCTTCCCTCATTATCCAATTAACAGTTCTGAGGCGAAGGCTCCGACGCGAGAAAACGGCTGGGAAAACGCCGAGAATGAAGCTTTTAGCCGCTGTGCGGAACCATTCACCCGTACATCCATCTATTTCATTTCCCGCGCTTTTGCGTCCCGTTTGATGCGTACATCTTTTATTAGTGTTACAATGACAGGCCGGCTCTAATTGAACCAATTCGTTATTCTGCTCTGCAGTTTCATATTTCCATTTTTTCCTATTTTTCTACTGAAAACTCGAGAATGTCAAACTGATAGGTTTTAATCTATTATTCATTTCTTAGTTTAGCTTTTTTTTGAGTGTTCGAGCAAGGGAAATGTAATATCCTAATATCACTATGATTTAAGCAAAAAAATAAACTATAAATAGCTTGATCACCGTAACAGAACTTTTCTGTGGGACAAAATACGGTAGATGTTTACCGCCGATGCAAAAGAGTCTGAATGGTACCGAAATCAACATTTTTTTTTTTCTTAAGGTATTTGAGAATTATTAACTGTTCTAAGTCATTAAACTAATTTCTTATTTTTTATTGATTATGTACTTTTAGTAATACTACACTCACTACGAAATAGTTCTAAAACAAATATTCAAACATCAAGCCATTCCCAGAAATTCGAATGTAGTCTAGTTTTACTTTCTTTTCATGCTGATTATTCCATCGGCTGTTCTACTCAAATTATAGTTTTGTATCGAATCTGATTTCAGAAATGGTAACCCCTTTCCTCTTCGAAAGTCAGAAAGCTCGTGACTGAGATGAGCAATACTCGTACCTGACATATGTTGCATTTCAACGGAAACGTTCCTGGCTGCCAAGTATCAACATGATGTTTGACCCTCAGCCGGCTACAGAAGCACAAAAAGAGCGGCTTCTCGAAGAATGAACGAGAAGGAAAAGAAAAGAACACGCCAAACTATTGAGCAATAAGCCGAGCATCGATGCATATCAAGTTTCAAAAACGAGGCTGCTCCACCCCCGCCGACCAGATTCCGACCTTTTTGTGTCCTCCATACTCCTTTTGATTGCTTGTCATCTAAACAACTCGTTTCAATTTTTCTAAGGGTTTTCTTTTCTTTAAATCCTTCTTGAAGCACTTTTCTAAAGTCTTCTGAATGAAAAATTAACAAAAAAAAATAGAAAACTTAACCAAACTAATAGGCTTGGTCCAGATCTAGTAATTGTAGAAGACTCTCACGAGTATATGAACAAATAAAAATAAAACTTGAATTTCAGTTTGTGAAATAACAACGGTTGCTTATTTCAGCCCCCATGAAGTTTATACAAAAACCTCATCGTGGAGATCAAAATCAAGAGTTGGACATAGCAGAAAAGCTGAAATCTCTAGTATTAGTACATGGAAAGCTGTGAAGGAACACATTCTACACAAGATTTGATTTCTCAACCGGAGAAAAATTTAGCTATTCCAATTTTTCATGAAGTATCGAAATCAAATTCAATAAACGACAAATTTTTTTTTTCTCATGTGGATTAGATTTCTCAATTTTTTTTTTAAATTCCTGATTTTATTGAACTTTTTTGTAATATTTCTCTCTGATTCGTTTTAAAAATTAAAACAAACAGTGGCTATTTTTGAAAAACAAAACCTAGAAGCAGAGCAGGTAAATGTATTTAAAAAATCCTCAATATCCTGCATCTCTTCTCAGTTCTGCGCATGCAAGGTTCTAAATTTAGAAGTTGATTTCGACGTTCGAATATACAGTAGACGTCGTTTCGTTGCTCGTTCGAATTGAGGAAAAGAAATTGCAGGCGGCTCACCGGGAGGATGCAATCCTCCTCGGCCGGCGATGACGCCCAGTTCCGCCACACGCAACTCTTCCACATGCTCATGAAGGTGAGTCTCCATACACCTTTTCCTGTCTCGAACCCGACTTTTCAGGTGCTTTCCTCTTCGGCGGAGAATGCGACGACAACCACTACGACGCCGATGCCCATTGACGTCATCGATTCAGAAGCGCCGTCGAGCGAATCTTGGGGCGACGAATCTCTCGTCGTCGCCATCGTCGCCCTCGGCTCCATCTTCGCGCTCCTCACCACTGTCGGAAACCTGATGGTAGCTGTTATCCGTGTTTCAGTCACAGATCGCCTTTCTTAGGTGATGGTGAGCTTCAAAATCGACAAGCAGCTTCAGACCATCAGCAATTATTTCCTCTTCAGTTTGGCTGTTGCCGACATAACCATTGGTGAGCGAGACTTTGATTGATTTTTCTAACGATTTTTTTGTTTGAAATAAGTCCTCTCTGTGTTTCTTATTCACTGTATTGAAAAAGCGATTTCATTATCACAAAAAAGGGGTTGAACAACTTATCATCAATTAAAGAATGTTTTATCACTTTACAGAAAATTTTTTTTCTGTCTTCCCTGATTATTTGCCTCATAAAAAAAAGTAAATTGGCTTGTACATTTTACACTTCCGTACGAAAAATTTTAATATGTCTGTGTGTGATTTTCCTTCGGGAATAATTTGATTATTGGCATGTTTCAATTGATTCCAGGACTTTCTCACGAAAAGATCTTTCGAAATATATTTAAAGCTGTTGAAACTTTGTAATAAGCCCTTTTGGTTGTAAATCAGGGAGTTCAAGAAAAAACAAGCTAAAAGGAGTTTTTTTTTTTGGCTTATCATTGAAATAAAGGAACTTTCAGGTGTGATATCTATCCCGATGTTCACCTACTACACGGCGATGAACACCTGGGGAATCGGGTACACGATGTGTCAGTTCTGGCTGTGCATCGACTACCTCATGAGCAACGCGTCCGTCCTCAACCTGCTGCTCATCTCCTTCGATCGCTACTTCTCCGTCACGCGTCCGCTTTCCTACCGCCCCAGGAGAACGACAAAGAAAGCGTTGACGATGATCGCCTGCACGTACATCATCTCGATGATCCTGTGGCCGCCTTGGATCATCTCCTGGCCCTACATCGAAGGCAAATTCACGTCGAAGCCAGGAACCTGCGTTGTGCAGTTCCTGCAGACCAATCCCTACGTCACCGTCGGAACCGCCGTCGCCGCCTTCTACCTGCCTGTCACTATCATGATCATACTCTACACACGCGTCTATTGGGAGACGCAGAAACGTCAAAAAGAGTTCGGAAAACTCCAAGCTTCTCAGGTAAGCCATTTTCGATTTACATTGTTCTCATAACAAGAAACGAATGGATGAAACCAGACCGGAAACTGGAGCTCTCGAGCTAAAGGCAAACGTCGGTCGAGAAGTCTCATGAACAAGGTTCCGCAGAAGAAATTGTACCTCTAAGAAACGTTCCAATTATTTTCTCTTCCTTCTTTTCTTTTTTCCCTTTAGAAATTCGTGTATGCCAATTAGCCCATGTCACGCGAGTCTTTCCAGACAATTTTCCAATTCTGGAGTCTCGTTGAAAATCAAAATTGCAGTTCCCACGGCGGTCCATCAAGCGGGACTTTTCTTCCAATTCAATAGTCAAATCGAGTGGCTCTGTACGCAGAAACGACTGGAACTCGGAACAAATCAATTCGTGAGCGTTTTGTTCTCAAGGAAATTTCTTTAGAGAGGAAAATAACCTGAATAACTCAGCATTGTTCAGAGCTGTCCCTTCTCGAACGGTGAAGCGGAAATCCTGGCTTCGCAGTTGCACCGGGAAGTCCAACTCCTCTTCGGAAGACAGTTCTGAGGTGAGCTGATATCAGCGAGATCGGGAGAATCGGGTTTGTTAAGGCGGCGGTGATGAATCTCGACGACACTTCGCTTTCTTCGTCGCTGTTCGCTGGCAAAAAACGCAACGTCAGTCCGCCTTGCAGTCCTCTTCCAACAAACTTTGTCAGTTTTGAGTTGAAAGAAAACAAGAAAATAAAGAAACTTTATCGAAGTTGAACTCGACAGACCCAAAAAATTTCTCTAATATTGAGAACTCAGTAGAAACTTCTGCAGTTTTAAGGCGGGAAAAAAGGAGAGAAACTTTTCGGCTCTCATTTGAATAGTCTCAATTTTTTATTGGTTGGAATTTGTATCTAGGTTTGTTATTCATACAAATTTTTTAGTCAGAATTGACTTCTGGGATTTCGTTATACGTAAATGTATTGTTATTACTTGTAATGAGAAATTTTAGAATTAATTTTAGGAGACGGAGAGCTTGGAGAAATGCGAGATAGAGACGCCGGCGAGAAACGGATCGACGCGATTCAGGACTCGTACTGAGAAGATGGACAGACCGCCCGTCGAAACTTATACGGTAGCCTTTTCAGAATTTTCTAGTTGTTTTCTGCAAATTTCTGATTGTTTTCTGCAAACTTTTCGGTGGTGAACGCTCATTTGATTTATACCTGCTCACCGTTTCAACATAATCCATCAAAAGGAAAAGTTCATCCAAAACCCTTGAGTATTTCAGGTGCTCATTGAGTTGAACGACGAGGGCGCTCGGCCATGCGTTCGTCTCAGTAGCTGCGAGCCATACGTAGAGTTCGTTGTTTTCTTCCTTTTTTTTTTCGAAATAGCGGAATCCAAAATGAATTGATGTTTTCAGTGACTCGCCAGGAGAACTGAAGCCACGGTCTCGGTCGCGAAGCGACTGTCCCTCGGAGGCCGAAGAGCGCCGTCTAAGTTTCGCAAAACGTTCGTTTTTCGCCTTTTTCCCTCTCAAGTGTTCGCCCAAAAAACAAGTCGATAAATAAGACCTTTTTTTAAATAAGAGTAGTAACTGAGAATTCATTTTAGTGAATGCTTCCTCTGCGAGTCTTGGTTTTTAAAACGTTAGGTGGTAGAAACAAATACACTATTGTTAATAAGATAACATGTAAAATCGCGAATTTAAACCTATTTTTTGAATAGTTTAGAATATCGAATTTTTTGTTTGAGATTATATAAATGAGTTAAAAAATCATCTACCTCTTCTCTATTTATTTTTTTTTATTCATTTATGAGCCTGAAACTTCAAGCAGTGTTTCAAGATTAAGTATCTCCACCAGAAATTCATCAAAAGATTCACTTTCGAAATGAGATTCCGAGAAACGAAAAAACGGAGGATCCAGAATTATTTTCAATGTTTTCTAATGGAAATGTACATATAAAAGTACTGAAAAAAAACTTTTAACAGCCAATAAATTCCAGAATCTCCTATAAAGAACGGTCGGCCAATCAAAAGCTTCTCTTCAAGTGACCGCAAGAGCGAGAAGGAAAGGCGGAAGAACGAGCGAAAGCAGGAGAGTAAGGCCGCGAAAACGCTCTCCGCCATCCTCTGCGCCTTCATCGCCACCTGGACACCCTACAATTGTCAGTACCTTATTTTTCAACATTATGGATTTTTTCGGCCAGGATACCTGAGATATTTCTCAGCATAAGAACTGCCAGAAAGGTTTCTATGAAGTTCTCAAGTTTTTCAAAAAAATTTGATTTTTAATATATACTTTAAAGAGATTTACCCCAATTTTCGAAAGTGTTTGGAAGTTACCGAAGTTTTAAATTTTCTCTTTCACTTATTCGTCTTGAAATCTTTTACAGAACGTAATTGTCAAACAATATTTGCATGAAACAGTTTTTTGCAGTGATAGTCTGTTGGGAAGCTTTTTTCCCATACACGGTGCCCAACATTTTGTGGACGATCAGCTACTTTCTCTGCTACATCAACTCCACAATCAACCCTCTCTGCTACGCTCTTTGCAATGCCAGGTGCGCTAGATAGTCTTCATAGAAATCGCCAAAGCGAACATTTTTTTTATTCCAATTGGAGACTTTCTTAGGGACCAAAAAATTTGATTTTCGGAAAATTAAAAAAAAAAAGCAGAATTCTCGTGAGAAAAAAATTTTGTGTGTAAGTTTTTCATATTCAGAGAAGGTTTAAACCTTTCAAATAATGAGCCTATGACGTGTTAATCGGAAAAAAAGCCACACGTTTCAAAACGCTGAAACGTGTTCATTAGGGCAGCAATCGTGCACCAAAACAGTACTGATTTTTGTTTTGAATGAATTTTCCTGCGTTTCGGAACAATTTTTGTTTTGTCCGATGAACGCGCCACTAGAAATCAGATTTAAAGGTTTCGGCTTTTTTTTTCGATGAGAAAAAGCTTTTTCGATTACCACCATTTTGTAGGTTCCGGCACACTTATATGCGGATAATACGGTGTAAATTTGGGCCGGAGCGACCGACGCTGAACCAAGGCTTCGTCCGCCGGTGAACTGCTCAAGAAATGTGTCCTCCACGGGTTTTAACTCTACCGTTGTCCTTTTCCCTCTCCTCCCACGTATTTTGCTCACTTTTCTCTCATATTTCATTCAGTTTGGACTCTGTCCACTTTCCAATATTTTTCGTTACAAATATATATGACTATCTCTTGAGTTAGAATCGAAGCAAAGAATGGGTTGAAATGGCTAGTCGTCGACCTCCATGAATCGCATTCGTTCTTCCATGTCCGAAGCGTGGAACTCTCGCCTTTCCACCTCAACGCACACTTGTTTCGTTTTTCTTCCTTTTTATTTCGGGCTGAGCGCTCAAAAGAATGAAAGAGAGCAGAAATTACCAATCGGTGTTCTCTGCTTATGGTGTTTGGCGAATCCGAGTGGTAGTACATCAGCGTCGTCTCTTTTGTCCCCAACTCGCTGTCTGAAATTTCGGGATGAAATCAAATTTTGAAAGAAAAACTAGCTATCAAAGGAAAGTTTCGGCTTTGAAATTGATCGAAGACAACTCGATAGGAAACTGTAGTGTGTGAAAATTTTAAAAAAAAAAGTATTTTCTTTACTAGATTTCTCGCTGTATTGATGAAATCTGAACTAAAAGCGAAGTTAGAATGAGATTTGTGTCGATCAGCACACAAGTAAAGCTTCTATTTTGTGTTTTCAAAAACGAAGTTCACCTGCACAGAGATTGCGAAGAAAGCAATAGAGTGCCAGAAGGACCGCGATTGCCAGAAGGACCAAAGTCAGAAAAATGGCGGTGACGATGAGCACCGGGACGTGAGAAAGGAGCTCCAAAAGCTGCATGTCGCACTTGAACGATCCTGATATCAGACGTCTATCCGGATGGATGTCAAAATACCGACCTTCTTCGTCAAACCCACAAGTCTTCAACTGAGGCTCAAGAATTTCGTTTTCAGTCCGAGTCACGGGAATTAGCGTCCACCGGGGATCAGTTTGAGCTCGCAGAGGATAGTTCAAATATCCACCGTACACTCTTCCATCTCCAATTCTGAAAAACTCGAGGTTGGCTCGCATTTGGAGGATAAAATGGGAAAAAAAGGCTTTCTTGATAGAAAGCAAGAAACGAAGTAAGTGATAAGAGTAATGTTGAAGGGTAAAATTATTGCAAAACCATAAAATTATGAAAAAAAAAATTTTTGACGAGGAAGAGGAGGGTTTTCGATTTCATTCAAGTTCATCATTTTTTTATCCGTCGAAAAAGAACTTTTGTAGTTCAAAAATGAGCTCAAATCATGATGAAACCACGAAGAATTCCTTTGATGAATTCCAGGATCCAAAATGAAGATTCTTACCTGAAATCCTTGATGGCAGAAGCCTGTTCGGGTGTCAAAGATGCAGTGATGTAGTACGGCACGTTGTCGGCTTCAGAAGTCGTGCGATCAGCCAGTTTCGAAATGTCGATTGCAGCGAAGTCGTGGGCCCTGCTGTCGACTACGACTACGTACCGCCAGGCATCCGGCGTCTTAGCCAGCGTCCCAGCGATGTCGACGTCGCGTTGTCGCGAAACGTCTCCGATGTGGTCGACAAACTCCGTCGGAGGGTTTATCGAGCAGACGCGCTCCAGAAGATTCCACTGTCTGGCGGAAGGACTTGAGTTTTGATGAGGAAACGGTCCAACCTCACTACAACCTTGGTCCATTTGTTCCAAACGTCGTCCACTTTTGCTCTGATCTGAAAAAAAATATTTATGTTTCTGTGGAAAAAAATAATCATGCGGTTTTTTTAATAACTTTTTGTGTAGTTTAGGAAAACTCTTTATGAGATTTCACGAAAGGTTTTATAGAGTTGTGTAAGTCCTTTCTGACGAAACTTTTGAGAATTTTTCTTCATGGCATTCTTTCTTGGTTCTTCGTTATAGTCTATTTCGCGCCAGCTTGTCACGTTTTTCTTCCCGCCAAAAAGACCGTATACCAAATTAGATCAAATGTCTGCTTTCATAACGGCAAGAAACAAATGTCTTGAAGCGAAAGTTGGTTAAATTTGACCTGGCCTTTTGGCGGAAAGAAAAACGTGACAAGCTAGCGCGGAATGCTAGTAAAAATATAAGACGCCATTATAGATAGCACTCCCAAAAGTCTCCTCTTGGCGCATTCCGCGTGCGTGCGCGCGCCAATTCAAATTTCGTCTCTTGAACTAGATTTACAGGCTTCCAGTATATGGTTTTTTTGAATAATTTTTTTCTTGCATAAAAAAACTTCCAATTAATTTTACACGGGTATCATATCTATGATAACTGGATATACGGGCAGAGTACCTGAAATTTTTTTGATTGCTACCGAGTAGCCTGGAAATGCTTCCCAGGTTTTTTTATTATTATTATTTTTTTAGTCATTTCGGTTTTCTAATTTTTTTATTCATTCTGTTTTTCAGACTTCCTTTGAAATTTGTATAAGCTGTACACGTTGTTCTCTATTCGCTCATGAGAAACGAAGAATGAATTTTTCAGCAGCAAATTTCCTTATCATGCGAGGAGCTTTGAAAAAAATCGTATCTCCGCTCAAAAAAACTTTTCCAAAAAAACTTTTTTTCACGGACCTCCGCGGCATTTTTTTGAGAACAGATTTGGAAACAGCATGAAAAAAACTTCATTTAGTGGACTGGGTCTCATTCTGAAATCCAACTGCGACTAGACACCATTCCCTGGTCAGCTAGAGCTAAAATTTATGCTCGACGTCTCACGATGGACATATTATGGAATATTCAAGATTCTTTTTAAGAGGTATATTTGTGGGCACATTATGGTACCTTCCCCATTTGCCTGTGCAAGTGAGTGAAGGCGAAAATTTGAATTGGCGCTAAAACAAGAAAAAAACTTTCTTAAATAAAGTTAGATTCCCTAAATGAGTCAATATTAAATAAAATAAAAAAACTGGAAATGAATAAGTAAGAAAAATTATACAAAAAGAACCATATACTGGAAGCCTGTAAATCTAGTCCAAGAGACGAAATTTGAATTGGCGCGCGCACGCACGCGGAATGCGCCAAGAGGAGACTTTTGGGAGTGCTATCTATAATGGCGTCTAAAAATATATGGTATGGGTGAAGAATTTTAATAGCTCAATTTCAATGTCTGAGGTCAAAATCAATTATGAAAATTCTTATTTTTCTGCCTTCTGCTATTTCGTCGTTTTTTCGCAATCAAAGATTGAAGAAATAGCAACCGAAAATTCGGGCGCGCCTCTCCAGTTCAGAGAAAGAGAGAAAGAGAGACTCTAGAGTTCTAAAGCAGAAAATTATCGCACCGCTTGCTCATACTAACAAAATTCAGCAGACTCGCTCATGTTTGTGTCTGTTCATGAGAGAAAAAGCGTGCGTCAATGTCCATTGATTTCATTTGTTTGCTTCTTTAATTACAGTACATGATTCCTGTTTCAATGTGTTTTCATTGTTTTCGATCATTTGAATTTCTTTTTTTTTTGAATGCGCCTATTCTAACAGCATTTTTTTTTAATCAATGAGGGTAGAAAATTAATTTTCCTATATTTTTCTCATTCAGTGAGTCTTTCGTACAGACAACTTTAAAGTCGCAGAACACAAGTTTCTAGGAATTTTTTCATATTTTGGGACTTCCTTTTACACCATTAATCTTTTTTTCATTTCAGTGCAGGGCATAGTTGTGATTTTTTTTCTTCATCGTTTACAAGAATTGTTCAGAGCTACAGGGACTCGTCCGGTTTGCACTGCGCCGTCTCCGCTAGCCATACTAGACCAGTTTTGATCATTTTTTGTATTGAAAGGCAATTTCCGATTTTAATAGATAAAAAATTACATTAAAAAAAGACTTTTCACTTACTAAAGATTTCCCAATTTAAGCATTTTTTCAAGGCTTGCCATCGTTCGCAAAAACCTGATTATGAAAACTAAATTTGTATCTTTGAATTTTTATATGTGTTTTTCTTCAAATTTGTTTATTTTTTCGTACAAAAAGCTCGTTAATTACGAAGATATCACCCAAAAACCGCCATGGGTGTATGCACAATTTCAACCTACCGTGTGCCAGACCGGACGGGCTGAACAGATGTGTCCTTATTTTTTATTCTCTCATTTCTTCTTTCGAATGGTCAGACTTTATTTCCGCTCTTATAGTCTGTTCAGATTTTGAATGTCCAGTCGTCACTCAAGCTCCGCCCATAGTGGTGCGATAAACCAATCAGAGAGCGAGCCATCCACAGAGCATTTTTGAATGACGTCATTCTACTTGACATCAAAAATCTGAACAGACTATAATCCGACGTCTTTCTCAGATGGGTAAGCTGAACTCCGTACTATTCCTACATGGAGAAGCAGGTGGTCACCCGAATGTTTATAATTCATCTACTAATAAAATAAGAAGGGCGTGATTTTAATAGGCACCGTTTTTGATCAACGACAGTTTAGCGAACCGAGAAACTACTTTTAAATTTTCCATGACGCAGGAGAAAGTTTTTTTTTCTGAAAACTGAATTGAATTTTCAAAATTTCGAATATTAAAATTTTTCATGACTTACCTCAAAGTGATATTCGCGTGGACGATGTGGCAAATTGATAATCAAGGCACATTTCCACTCGCATCCAAACTTCGGACACCTGTTCAATTTCTTTTATTCAATAAAAATTGGCAAAACGAAAAAATTCCTTTTTCAGAGCCTCTAAAGCTTATTCTTATTTTTTTGATTATCTTAAAACTTTTTATTTGCTTTCCAGCATTGAAGGAAGTCAAAAAAGACACAAGTGAAATTAAAACCAGCTATTGCAAAACATGTTGGTGATCCTTAGAAACTTCTTTTTAAAGAAACTTTTGAGGATCTTTCTTGTTTTGCCCAAGAAATAAGTTTCAATAGTTATAACCCGGCTTTTTGATTTAATAAATATCAAGAATCGATTAAAAACAATATCTCACGCGAGTTGAGCGTCGCCTAGCTCGTCCGTCACGTTTGTCGAGTTTTTTTCCAGTAGAGTATATTTGATCTGTTTTCAATTTTCGTGAAAAAAGGAATTTCCGCTACACAGACTTGATAGGTGATGTGTCGTTGGAGCTTCAATGGCTGGAAAACGATTGAAACGGCGACGTCAGTTTCGACGACAATCCTCGCCTCGGGAACTCCGTACTCACCCTCAAGTATGTCTTTTTTCTTCACTGAGTTTTTCTAGGATTAGCTAATTTAATGAATTATCGTCTTGAAAAATTTGATGAAAATTCAAGTTCTTCAGTTACTGATAATGTCAAACTTGCGTCATTGTTGAGTAAACCGCCCAAGCAGTCTTCCACTTCATGCTAGTCCACCGTCTGTCCGACTTCTGTGAAAAAATTTCTTGCAAGAGATGAATTTTAACTCAGAACTTCAGATTTTTTTTAATCCTTTAGTCAAAAACTTTGGTATCTGTTGAAAGAATTCAGGAAGTACACAACCTACAAAAAGTTTAACTTTTTTTAAAAAAATCTTTTGAGTTCAATTTTTTTCTCACAATAGCCCGTGAAGTAATCTTTTAAAAAAAGATCAACCTAAAAAAACGTAGTAAAAAAATTCAGTTCCTTCAACAAATGAATAAAAAGGGTTTCAGCTTATTTTCAGAACTATTTTTAAGATTCAAAATTCTTTCCTCTCCTCCACTTTTCTTTCTTCATCTCGAACTGCGTGAAAACTATTTTCCTCAAACATGATAATAGTGAACAATAAAGATGTTTTCTACTTGGAATGATGTTTGTCGAGGCGCACCTGTTGACGTCTGAATACACAGAAAAGTTCTCTGACTAGGAAAAAGCCTCGACCTCTACAGGATTATTTCTACCTCTTCATCCGGAGTCGTTATCGATATATTATAAGTAGATGAAGGTAGCAAGTTGTCGACGACGAATTCATTTGGTTTTCCAGTTTCAGTCATTCCCGAATTCTCTATCTCCTTAGCCACGCCAGTGGGAGAGTGTAAGGTCTTTGCGCGAATCTGAAGGCGTTGCGACTAGAAAAAAGGAAGGAAACCAACTGTGAACTTGGACGAGCTCTTGGAAATCCAGTTGGCCGGCCAATAGAGCGTCAGCGAATTGGGAGTTCTGGAGCGGAGTTTCAGGACGTGACCTCCGTCCTCATCTATCGTTGAGTACATGCTCCACACGGTATTGCCGTAGCCGTAGCTCGTTCCAGCCGGAAACCCTCATTTCGTCAGAAGAACTCGAAAAGGTAGAACTCACTTGGACCGTAACATTGTACGCGGTCGCCGGTTTGAGCCTTTCAATCAGAAGCCTCGACATCGGCACGGGAACTGTCAAGGAGTGTTTCTTGGACAGCTGACCGTCAAAAAACTCGAAGACGTTGACCTGAGATGGAGAAAGCCTTGATTTAAAAGACAGTAACTCACAAGATGTTGGGTAATCACAAGATGATGTCCAGTTTCAAGAACGACTGGAGGAATCCAGGATATTTCGAAAGAATCTTTTTTTCTATCCAGCAACGTCAACTCGCCCGGAGCGGGAAGCCAATTGAGGGCTGGAAGATAAGAACTTCGAATAATTTCAAAAGGTGCAAAAACCGGCGAGGCTGGTTGTGGCCATGTTACTCGCGTACCAAATGCTTGTCTCGTTCTGTAGTCAAAATAAGGGCTTAAGATGGAAGGCGAATGAAAAACCATGAAAGCTTCAACAGAAGTACGATATGTTGTGTTTCCAGACAGTTTGGTAAAGATATAAGTTCTGAGGTCGGCGCCGACGTTGACCGTCATCGATGTGCGTCCGGCTTGTTGAGAGCCTGAACTCTCCCACTTTGTTTGATTTTGAGTTGTGTTCTGTTGAGTGGGTGCGAAGCTTTGGGTCGAAAAATCTTTTCAAAAAATCTCAAACTTTGAGTCAGTATCTAAAAAAGACAGTCAAAAAACACTGCCTTTTTGTGATAGAACTTTCGAATCTGATAAAATTTCTGATAATTTTGTTAAAATCGATTAATTAATTATAGAAAGTTTTTTTTCTATATAATAATTTCAAATCTAACGTTTTTCGCAAATAAAACACAATCAGTCTTGAAATTGATAACTGAGAAATGCATATAGGAGTTTTTCTCCTAAAGTAATTTGCTAGAAATTGAAACGTTTTTGTGTTTTGTTTTTACCGTCTAGCCACGTGAAATCTATGAGAAAATGGATGACTTCGCTTCAGTGACTGATTTCGTTTGTTGATTAACGGACAAAATGGAAATGGTGAGGAAAGATGTTCGACCCACTTCGCACAACGGCGACCACGAGCCGCTGTTTGGTGACGCGAGTCGCGACTTCTGCAGGCAGGTCCCAGCGAATGCTGACTGCATCATTCCGAACCTCTTCGACTTGGACGGCGAACGCATCGTCGCTGGTTGCTGAAAGCGAACGCTGGAGACAGTAGCGACAGAAGAACGCTTACATTCGCAAAGCACATAAATAACGGGGGCAAGGAGAAGACGAAGAAGATGATAGCGAAATAGCATTTCGAGTGGCTGATGATCGATACCGGTCGAGTGGGTGGCATCGTCTTTTCTGCGATTCACTTGCCTTTTTCGGGTTACAAGCGAATCTGTCGACGGCTTCTTTGATGTTGATCAGAAGGAGACAAAAGGTAGAGATGTCCGTTTAAGCTCCGTCGAGTCTGCTCCTTTCAAGTCATTTATGAAATTAAATAGAGTTGGAAGCTACCTACGCTCCCTCATTATTGTCCAAGACAGAAAAAAAAAGATGAAGGAGCCATGCATAAACAGCGGACTCGACGGATTCCTAGAAACTTTTTCCAGTCTCAAGTTTCATACCATCAGATAAACAGTACGTTCAAAAAAACGAGCCACATGAGTTTTTGAAAAAGTTGAGTTTGAGCCGAGTTACAGAGGTTTTCCTAACGCGCCAAAAATTAATAACTGTAGCAAAAAATCAGGCCGCAAGTCCTTTTAAAACTTGTAATAACTCTTTCTGCATTTTATTAAACCTAATATTATGGACTATGAGGGTAAAGCTATACCGCAAGCAATATAAAAAAAAAGCAGAATTTTTTTTAAACCCTAATTTTTTGAAAAAAAAAAACGAAACTTTGACGAGGTCACAGCAAAAAAACTTGGCTATATCACCTGCAGCCCGCTGCGATATAGTCCGTTATGTTGAGTGGAGAAAACCTCGAAAACTTGGTAGCTACCTGGTAGCTACTTGCATCGACCTCCGGCCCAGGTACCATAGAGATAGTACCCGGTCGCATACAAACGACCACCGATTACCACACGCCGATTGACTTTTTCAAAAGTTGCTACCCGGTAGCTATTTGTATCAACCTCCCGATTCACCTTTGTGGAACTTTTCAGAATAGATTTTGGAAAAGCTGTGGTTTTTTTTTCAATTTCTTTCTCATACTTTGATTTCTGATTATCATAGTTTAACAATTACAATATTTCAAAACTTCATGTGCGTGCGAATTTCGTAAAACTCCTTGTCCTCAAACATGTGATGCTCTTGCTCATGATACTTGCTGATGCGGTTCTTTTTATTTCTCAGTTTGCTCTCTTATAAGCTTTCGGAAAGTAGAACTTTTCTTATGCCTGTACTTGATACAGGTCAAGTCGGAATAGTCAAAAAAGGTTCCAGAGAAGTTTTCCTTTTAGGGTGACAAAGGTTCTTTTTTTTAACAGCCTTTTTACCCCATTCCATCGCATCTTTTGCACCATTATTGCTGCTTTCTCCCCTTTTCCACCATTTCTCAATCCTTTAAAATTATTGAAGTGAAAGGCTCGATAAAGGGGCTCTTTTTGGCAAAAAGTTTTTGCTGCATTTCTGCGGTCTTTGTTAAGTCTCTTCTTTTTCGTGGTCATTATCCACAATTCTGACTTTACAAGAAACTTAAAAATAATAATGAGATTCAAACTTTTTCAAACTTCTTTTAATTTCCTTCAATTTTCTTTGTTATTTTTATTTATGTTTTTGCAATAGTTGGAAAAACTTTTCCCGAACTTGGATCGCTTTAAAAGAATGAGATTGTTATTGTATATGAAAAACCCTGAACAATTTTATTTTTAAATTCACTCTCTTTTTGTGTTACCTTTGATCGGACTTTCAATATGCTCCCTGGAAAAATCGTTTTTGGCCAAACCCGGCCGTTATTATTTGTAAAAATCGATTGAGCAGGAGACGGACGGAAATACCCGTCAGGTCATCGCGTGTAGATAAATATTAGTGACGTCGTTAATTCACGTGACATTTCAAAACCACGAACTGTGAATTGAAATTTATTTTCGAAATAACTCTTACCTTTTTTGGTTTCAAAATTCAAGACTTATTCGCCGTTTTCTGTTTTTTTTTTCCAAAAAAAAAACCGTTTATCATTGATCGTCTTATATAAAATTATTTATTTTCGAAATCTTCCAATTGTACCATAATCACGTTATTTTTCCTTTGACAGTTAATCACTGGAAAAGAAGGGAGAAAGTTATTCGAGACATCTCCCCTGTCTAGACATTCTGTTTGTCTGGGTCTCCGTCTCTTTCGCCACACATTATAATATGAGCAAGCCTCGAACATTTCTTATTTATTGATCTATGTTTATTTCTTTTTAGTTCATTCATTAACAGCTCGTCGAATTTTTAAAAGGTCGTAAAGATATTTCATGAAAAGTTTCGGCGTGAAGAGACCTTTCCTTTGTTAGTTTAGACTGGGCTTTTCATCATATCACGATTGCAACAAACTGTTGGTGGATCAATATTAAATTCAAATATCATATATCTGTATTCTTGCAGCCCCTACAAAATCTTTAACTGTTTTTCACTTACGTCTCCAACTTATTCAAAAAAATCAGAATGTTGTAAGTTTAGTGCGTCAGTAGATCTTATATCGATTCGTATTATTAGCAGATTATTTTTTTTTTTACTTTTGCATTCAACTTCGATCCGAGTCTATGACTTTTTTTCGTGTCGGAATTATTTTTTTCCTTGCTGAAGACTCATTCAAACTTTTTTTTTTCTGTTTTAAGAATGAAAAATTGAGTCACAGTGTAAGTGAACCGAAAGCAATACATCTTACGCGATTTTTTTTTTCAAAGGCTAAATTTTTTTTTCTTGTGTGTCGTCATTTCATGGCCGTTTAAATATTAAAATTATCGATTTTTTCTATTATAATTTAATTTTTTAAGGGGTAGGGTCTTAGGCCTCGATCATTTATGGAAGTCGATGTCGTCACTTGAATGTATAATTTGTTTGGAAGGCTACAGTAAGTTTAAGATTTTTCTTGATTTTTCGATTAAGAATTTCTCGAATTCAGATCGAAGAGAAAAAAGACCGTGTATAGGAACTTGTGGGCATTCGATTTGTGAGCAATGCAAACATCGTATGACGTAAGTTAAAATAATTTTCGAAGTAAAGTTGTGAAAATTTTTTTTCTAGAAGCTCAAAATGTCCGCAATGTCAACGAGAAGAAGCTTTTGCCTTAACTACGATAAATTGGCAAGTATTGGGTACGTTTTTCAGATTTTTTTTCAGTTTTTCGGTTCATTTTCTCATTCGGATTTGGTTTTTACAGATCTGATGAAAATCGATTATGGGATGGCAAGGGTACCGCAGGTTATGGATTTTCTGTGCTTGTTGCACGTTTTTTTTTCATCTTCAAGCCCTTTATATCTGAGGTAATGATATTTTTAGAGAGCGGATGAGATTTGCTCTGAATGTGGTTCACATGCCAAGAAACTGCGAATTTGTATTCCGTGTGCTGAAAAGAGAAAGTATTGTGAGAAAAAATAATGATGGTTCCTACGCTTTGGACATTTCGAAAAGCGAATTTGTCGATCGTCCTTTCGAAGAGGTGAATAATAATCTCCTTCTCATTATTGTGTTAATCTTGGATAAATATTCGCGATTTTTCAGGCATTGAGGGTCGCAATTTGTGGCGACTGTGCTTTGGACGGCTTCCACAAGGATCATAGGAACCACAAGCTTCTGAGCACATTAAAAGTAGTAACAGCGTCAAATTGAAATAAATCAATTTCTTCAGCAAGGTATCGAAGGCGAGTTGACGAAACTGGAAACGCGGAAGCTTCAGAAGGAGATGAATGCCAACCTTATTGATTTCCAAAATCGTTGTGCTAGCGATTTAGAAGGCCTTATGGATGTAAGTTTATTGAAGATTTTCTTTCATAATATTTGGTTCCAGTCTTTCAATGCGTATGTTGACGAAGGCTTCAAATTGTCACCTGATGAGTTAGTAACACACGTAGAAAATTTGAAAATAACGAGAAGTGAACTGGAAAACGCGATGGGGCCGGCTGAAGAAATTTTCAACAAAATAAGGGTTTTCTTCCTTTTTCTTTATATTTAATTTCTCGTCCAAATTCAGAAAATTTCTGAAAGGATTCACATGCAAAAAAAAGACGTCAGCCGGCTGAAGAAGGCTTACATCAGAACACCGGTATTATTTAAATGAAAAAAACTTCTATCTCGATTCAATTTATTTCACAGATCGAAATTCAGCCTTCGGGACCCATTCTCATTGCAGGTTTTTTTTAAATTTTTTTCTGTATATTTAAATAGTTATTTTTCAAGATCGAAAACAAAGTGTCACAGAAGTTTTGTTAATTGGAAAGTTCGATCCTTCCACTAAAAAGTGGACTTCGATTGGAAAAATGCCGAATAAAAAGTCAAATTATGCGGTTGCTTTTCATCAGAACAAGGTAGGATTTTCCGTTTCTGTTTTATACTCAGTTGATTTGATGATTCTGAAAACTTCTCAATTTTTCTTTTCATTTCCTTGAAATTCGACTTTTTTTTTCGAAATTCAAGAATTTCGAAACTAAATTTCACAAGTTTGCATCATGATTGTGACGAAACGCCTTTTTTTCACCTAATTTCATATGATATTCGAATTTTTCCCCCGTTGTCAAATCTTTTTTTTCACTGAGCAGATTTTTTTTTTCAAGTGATGAATTTGAAAATTACAGCAATTTCCTCCCTACTTTTTGTTAAAAATAAAATTTCCTTCGAACATCGGAAAAAAAGGGCATTTTAATCCAACAAGGATTTTTTTTTCAGTTAAAAAAATGAAAATTTTGTTCTTTTTCTATCACTATTTTCTCTCTGGAACCTTTTAAAGCTAAACTAACAACTTTTAACAGATCTACATTGCTGGCGGCATGTACAACGGAGCTTGGCTAGACGCATTGGAAATTTACAACAAGGAGAAGAATTTGCGGAGAGATGTCGGTAATCCGGAGGGACATCTCTCATTCGTAGTCGTTTCAGGGGCCGAAGCTGAGACACGGCCGGACGAGGACCTCTGCCGGCTTTTTCAACGGCAAAATGTTCGTTTGTGGCGGCTACGACGGCTCTTACATGTCTTCTGTCGAAGTCGGTTCTTATCGTTTTTTTCATAATACTGATAGTTCGCTTCTGATTCTTAGGGTCTTGTGAAAGTTATTTGACAGTAAGAGAATTCCTTCTATTTTGAATAGAATTCGCACCAAATGAAAGAAAAGTATGAGAAAGGGAATGAAAACAGATGTTAGAAAAAAAAATCATGGGATTTTTTTTTTAGTTTATCAGCTTGAAAAATTTACGACTAAAACTTCGAGCCACCGAAAAATTAAATCGCGCTTACTTTTAGCGCTCCTTCTGTAGATTCAACGAGCGTTTCATAAGTACCGTATAAATTATCAAAATTCTCGAATTTTTGAACTTGAAATGAATATTTTAGAATTTTTTCCAATGTCAGTTACGTCCGAAAGTTAGGACCAAAATGTCTCTTTTCAAAAACTATTACGAGAACTTCTGCTCTCCCTTTTTCATTTTGACAGATTCATAGTGAGTGCGTGGCTTTTTTAAATTTTTTTTTTCTTGGCGTTTTTTGTGAAAGTTTTCTCCGTACGTTTGTCTCATAAGAGTTTTCGAAATCTCATCGAAAATTTGTAGGCAAGCACGGTTATTCCAAATTTCCATTTAAAACGTACATCAGTGCATTGAGAGGAAGTTCAAGGAATGTGCGCTGTATAGCGAAAATTTGTAGATTTACGATCCGGACGAAGACAAGTGGAGCGAAGGTCCTCCGTTGAATCGCTGCCGTGCCGATTGCTTTGTTATTTCCTATACCGGAGACCTTTTCGGTGAATACTCTGAACTTATTTCTTTTTTTTTCCTGAAATTCCAACTTTTTGAATCGAATTCTTGCAGTTATTGGAGGCTACAATGGTAAAGAGTATGAAGATAAAATCGAGAAACTGAACTTTGAAAGCAGAAAATGGGAAATTGTGGGTTTCATCTTTCTTCCCCATCCAGATTATTTTATTTTTCAGGTCGCAGAAATGCAAGGAAGTAGGGCCGGTTTTTCAGCGTGCGTTTTCAGAAAAAGAATTTACATTGCAGGAGGATGGAGGTTAGTTTTTCCCTTTTATGGAATTTCTGAGGAAAAAAATGTCCGAGCGAAAGTTGCGCTATTTTGTATCAGCT
Source organism: Caenorhabditis auriculariae (assembly GCA_904845305.1). Classification (NCBI taxonomy): domain Eukaryota; kingdom Metazoa; phylum Nematoda; class Chromadorea; order Rhabditida; family Rhabditidae; genus Caenorhabditis; species Caenorhabditis auriculariae. The sequence continues at coordinate 97,899 of CAJGYM010000124.1, forward strand.
CAAGATTTCATTAGAAACAAAGAAAGAAAGAGTCAAGAAGAAGAATTCCATTTCACGAAATACAGCGATACAATTTTTTAATAGTTGATAACAGGAAATTTTTGAATGTCGATTGAAAGTATGTTTTGTTTCATCTAAAATATTTTTTTTTTGTTTAGGGATTCTTCGGATACACATCGACTTAATTTATTGTTTTTTTTTGGCTTTTTAATCCCTTTGAACTATTTTAAAATAATGATAAAACAACGTTCAAAGTTTTTAAGGCTGAAAAAATGTGAAATTTCAGTTAATTTTGTAAGAGTTTGAAGGGAACAAGAATTGCCGCGGTTTGCTACTTTCGCTTTGTTTGACGAAAACAATTCAGCAACTCGAGCAACACACTGAAGACGGTGCGCAGCTTCGACCCGATGACGAACACATGGCGAGAAGAGCCGTCGATGAACAAGGATCGCAAATACTTCACGATGCACTCCACCGAGGAATCTCTGTTCGCGATCCGCGGCTGCGCCGACAACTGGAGCGTGATCCAAGAGGTGGAGGAGCTGAAGGTCAATGCCACACAGTGGAGCATCGTTTCATGATTTTGCCTTCTCTGTCACCTTTCTATGAATGTTTCACATGGGTTTGATAACATTCTGAGATTTACTGAAGCGCTGGGAAAGAGTGGCGCTTGTTCGTCGTGATTCTCGATTAGCGCCGATGGTTCACTTGATCTCGCTGCATTCATTCAAAATTTATCCGTTTATTTTTTCAAACAAATTCATCAAACTTTCGAAGTATACGGGTTCTGCTCTAAATGGCTTACGAGAGCAACTATAGGTCGTTCCGCGCCAGTTTTCACGATTTTCAGTTTCCTCGGGGCTGAAGAACCCTTTTCGGCGCCTCGCTTCGATGCTCTCGGTGTTCAGATTCCATGCGGGATTTATAAAAAGGATCAAAAATATTAAATTACTATAGTCTGCGTGCCACGACTTGAAATTTCACGGAACGACATTCCGCTGTTCCGCTGCGTGTGTTCGCGAATCGTCTTTCGAATCAAGGAATCAAGGTCACGATTTCAACTAGTTGGCTGTGGGAGCACATGAAAGTAGAGTACCTCAATAAAAGAAAAAAAAAAATTTAAAACGCGACAAAGGTTTGCATAGACGCACAGCGGAATGTCTTTCCGTGAAATTCCAAGTCGTGGTACACAGGCTATATTTTTTAATTGTTATTAATGATACCGACTGTTCGAGCTTTTTTTGCATATAATTTTTGGCTTAGTTTGATAGAACTTTTTATGTTACAACTTTTTTTTGTAGAACAAGGAAATTCCAAAGTTCGGAAATAATGAGTTTTATTGAAGGCGCACGCAGGGGTGCACATCGAGAGCATCGAAACGAAGCGCTGGAAGGGCTTCTGTAGCTCTGAAGAAACTGGAAATCGTGACAAGCTGGCGCGGAATGACCTATCTTTTCTACATTTAAAATTTATAACTTTCTTTCTAGTCGCCTATCTACGGTAGTATTTGTACAAATCGCGTGTCTGCTCAACAAAAGAATTTGGAACGAGAGAAACGCCACGTCGTTGAGGTACTGCTCACGATTTTGAAAACAAAAGTTCTATGGCAGTGTCGATACGATTTTGGAAACCCTAGTCGTAGAAAATCAAAAAGTGATCATAAGTGAAAAACCTGAAGTTATTTCTTCCTGTAAATTTTTTTGAAAGATAGAGAGGGCAGATCTGGCAGAAAAAAAATTCTTTCAATTGTGAAAGCTTTTGGATTTCCGAGAATGAGGTTTACGAAAGCAGGCCCGCGACTCTGCGTTTCTTCCGTTCGTTATTTTGGGCATTGGCGCTTCTGCTCATCTTTATTTTGGCAACATAATATTTCAATCTTAATTGCTCCAGAACTTTGTTACAACTTTCCCCCTTTTTTCAAAGTCATATCTTTAAGTCATGTGTGTTTGAGCATATCGAATCTCTCTATTATTATTCTTGTTTTTTTTTTTGACTCAATTTGTTACAAACTATTTTTTTTTTGTTCTGTATTACGCAAATGTATCAGGGTTGCGCGGAAGTAAAAAATTTAAAAAAGGAAGAAGGAAGACGGGTTACGGAACAAAAAATTTTTTTAAGGAAGACGGAACACGGATTAAGGAATAAAACTTTTTTCAAGGAAGACGCAACACGGGTTGGGGAACAAAAAAAATTTTTGAGGAAGACGGAACACGGGTTACGGATCAGAGAAGTTTTAGGGAGAAGGAAAGAGGTTTGCATAAAAAATTTTTTTTAATTTATGAATAAGCGAAATACCCTGGGGGATTAAACCATGACTATCAGAAGCAATTCACTAAAAAAATGTTTAAAGAGTAACGTGAAATTTTTTCAAACAAAAAATAACCAGTGAAATTTGAATTTCGTAGCCAATTGAAATCATAATGAACTTTCGTAACCTTTGACTAAACTTTAGTGTAATTCAAAGTATCGAGGAGCTTCAAGCCTCTTTCGCAAGGCCCAGGCTGTCAACCCCGACACAGAGAAGAGTCTCTCTAACATGTTGAATTTCGATTGAAGCAGAGATACTTTGATATTAGAGTTGAGAGAATAGTTGACCCTTCTACAGTCGATATGTGAACGGAATGATCTTCATTACCATATCACTCACGACACCGAAAACGTGCATTTTTCTATCAAAAAATGTTTAAATTAGGAGCTGAAGAACACAATTTTTTCAAGGAAGATGGAACACGGGTTACGGAACAAAAATATGATTTAAGGAAGACGGAACACGGGTTAAGGAAGAGAAATTTATGCGGAAGACGGGTAAATGGAAGACGGGTATATAACGGAATTCCGTGCAACCCTGAAATGTATGAGGTTCTTATGTTTATTGTGGATACTTTCTTTGCAAGAAAGTTTTTCTCTACTGAATGTAAAAAAATAGAAGTTAGTTATTTTTATTTATAATTTTTACGTGTGGTTATCCAGGTATTTAGTTTTCATTATTTTTTTTTGCCGTGCATCACAAAAAACAATGATAGATAAATATTTTATAAATTTTTTTACATTCAAAAAAGAATTTTGAAAATATGAGTTTGATTGACAATTAAACCGGGGGAAACAACAAAAATGGCGTTAGGGTGGAATCTCGCCCTTTTTTCAAAAAATGAAGAAGTTATCTAGCAAACTGTTTTTATTGATGCGAAATTGTGTTCTATTAGTAGTACTTTGGAAGGACGACGGTTCGTGTGAGAGCCTCAACATTCTCGAATAATTTGGAGAGTTTTCCGTCGAGCTGCGATTGTCTCAGTCGCACTTTTTGTAAGCGCTCTTCGGTTTCTGTGAATGCCTAAAAGTAGCTCTTTTCTTCGAACATTTAAGTAAAATGTAATTTTTGCATATTTTAAATAATTATTATTATTGTCTTACCCTTCTAGCCGTGAAAAAGTCATCTTCGTCCTCCATCTGCATTCTCAGACGCCACCGGCTTTTACGGAATCTAGAAAAGGAACCGAGTAAAAGGTGATACTACTGCGACCAACGAGTTGACTGAAGCTAAAAGGGCACGCTGAGCACTGGCTAGCTTGAGATTGGGCCGGGAGTTGGGCTTGGCTTTGGCGCATTCGCGACTCCTCAGAACTGCTCGCCACGTGTTCTGCAGTACCCGAGCTGCAGCGTGCTTATGTCTGCGATTCAAAGGATATCTATTTTTGCTTTCTCTGCCAGAGACTAACTCTTTGGTGAAAAAGTTCTCGGCTATCACGTGGTTGACTCTCCTCTCGCTGCTGCTCAATATCAACTTGCGGCTCATCAAAGCGATTAGCGTCGAGGAAAACAGAGTTCCCTGAAGCTCTTTCCATGCTTTAGACTGTTGATAAAACTTTTAGACATGGTCTGGCCAAAGAATATAATTCAACTTTGTTTTCCACGAATATTTTTTGAGGTGTCAGTCTATGGGATCCCCTAGAGACTCACGACGACGGCCGTCAGCATCGCGAGGGCCCTTCCACAGTACGTCTGCACCTGGACGTCGCCGTAGCCGATGGAGAAAAACGTCTTGAACAAGGTTTGTTGAGGGACTTTTCTGTGCAGCTCTTACAATGATTTCGAACCAAAGGTAGTCCGCAAAGTGTTGGAAGCCGGATATCGTGGGGAATGCGTATCTGAAAACTCATTTCCTAAGAAAAACCTTTATTTTCGAAAATTTGAAGGATAATAGGATGTTGCAAGATATTTTGGAAGAACGCTCTGATAAATTGAGCACGATGAGATTGAATCGACTTTTTTCAATCAAACTTCTAGTTCAAAAAAATTTTTTATCTTTTTTTGATTTTTGAGGTTTTCTAAGAACGTAAAAGAAAAACTTTTTTTGATTTAATCCACCATTTACTCCCTAAACTCCAAAATGAAAAGGAAAAGGAAAGCGGTGCCAATAAGGGATTTTGAAAATCTTATTTTCGCCAACTGTTTCACTAATGTTGTAAATATTTTCTTAACTCAATGACGGATAAACTTCTGCTGATTAGTCATTTCAAAAGTTTCAGCAAAAAACTTTCTGAGTTTTCCCCTATAAAAACTTGAAAAAAAAGTTATTGCTGTGGATTGAATTTCACATTTCCTTGCGTCTCACCGTTCGCATTGCGTGAGCATCCAGGACATGACGCACCAGAACGAGACCGACGCCAACGTCAGCATGTACAGCGGCCTCCTGTACATCTCGCTCTTGACGACGAACCGAAGATCCACCGCGATGTGATTCAGGGAGGCGATAGTCCTCGTCGCGCAGTCCTGCAAATTCACACTACTTCTCTTTTTTAGACTTTTTCAGAGCAATAAGGGTCAATCTTCCATAGAAAAAAGGCAGAATTCATGCTCATATTCGGATTTTTCTGATCATTCTTAGGTAGTTGAGCAATCTATCTTTGCAAATTACTAAGATTATTGAAATATTTCTAGTTTTTTGTTCATAGATTCAAGATTGATGAAATTTTTCACAACATCATAATCTCATTTTTATCATATTCTAATCAAACTTTTTATCGCGACGTCATCGATTACGGAATCATCAAGAAATTTTCTCCAAATGATGAGTAGGAAAATAAAGATTTTTGATCTCGTATAATTTTAGAGCTTTAATAAGGAATTTTAATCGCATCAATATATTTACATCACAATTTTTCTATTGGTGAGGATCAATTTTGAAGATTCTTTATTCAAACCTTAGTATTTAAGTTGAAACCTGCAGTGTCTCTATATTATACAAAAGCTCCGGTACATCCTACTCGGGCAAAGTCGGAATGGTGGATAATGGCCGATAAAAGGGAGAGGCTCAAAAAAGGCCGCAGAAAGGTAGCAATAAGGCAGCGAAAGGCAGCAAAAAGGCAGCGAAAGGCAGCAAAGAGACTCCCTTTATCCAGCCTTCCATTTTTGTGGGATTTTAAAGGCTCGAGAAATGGTGGAAAAAGGGAGAGGCAGCAAAAATGGTGCATAAGGGCTGAGAAAATGGAGCAAAAAGGCAGCAAAAAGAGAGCCTTCATCACCTTAAAAGGAACATTTCTATGGTCCTTTATGGACCCTCGGAGGGTCCTTCCGACTTTGCCTATGCTACCACAGTTTTTCACTATTTTGGCACACGTTTAAACCTGATGTTTATATACAAGTTCACAAACATTTCAGAACAGTACCTGATATTGGGAGCTGTGTAACACAACATAGCGACATCCGATGTAGAGTCGCAGGAACATCGGAATGGTGAAAAGGACGTTGACGGGGATCGGCACCAAGGTTCGTGTCTTCTCCGGCACGTTCGACAGTTGCGGCCACCGAATTACCCCCGTTTCTGAACTTTTTTCTTTTCTTGGTCTGCCGTTTTGAGCGCGAAGACTTCATTTCACACTTATATAAATCTTCTGGTCGAATTCAGAATAACTTGATGTATTGCGGTCGCGCTTTATATTACAAATTAAAAAGCACTTGATCTGTGGTCGAGCTCACTAGGTAGGTCAATTTAAATTGCGGTCTGGGTTATTTTTGAAGTTTGCTCAAATACTTTTCGGAGGTCTGAATAAAGTTTCTTCATAGTTACCTGCGCAAAGTTCTAGTTTTGGAGTTATCAAAGTTTTAAAGTTCACGTTCAAGACAAAACTAGGATAATTTTCGAATTTCAAAAAGAATATCTTCAAAAATAGAGTTTTGCAAATGTTGGGACCATAATGGATCTTCATCTAGACCTTCAAAAATTATTTTGACAAACTTTCTGAATATTCCAATCGAAAAAGTTGAATGACTTCCATTTTTAAGATTTTGATGTCGGCGGAGCAAATCGCTTTATTGTCAGAACTTTCAACCTATTTCCACAACGTTCCAAATCAAAAAGAAAAACTTCTGCACGACTCCCGTTCCATACTTTGCATGTAAGAGCAGACTGACTTCAAGTTTTATGTTTCATGAATCGAAATTTTTTATGAGTTTTCAGATTTTTTTGATGATCATCTCTGGTTACAAAAGCAGAAGAAAGGAAGCAGTGACAATTTCTCTTTTGATCAGCTCCAATTGTTCAAAGTGCTTTAAAATGGTCAACTTCCCTGTACTCAAAATGCTTCTTTTGCACAAGTTTTATTTTGGCCATTTTTGCGCTCGCCCACTTATGTCACTCACGGTCATTGGCAACATAAATATTTTTTATGAAGAAATACTGCCTTCTGAGAGTTTCCCAGCATTGGCCAACGGTTGAATGAATCGGATTGGTCGCTTGCAACGAGAAGAACGGCACCTGGCAGAGGGCAGACGGAGCAGACGGCGAGTTCGATGAGAACTCGAGCCACTCGTTCCTTGGTGATGCCGACGCGCCATCCGAGGTTTCCCGTCTCGACGAGGTGGATCTGCAAGAGTCTTCTACGTCCTGGAAGACGTGGGGAAGCAAACGCGGATGTCGACGATGTGGTAGACGACTAGCAGAAGCAACAGGATGACCGTGAGACCGATGGTGAGAAGTCGCAGAGCGTGTGAACCCGTCTCCGCCTCAACAAATCCTGTCTTTGCGCTCCAAAACAAGGAAATTCTGGAAGAGCTTCCGTAGAAGCTTGTAACTTTGAAAGTATTTTGAAAAGAAATAGAGAACAAAATTTTTTATGTGAACTAACTTGTTTTTCATTAATAAGGTTCATCAAAACACCAAGAAAGGGTTTTTTCTTCTTTTTTTTTGACTCCGACAAGCTCTCGCAGAAGATTTCAATTCGGTATTTATTTTGAATAATTTTCACTGTTTTTAATTTGATCTAAAAACAAAACAAGCATTTCCTTTTTGTATATTTATTACTCAAAGCTCTCGCAGAAGACTAAAACTCCACATTTACGTTAATCTGATACAGCCTCATTGTCAAGAACAAAAATCATAAAAACCCAAGAAGATATTTTTCTTTTATCTCTCAACTTGAATTCACTATTCTATTTGAAACACTTCAAATCACTCACTAAAAGATATTTAGAAGTGAGTCCAGTGGCACAAATTTCGACGTCGATCATCGAGAAAATTAACCCGGCAAGTGCAAGAACCAATGTACAATCGCATAACTGAAAAACAAGGAAAATAAAAATTCTCCCGTTGAGAAATTTCTCAATTTGAGCTAAGCTATTAACTATTAATATTTACGTGGACAAGAAAAAGGTGATTTATACGTTGAAAGAATATCAAGGCCAAAAAAAGATATCCTCAATTTTGAACCAGGATTTTTCTAGATTTTTTTACAGCAATCAACAAGTTCGCGTGTTAAAAAGGTGATGAAAACCTCTGATAATTTTGGATTCAAATAGTTACGAATATTTAAGTCTCTAAAGCATGCATAAGAAAGTGTAGAGTCGCCGAGCTTCGGACGGAAAGTCAAAAAACAAATATTTTGTTGGAAAATGTGATCAGTGATTACCTAGAGAGCTTTCTCAACACTTGGGGTAAGTCTGAAATAGTCCCACAAGGGGCAAATTCAAAACCTCTCTCTGAAAAAATTATTTAAAGCTTGCAAAAATGCTCATCTCATCACTTATCAACTAACGAGATTCAAATTTATCTTCTCGATCTCTGAAAATGCTTCTCAAGGTTATTTTTCTAACAGTTCTCTCAGAAACCTTCAAATAAGGAAGCAGATACTGAAAGTTTGAAATAGAAACGGTTTTTAGTTTTCGTTTCACGATTAGAAATATAAGAAAACATTGGACTCGCCTTGACTTTGAGCTCAGAAAGCTTCCGACGAAGTTTCCAGCGCGACCGGGCCGTTTCCGCGTTGCTCATCGCGACGCCGTATCGCTTACCGGTCGACGGAGTCGCGTTCCTTTCGCGTTCCTCTCGTTCGCTCCAATCTCCGCCTGAAACTTCTCGGGAGATGGCGTGGAATTCCGGATGAGCAAACGTCGTGCTTTGCTTTGCTTTCTCATGCGTTCACTGACCGCCCTTTTTCTCCTGGTTTTCGCTACTCTGAGGTATTTATAAAACACTCGTCTCGTTTAAATAAAGAAATAGTTTTTAAAAAAAGTTTTTCTACAGAAACGATTCTGATAAAAAAATTACGATGAAAATAAGAAAAAGTGTCCAAGACATTGCTCATTTCTTATTTGATGTTAGTTTTTTAAACTTGCATTTAAAAAAAGAAATATATATATATATATGTAACTGGTCGCTCCAAAAAAATCTACGTACAAACCAAAATAGAAAAAAACCGGACAAAAAGTGTCAAATTACAAACGCGTTGAAATGTTTTGATTCAAATAAATAAAGGGAATGCGCGAAAGGCAAATCTTAAGTATACTGAATTCACGACTTTCAGTTTTTAATAGAATTGGTAACTTCTTATTATAATTATTATGAACAAACGAAAAAAAAAAGATTCTGGTATTAAAATGAGAGAAAACAAATAATAAAGAGAAAATATGGTTCAAAAACGATTGAAAACTGCAAAAAGGCCCAAAACGAGGATTTTGAGGACTGAGTGTCAAATTTCGGCAAAATCCTCAACGTTCCAATTCCTCTTAGCTCGTGGAAATCTTCCAGAGAAAGCTTTTAGAATGGAAAGAAGGATTGAAATTTTGGAAAGGCTTGGCCGAACCAACTGCAGTTTCTCACCTGGCCACTCGTAGGCTGGACGAAACCTCATCATCAGAATAATAAAAATCGAAGTCTTGGCAAGGAAAAAGAGCGGAGGCAACGCGATATGCCGGTGGATTTGGACAAAGTCGGCCACTTGGTTTGTTCGGAATCTCGAAAGTGTGGGAAAAGCTTCGACCAGGAACGCTTCGAAGCAAAAAAAGAGACTTACCTAAGCGCTTCAAAAGTTCAGAACTCGTTGCAATTTTTTTCTAAAACTTTGTGGCTACCACTTTGCCAATGACTCATCAATACGAAAATAGTCGATATTTTCAAAGCAAAAATTGCTGATCTACAAAGAAAAATTGAGCGAATTTCATAAAATGCCTTGAGGCCGAAACAGTCACGTAAAAAGAGATGGATCAGAATAAAAATAATACTCCAAAAAGGTGCAATTTTTTTTACTTCTTCCAGTTCATGGCCCACAGATGACCATCGTTAACACAGAAATGGCGCTAAAAATTGAAATATTCATCATTTCACAAATAAAGGGATATTTTTTTCGAAAAAAAAGTTGTCAATACTCCCCTATTAATTTTTTTCCTGTGGAAACATGGAAATTTTCCTTCTTTTTTTCATTATCTCACGCTCCAAAAAAACCAGTTTAATGAAAAACTTAAAAAAAAGATCGGCAAATAGAATGAGTAAACGAATTAAATTGAGCAAAAAAACTTCTGAACAGCAAAATATGAAAAAAATGAACAGAAAAAAACGAGACTACATTTCTTTTTTTCAATGAAAAAAATGTGCATGGAAGGAATTGTGAGAAAACTCTCTTAGATTTTTCTACACAGATGAGAGAAAAAACTGGAGGCTGTTATTTAATCCTCATTTATTGTCGGCTCTCAGAAAGGCCAGCAGGTTTCTGGCAGCCCTAGTGATGGGATTGGATGGATAATCCTGAGAAAAGATCAAATAAATAAAATGAGGTGGCCAGCTCAATTCTAGGTTTCAAGAGCACGTCAATTGACTAGATCAAGTGGGTTTTGCAGAAAGCTAATTTTTTTCTGCAACTCTATTTTTCTATCTGACGTTTGTCCAAATACTCCAGCAGACTTCATTCCTTTTTGGAATAACACTGAAGAATAAATTTAATCAGATAAAATATGAATATATATATATACTATACGACTGAGCCTTACTTCTAAAAATTAACAAACTCTCTATTTTTCCCTGTTAACAAAAAATTATTGGTACAATTTCAAGCCTACCTCTGCTGGAAAAGACTGTATATCGGGGGGCTCGCGTCAATCCGACGGCGCCCGCCCTGACCGCCGCCATCCTGCAAATTTTCAAGTAGCTGAAAAAATAATAGTTCACACGGATTTGCTAAGAAAAACTGGACCAAAATAGAGTTGTACAACGTTTTCCCATGAACGAGCTCAAACATTACAAAAAACGATTTGATTCAAATTCTGAACGAAAAAATGAGCTGTGAGATAAGTTAACGAATATACGAGGAGAAAGAGCCATAAAAGCAAAAACAATGTCGTTTCTTAACCAATGAGGAACCGGGGGAAAAGTGTTGTAATAGTGTCAAACCTATATATATCTTGGACTCGCTAAAATTTCAAGAGCACAAATTTTCTCTCGACTATCCGCATACTTGATTACTGTTCTTTTCGTTATTTTTTTTCTCATTCAAGTGTAAAACTGCAAAACGGAATCATAACTCCTGGAAACTTGCAAAAAGCGTTTCAAATGTCTTGCTATCGCGATTCCTTTCTGCTTGTTTCTGTCACGCGAGGGAGAACATTAAAAAGAAATATGAAAAAGGAAGCATTTGGAAAAAGGCATTTAGTGAGCTTTTGGCTTTGTGAACCGCCGTTCGACAATTGCTCTGTAGCGCGGAAAATCAGCTGAAATTTGGCGACGCGAAAAAAAGATGGTACGAATCAGGCGAAATACGGAAGAGTGACATGAATTCAGTCGAAAAACGGATACAATGCGATGAATTGAAAAAAAAAGAATCTTCAGGAATTGTAGGTCCAAAGAGGGCGGCGGTAAACACATTGAGCAACGAAAATTCCTATGAAGCGTCGCACACAACTCAGCGATTCACAAAGACTTCCTTTGCCTTTTCCGGGATTTAAAACCTCATAATAACCATCCCAACTTCCAAAATCTTCTAGCTTACTTAAATCCAATAAAGATGGAAAAAAGTCTTGTTTGTTTCGAATCGAAACAGGTTTCTTTTTTCGAAAAGATCTCATTGCATCGAAGAAAAGTAAGAACTAGAAAGCGAAACCTATTTTTCAGGGCGGGAAATAAAAAAGAAAAATTGCCGCATCATCAGCATTCATTTCAGCCAAATTCCAAATCAAGCGAAAGGAAAAACAAGAAAGAAATAGCCTCAGGCGCTTCTAACCAATGCAATCAAAAGAATCACAGCGAGCTATCGATTTCAATTAGCTGAAAGTTCATTTTCCAAAGCTTGCTATTCATAAAAAGAGTAATAGAGGTTCAACTGAGACGATAGGTTTTTGTAGCCTGGAAATCAGTTAATCTTATTAAAAATCTCAGACGAAAAAAGAAAATGTCGTCAAACGAGAGCAGGGCAACATGAATTCTGAGCTTGGAACGTTGTGTGACACAATATCCGAATTCATGAGCCTTTTTGTAAATTGTGGATGAAAAATGAGATTGACTTTTTCTCCCGCGTTGACGGCTGTCGCCTCGGGTACATTTCCTCAATTTATTAATATTTTACGGCTCTGTCCCATTCGAAAAAAAGAGACAACAGAAAGAAGTCAATCAACAGGATTTTTTGAGTTAAAAATGAAAAAATCTCTCTTAAAAAAATGAACAGAAACTTGTGAGCCTGAATATCAAGGTTTTTCTGCTGATTTCACGTACTCGCCAATATGTAGTCTAGTGGATTTCGAAGAATAATTGAATATAACGGGAAATAGAAAGAGTATACGGCCAATCTAACAAAATCTTACTTCGAAACAGCTTTTTCCGAGGAAAAGACCATTTAACCTCGTTTTTTGAGAAAGTAAAAGTCCACTTTTTTCTTCTTACTATGGCTATAATTACGAGTTCTACAAAAAAAAATGGGGAAAATAAAGCATCGTAAACATCTTCCCAACAGCCTATACATATTGTGAGTAAGAGTCGTTAAAACGAGAAAAAACAATTATTTACTGCACATCCGGAATGGGTTGGAAAACCACGTAGCACAGAGAAAATCCCCAATTCATTCAAATCGAATTGAAGCGCTTTTTTTTCCAAAAGGAGAAGCCGCGGTGCGAACGGATGGAATGAAAAGCAGAAAAAGTGGCCGGATGTGCGCGATTTTCGAGGTTTCGAATTAAGAGCCGCGGCCACGTCGCCTCCTTTTTTCCAAAAATCACTTTAAATATCTAATATTCTACGAGATACTTCAAGACAGATAACCTTGGGTAGAAAAATTCTGCGTTTTCCCAAAAATTATACGTTAAAAGGAGATTTTCCTTAGACAGAGCGGAAATTCAAGCAAACAAATTCAGGCGGACTGATTAGATTTTACGAGAAAATTTCCTATGAAGAAAAACCAACTACTCCAATCAACCATAAAAGCGGACTGACGAAGAAAGTCTAAAATGATAGTTCAGAACCCTTATAATAACAAAAAAATACTCGAGATAACGTGAGTTTCTTGCAGCTGGGAGAAGCGGAACCTATTACGTTCTTTCTAATGAGCTGTGACCAGTTGGTTAGGCGCCAGGAGAGCAGGAACTAGACGCGGTGGCCAATTAAGGGCATAGTTTGAAAAGTATGAATTAAGTTCGAGAGTCGAAGATTAATAGTTTTCAAAACAAGCAAAAACACAATTTAAAAAGTCGGTCTCCCAAGAAAATTGTACTCAAAACGTAGAGATCCAGATATTTTTTTTTCAGGAGGCCTATTGAAAAGTTCAACTGCTGAACCTGAACTTCATGGCTGTTTACAGAAATATACGAAAAGAAGTTGTTTGAAACGTACACTTTTCGTTATTAACCCTTCCCGGGCGAAAAGGCTGATGAATGCACAAAAAACTGAAATAGGTGACTGTGGGACGGAAATTGCATCTGGAAAAGCGGAGATAAAGGTGCGGACGATGACGAGAGCCAACCAACTCGGAAAATTTCCCGACGGCGCCAAATTTCCTGCCAGTCGGTCGAAGCAGTTTCTCGTTGCCTTCCTCATTCGAGTTCCTGGAAATGCAAATTCGAAAAAAAACCCTTCAATGATATTTTCATCCTTTTTCCGTCTCCGCTTTGGTCAAATTCATCAAGAACCATCAAAAGTTTGAAAGAATTTTTTCCTCAATTCCATATGAAAAACTCAATCACCATGTACAGATTGTTTCAAGAAAAACTCGACGTGTCTAAAAAAATGGCCAAGCCTGAAGATGACCGATTTTGCGTTTATTCTATCAGGTTTTAGTTTTCTCCCAACACATTTTGAAAAAACTCACTTTTATCTCGTATCTTTCAAAAATCTTATTCATCTCCGAACTTTGAAAAAAAAAAGCTGAGGTAAAGAAAAATTAACTAGATATCCTTCGAGCAAAAAAGACAGACGAAAGGATAAACGAAGGATAAAAAGAAGGATAAACGCTCAAAAAAACTTCAATTTCCTTTCTAATCAGATCTCATAGTTTTCCATTTTGGTTAACTTCCTCTCGAAGTAAAGCGCAACGACGACATGGCAGAATTCAAACATGAGAAACTCATAGCCATAATACAAAATGAGTTTATTTAACAAGATGGAAATGGTGCAAATAACTTGATACAACCTAACATGTTTATCCCGAAACGAGTTTGTATCGACGTCAGGATAGGAATACAACAGCGGAATGATGGGTGGCTGCTCTGTTAGCATTAAAATTTCGATAGTAAATTTGACAAAAATCGATTATATTACTGTAGTTCCCGCTTTCGATTTAACTTGTTAGGAAAAGCGTGGGGAAAAATTCCAAGAATATGCATTAGTCGAGAGATCCAGATCCAAAGAGAAAAAGAAAAGATGAAATTGGAGAAACACTGTTACAGCAGAAAACAAAAATTTAGGCTTAAGGAATGAGGATCAATTTGTTATCATATAAAAGGATTTGAAAAGATAAAAACTAACAACTGAAAACCGCTCACGAAAATTATTGAGGATTTACAAAAAAAAAGAAAGATTAATCGCTCAAAAGAGGAGTAGTCGTAGAAAAAAGTCTTATCTTTTCCTCCACCTCTGATAAAAAAAATTATATTTAAATGGGAGTCGGTACTAGTCAAAATATGAAAAAGACAAGAAATATGGAGGAATTTACAAGCGTAATGTGAACTTTCAGATTATTCGCAAACAAGAAATGCTCGATACAAATGGTTCTCGACGAAACCCGGAAAAACCATCCAATAAATAAAATACATAGAGATGGGGCTGGAAAAGGAAGATCACGCGTCGACTTTTCCCTTCTTTTCCGGTGGAACCTCGCCGTCGATTCCGGCGGCCCGTTTGGCGTTGTGCTCGTTCCTTCTGTCGTCGCCTTCTTTTTCGCCGTCGAAATATTCTCCAGCGTCCTCTGTCGCGCTGTCCATTATCGAAGCTGCAACAGTTTTTTTCTTTTTTCAAAGCTTGCAATTTCTGTCAATTTTTGAAGCGGTTCTTATGTAGATCGTCCTTTCAAACTAAACATAAACAAACTTGATTTTTTTCAACCTAATGATGTGTGATACACTCCCAGACAGACACGACCTGTTGTTTGCAGAAATGTGAAGAATCAATGCCAATCGCCTTTTTTCCATATCTTCGCACCTAATTACGAGGTGCCTAACCTAATCTGCGCAGTCTCAATAATCGCTAAAAATATATTTGACACCCCCAAAAGACAATTTTTGGAAAAATGACTGTTACGCTCTTGGTATATAGTTTTTTTGTCTTTTGAAGGAGAAACTTGATGATCAAGAAAAATATTTCTGACCATCTGAATATTTATATAACCACAACTGTAAGTATCTTATTTTTTTTTCCTAGCTCAAAAATTCGAGAAAACTTACGATGGAGGCGAACATCAGGATTGGCCATATCTTTGCCGAGGCTGGTGTCATTCAAGCACTTCAGGGCGTCTTCAGGTATCGCTGAAGAAATATTAATATATAGCTTTCCACAAGATTCATCAACTAACGTCTCATCTGGACACTGGGAACGAACGTCAGCTTGTCGAGGTTCTGAATGACGGATTCCCTGAGAAAAAAAAATCCGTTAAATTTATTCAGAGGAAAAATCTTACTGAATTTTCTTCAAGTAGTCGAGACCGTTGTCATTGGTCGCATTGGACGCCTCGATGTGCAGCTTGTAGTTGGGACCGAAGTACTCGAAGTAGTCGTTGTATGGGAGATCTGAAGAATATTCGAGGTTTTTCGAATGGAAAGGAAAGAAAAACCATCTGCGACTTCCTTGTCGACGGCGATCGAAGTCTCGTAGGCCCAGCAGCGGGCGACGTTCCTCGGAGTGTAGCCTCCGCCGCCGACCATCATCAATGGCACGTTGTAGCTCCGGAAGAACTTGGCACACTCTCCATGTCCTAAAACTTCCGTTTTTCGAAAGCCTTTCTAACAGATCGTAAGCATATGCATTTTTCAAACACCTATAAAAAACTGAACTCAAAAAAGCTGAAAAAGTTGAGAGTAGGTTGTAGAAAGCAGTTTTTTCCTATGTTTCTAAGTGAACTGAATATTCAAATACTCAAAAAAGAACTTTTCAGCACTTTGTTTTTCCACAAAAATTTCTTATAATCAAAGAAATCGGTTCATTTTATAGAAAAAAGATGTGGTAAAAATTATTTCGTATATTTTTTTCTCTGTGATTTTTGGGAAACGACTTCGGTTACTTCGAAAAAAGTTTTTACAAGGTTGAAACTAATCACAGCCAACTCAGCCTAGACCCGAATGGAGCAGAACGAGTCTGTGCCTTAAGACGTTCTCGAAACAGTTATGGCATTCTTCAATAATTTTCAGACTTCTCAACTAACTTGCAAAACGATTTTTCGAATAAAAAAAAAGGAAAAACAGGCTGACCGACCTTTGAGAGTGAGATTGAAAGGTCCAAGACGATCGCCATTCAAAGAATCAGCGCCGCACTGAAGAACGACAGCACACGGCTGGAACCGTTCCATCACCTTCGACATGACCTGAAAGGAGAAACTGAGAAGGAAGAAGTCTCTTCCAAGATTACCGGTATGAAGATGCTCTGGTAGGCCTCGTCTGTGATTCCGTCGCGAAGAGGAACGTTGACCGAGTAGAGCCGACCTCGTCCAGCTCCGATGTCCTGAACATGATTGGCTTGGAGGGCTCCATAAAGGTTGTTGGAACCTTCAAGTCTCCAGTTCCCGGGAAGAAATCTCCGTATTTGTGGAACGAGACGGTCATCACTCGGTCAGTCGTGTAGAAGGCTTCTTCGACGCCGTCGCCGTGATGGACGTCGATATCCACGTACAGAACTCTTCAAGGAGACATTCGAATGGATAAAGCTGGGCGATTCGAACCTCTTGTGATATTTGAGGAGCTCGAGAATGCCCAACACAATATCGTTGGTGTAGCAGAATCCACTGGCTTCGCTCTTTTTTGCGTGATGAAGACCTCCCATCCAGTTGATGGCGATGTCCGCTTTTTGCTTGTTCAACTTCGTCGCAGCGGCTGGAAACAAAAAGAATTGATAGGTGTCTATTTTTCGGCTCAAAGTTTTAAATTCAAAAATAACAATAAATAAAAGACCACTTGTATTCACAGCTCTGGAGCGATCTAGAGCTATCACTGACCAATTGAGAAACCGAGTCAACTAAATTTTTTTACCTTATTTACACTACTAAAATCCTAGACAAAAATGTCTTCCTGACCTAAGGATCCTCCGCTGCTCAACTGGCAAAACTCGTAGAGGCCGTCAAAAAGTGGACAATCCTCTCCGACATTGACTGAAAAAAATGTAAAAAAAAATGCTAGATAAAAATGTTTTCAATATTTACATTTGAGCATCTGCTTGTTGTAGGATTTAATATTGTCGGGATTGGCCGTCTTCAAGAAACTCATGTACTCGTCGCTGTGGAACCGAGTCATTTCATCGAAAGACGCTGGGAAAGGCCGCTGAAACAATCTTGACTTCGAAAAAGATTTTAACAAACGAACATAGATCTCAAGGTTGCGGTAGAGGCCGTAATTGAGTACGAGGTGGTGAGTCATCCGAATGCGATGCGGCTTCATAACGTGTCCTTGTCCATAGTAGTAGTTTCCAATGTTGGCTGAAACCGTATTTCGTTTTCACTTTTCAAAAACGATTGACTTACAGTCATAGTAGTAAGCAACTCGGCGCTTTCCGTGCTCTTTCACCGGGCCTTCGGAAGTCATCGCGCCTTGAAACAGTATAAATGAGAAAAAAACTGTCAAAAGTTGTTCAAGAACAAATATTAACACGTCTTTTTAAAAAGAGATATCAATACCGTGAAGTTAATAAATATTAATAAATAAATGCAAAAAAAGGAAGAAAGAAAAAGAAGACTTGGAACGAAGACGCTAAAAAAATATAGATTGATGTAAAGACGCTAAAAAAACATAGAGTGATGGAAAGACGCTGAGAAATGGTCCCTGTGGGCTGATGGAATGTGCGAAAAAAAGAGGCGTGTAGGAAGAATGGCGTCTTTTTCAAAAAAATACCGTAATCTTTTTCACTTCTTTACCAGCACATCTATAATATTTATTAGAGCGGTGAAGTTATTGTGGAGAAAAAGAAGAAAACTTTCTGTGTTGGATGACACAAAAACCAGAAAAAGCGAATAAATTTTACTAAGAAATCGTGATACTTTTTGCTTTTGAAAACATATCGACTTGAGTGATCCGGAAAATTAGAAAGGAAATTGATAGAGATAAAAGAAAATCGCGAGACCTCAAATTATGCTTTTTTTTTCCAGTCGAACTTGGTCGAACAGTGATTTTACAATGTAAACAAGTGAATTTAAAAAACCTGCTCTGATGTTACACAAGTTCATCACATATTTTTATCACACGCTCAGTAAGGTTGCTTCTTTTTTTTCTTTTATTTAAGAAATCACTTATTTTCTACCTCCTTTTTAGTTTTTTTATTCTATTTTTTCAAAAAAATTATTCGAAACGACTAGATTTTTATTAAAAGTCAGAAACACTCTAAGAGTCTCACATAATCTTTGTAGTGATATTCTGTAGGTCAACACCATAGTGTATCCTAATCGCTTCTAAACGTTGCTCCATAGTTGAGAAGAGTTGTAAAAAATGATTTTAAAAAGACAAAACAAAAAAGAAAACAAAAAATTGAGCGATAACTTACCGAAACAAGTCTGCCCTATAGACAACATTCGCAGCGTGCGGCAGGTTTTTTTCACGCGCTATCTGCATTTCTCTCAATATGGGCGTGGTCAGAGGCCGCCCGTTCAACAAATTTATGTAATTTTTAAAGCTTAGAATTTAATTTTCTTGTTATAGTCTGTTCAGATTTCAAATGTCAAGTCTTCGCTGAAGCTCCGCCCCCTAATGGCGCGATAAACCAATCAGAGAGCGAGCCATCCACAGAGCGTTTTCGAATGACGTCATTCTACTTGACATTCAGAATCTGAACAGACTATATATTCGAAGTTGTCTGTCTTTTCTGTTTGTATGTGTGTGAAGATTATGCTGCCGTGAACTGTTTCCAATTGAAAAGTGATTTATTTTGGAAAATTAAGAGTTGAGGTAAATAACATGGTCGTGGGCAAGCTTTTTGAAGCGGCCAAATGGACTGCTGAGACTGTGAAGGGAGCCGCCGTCGTTGTTGCTACGCCGAATGCCCCAGTTCCAGCTACCGACCTCCATCCCCGCATGATGGCCAGACCGTGGACCGCTCAAGAATATGTATGTAGATTTTGTTGAATTTTTAAAAAAAATTTTCATAATTATTTATTTTCAAAGTAGCTGTTTTATTATTTCCTTCAAAATTTATTTAAATTTTGAAGCGTTATTTTCCTTTTTTTTCAGCTCCGTATGTGGTCATGGCGCCATTGCTGGAAGTATCTTCCCGTTTTCCGTTTCTACATTTACTCTGGCGTTATCCTTTACGGAGTGTACAAATTTGTCCTTCCAAGTAAGTTTTCTGTTTGTTTTTTGAACATAATTAAGTTTGATTAAAAGATTTATTTTTTGTTTCTGCAATCGGTTTGCTTTTTCTGCATTCCGAATATTCGCAAAAAGGTTAATAATAATTTCAACAAACCTTTAGGGAAAGAGCGTATTTGCTTATAACTTTTTTTCAAATCCGTATTTTTTTTTTCAATTTCAGTCAAGCCCCGCCATCGTATTATGTACACGAAAGGAAAGGAAGAAAGCCACCATCACGAGGTTTTTTTCTTATTAATTTTCTTCTCTCATATTTGCAAAAATTTTTTCTTGTTTTTTTCAAGTTATATATTGTTATTGCTAAAAGTATTTAAAAAAATTTATAATATTTCTTTAATGTTGGAAAACTTGATGAGAGGTCTAACATGAGAAAACTCGAATTTTTGAGAAGACAACGTGAAAACTCGCTTCTAAATTGCTCCCATGAAAATTTTCTTGCTATGTGGGAAGAAAAAAAAAACCACCATTTAGGAGGCTATGTAACATCGAAATTTTTCCTTAACTTAGAAAAGTAAAACTAGAAGTTGAAGAAGTTAAGCGAAAAATTTTTAGAATTAGCAAAACAGCTTTGTAATAATTTCGAACTTTTCATTTTTCGTTTCATTCAAATCTTTTATTTCCGCTCACAAGGCGAATAATGTTGAATGAGATTTAGTGGGCGCATATTTATAATGTAGAAATTGTTTATAGCACGAGTATCAAAATTTTTGAGTATTTTTTTCATTTGATAAAACAAAATGATAAACAACAAAAATGATGGAAAAAAAGGATAATTTACTGTTCTAAAGATTTCACCAAAACTTTATCCAAACATTGATAGCTAAATGTTTCAGCAGCTGACTCTCATAGTTTATGTCTAAAAAGTCTCGGTTATATTATTAGAGATATTGAACAAATCGTTATAACAAAATATAACAAAATCATAAGTAATTTTAATCAAGTTTTGTTTAATTTTGTTGGGAAAAAAATAGAACTTTTTATTTTAGAAAATCTATAGCCTTCTCGAATGTGATCCCTTTTTCGGGGATTTTTAGTTAAAGCCGGTTTTTTTTATTAGTTAATGCGCCTTTTGTAATGTTCACGAAGCTTTCGAGTTTTTTCCGTACAAGGTTTTTCAAGAATGTACTTATTCAAGTGAAATAGTCATTATTAAATCTTTCGTATATCAGTTCTGGATCATTCTTTTGTCTGTGAAGTCCAAGTTCTCAGAATTTTTGGAAGGGTCTTCAGAAAGACTTTCTGAGATTTTATAAGCTCCAAATCTAGTTTTTTTTCAAGCTCTGTAAAATGTATTCTTGTTTTTTTTCACGAGAAAGTTTCTGGAATTTTGAAAGTTTGAAGCGACGATTTACGAGACATAGTTTTTACGCCTTTGAATATTCAGCGTTTATGAATACAGTTATGCTTGTGATGCTCTATACTGAATTATGAGTTGTAGGTCGAGCACTGGTACGGAATCCGTCAAAAGCTGGCCGACAAGGAGTACTTCAAGAAATACAACCCGCTCAAGAAGGCTGGAGAAGTTGAAGTTGGAGGACACTAGTTTTGCGATTCTCTTGTTCTTCTTTGGTAGATCAAGAATCTGTGGTTAAATGGTTTTGCCTTTAGTAGAAGTTGTTTATTATTTCTTTCACACGTTTAGTGTATCAAATTTTCGAATGAAAATAATAAAAGTTCGATGAAAATGGAGAGATATGAATATTTGGAGATTTTTGCGGGGGGTGTGGCCTTTGTGATAAGAATTGCAATGAGATATTGGATATTTGGTCATATCTCGTATTCAATCTCGAATCTCTTTCGCCATGCGTCTTCTCATCATTTTGGTTGTTCTTACAACTGTGTTTTGCTATAATGTTCCGCCAACTGGCGTCAGGAGCGTCTCTGAGGTTTTTCCGTAGGTTTTGATGGTTAAAAAAATGACCTTCAGTTGGATAACATGATACGACAGTGCTTTCAAACGTTGTGCAAAGAGTGGATGGCCGAATGTCACTGGTACTGCGATTCGATAAAAGGAGCGGTAGTGAAAAATAAAGTTAATCAACTTTTTGTTTACGTGTTTGCAGAGTTTCCTGAGAAGGTGCAAGGATTGTTTGAGTTGGAGAGGGGAGCAGTGCATGGATTGCTTCGACCTCTGACGTCCTTTTTCAATTAATTTCTTTCCACGTGGCTGTAAAAATAAAAGGTTTTTCAATGTATTGATGAGGTAATCGACGATGAAAGAATGGAGGACGTTGCTTCTAAATGAGGCTAGGCTTTCTCAAGAAAACGGATGATCGAGATCTGGATCTTTCAAAAGCTGATAGGTGGGGAGAAGACCGGTCGTCGTCACTGAGGAAGTCCAAAACGAACTTGCGATAGGGCTGCACGTAGTAAATGGTTACCAGTGGGTCTACTACGGTATCTGAAGATCTTTTTGTGAATTTTTCGATTTGAGTAAACTCACTGAGACTCATGAAGGAGATGACAAAATAGCTGTACAAGTGAGTCTCAATAATTCCGACTTGCGTCAGGACATAAATGATAGAAGAGGGGAAAATCGTGAAGAGAGGTACCAATGACTGCACGGTCAGGGCCTGAAGCAGAACTTTCTCCGGAAAACGAGAATTCATCGCATACTCGAACCAGTCGTCGGATGTGGTTGGTAGTGGAGTTGCTGCACAGGTAGGACGGCCTCTCGAGCATCTTCAGAATCCGCGAACGGCAGTAGAACATGACGGCGTAGATCGGAACCTGGAGCCCTGTCATGCAGAACGCCACCCACACTGTCGACTTCTGAAGTTTCAGTGTGGTTAATTGAACCCGCTCATTCAATTTCTAATTATGAACTTTCTAGAATCGGTTCAGTTGACACGAAAAAGTATATTTCGGTATTTGAATCATAGGAAAAAATTCCAGTAAAGAAAGAGAGATTGTCTAGAATAAGGAGTCAGGAGTCCTAAGTTGGCTTGTTAAGCCTTTTTTTATCACCTTTGTTCTACCTGTTCGGCCTTGATGAATAATTGACCTTAGGAGAAACAAGAAAAGATGCGGTAAAATAACCTGAGTGACGTCAGTTCCCACAACAGTCAGATAGTTTTCGACGTCATCGACCAGACCGCCCGTGTAGTTTTCGTTAGTGATGACATCAGATGTATAATCTATATCGCCTACGAACGCCTTGAAAAGTTCGATTCGTCAAGAAGATAAAATCGGCTTACCACCATACTGAAAGGGATCAGGTAGCCCAAAAGACAAATAAAAAGAGCAGCTGATAAAGGAAAACGGAGGGTTTTTAAGGCCAGACACCGAAATATCATCGACATCATTATGGAGATGAACGAGTTGACTGCGAAATGCACTGTAATTCCGGAGAAGATGATTTTCAGACTCCATATTGACTTACACAAAACAACAAAAAGCATATAACACCACCACGGTCCGAGGAACTGCGTCACTCCCAGGTAGATGTTCACTATCCGGAAGTTTATAGCGATGACTCTTCAAGTACCCATCTCATACCAATTGCAGAGTGAACCACTCACCTCGGGATCGTGAGGACGAAAGAAAGCGAGTAGCAGAGCTGAGTGATGCAGGTGTTGGCCAGAAAGACGGTGTAGGGCGAGAGGAACGGCGGGCTTCGGAAGAGGATCAGGTAGAGCAGGAATCCGTTGAAGGCCACGCCGAGCGTCGAACACGTCGCCGCGTAACACATGTACAGCGCGTCCGCTCCGTTCAGGTACATCCAAAAACAACTGTTTAGAATCAGCAAAAAAAAAATGGAAGAATTCAAAAGTTTTTCGAGACCCTCAGGGAAATTTACAGCTAAAAGAAAATGAACTCATTCGCTCTGAGCCTCACTTTTTCAGCTAGGGAAAAATATATTCAAAAAATTGGCCTTGGCTTAATAGTTAATAGTTGATGATGTTGGAATTTCGAACAAATTTTGCCTTCGAACAAAAAAACAGAATTTCGAAGTAAACATTTTTGCAAAAGATGCTTCGAAGTTGAGGAAGAGCGCCCGTTTAATGAGCCATGTGGAAACATTTAGCCATTCGTTCCCGAAAACTAGAACTTGGTGCAGGTTGAACCTTACAGAATCATCGTTTGAGAAAATTTTCACAGTATTCCAATCATAAAGTGAATTGGTCTTCTTTGGGAGGAGATTTGTGATGAAAAATATATATCTTTCCATTCCAATCTAATTTTTTAAGAATATTGTTAATCTCATGAAAAAAACGAAGAACAATGGGCTCTGTCAACCTTTTTCCGTTAAAATTAAAAATTTAAAGCTCTTGGAGACCCTTGAAACTTCTTTTTAATTGGTTAATCATGATAAAAAAATATTTTCAAATTGATTTTCGAGCTCGGTAGGCAGAAATGGACTTCAATAAATTATATATCTTTCCAGTCAAAAAACACTTGACTGGCGTGTACTCAAGAAAGTATTCACTCATTTTCAGTACTCAAGATCTTTGCAACGTCTTTTTATTTTGACTGCCTCTGAAATCTGATCTACTCAAATTTAATATTAAAAAAAAACTTATGATGAATCCATCTGTTCATGGAAGTAGAATAATCTCTTAAGAAATTAGATAAAACAGATATTTTCAAAGATCCTTAATAAGATTTTCATAGCGCAGAAAAATAGCATGAGTAGCTCTAAAACCTGCTGCGAAACTTTTTTTTTCAAAATTTTTTTTTTCTTGAAAATTTTAAGCAAGCAACTATCAACAGACTAAACGAAAAGTTTCCTCTCAGTACTATGTCTTTGAAAGTTTGATACGAAAATTGATTCAAAAAAAAAATGTGGCAGATGTATAACTAAAATGTACTCGGCCGCTCAAAAATAAGAATTAAAGAGTTAGTTTAGAGGAACGGCAGAGATTGGACGGAAATTGGAGAATAGCCAGCGGCACCGGCGAAGATCACGTTGTCTTTTTGTTTGTTCGGCTCGACGCCACGTGGCTCAGAAGCTCATTTGGGGACGTCTTCAAACAAATTTCGTTTGCAATAAACGGCCCTTTTTTTCGCGTCAGAACAATCTTCAAAACGAGGCGAAATGTAAAGATCGGACGACTAACCGCCTTTAATCGCACCTTATCGCTCTAATGTCAGTTGCACTCCATCGATTATGCGGCTTGTTCTCGGCATCGCGCTTCTCGTCTCAGGTGTTCTTTTTTTTAATTTTATGGTTTGATTAAGTGGTGTTAACCATTAACTTTTATGAGCAAACATGGGCAACTTCTATACCGATAAGCTTCGGAGGAGACGATAAACTGCGAAAATTTTGAATTCATAGGACGGTAGAAAATCTAAAAAGCTCTGTCCGCTTTGCGAAAAAAAAAACTGAAATGAAAATTTTGAATAATTGTTAATTTATTTTTTTTGAATAGCTAACAAGAGGAAAAGATATGAGAAACTACTTCGAAACAATTCTTGGCGTATAAGACAGTTTCAAAAATAATGATAGCTCATTATTTCCTTTTTCATACGCCCATTCGCTCCGATTTCAAATATTCAGTCTGTATGTGTCTTTTTTCTTCTAGTTTTACTTTCTGTTTTCATTATCTATGATTGCAAAGGAGAACACAAATAAGCCAGACTGTTTCAAATCATGACGAAAAAAAAATGCAACATTGCGCCTAACGACGATGGAAGAAAAGTTTCCTTTTCCATTTTGTATGGATCAATTTCAGTGCGTGCGGCTGACCTTTGCGGCAATGGGTTCACTTTCTCGGACAAGACCTCGTACTGCTATTCGCTTTCAAACGGCGTGATGACGTGGCCTGAAGCCGTCATCTACTGCACGAATCTTGGAGGATACCTCGCCGACATCAGCGGCGGTCCTGAACTCGTCGAGTTCGGAAGTTGATAGGTTTTGTCTGCAGCTGAAGAAACATTTTTGAAGATCTTTACGGGTCGTCGTTGATGACGCCATGGGTGGGCGCCTTCCTGAACACAACTTCTGGGAAATGGCAGTTCTTGAACGGCGGAAGTGTCTTCCTGTCTTACTGGACCACGAATGAGCCTTCCGCCTACGGAAATAGAGCCTCTTTGCGCGGTTTGCCTAAGACTGGACTCAAAGCCACGCCGGAATATTCCGTTCAACCGGCACTCTGCAAAGAGAAACCTGCTCTGTGAGTGTTTCAGTCGGTTTATCAGAACTCGACCAGTTTCCAGGTGTAATGGAGGCAACTTCGGGGGTCTGAATGTCGGCTCCGGCAATATAACCTCGCCAGGCTGGCCCGTTCAGTACTACAACAACCTAAACTGTGTCTACTACATAACAGGTTGAAAACTTTGGTCTTTGATATTCACCTCAAAATTTCGTTAGGTCCTCTGAACACCTATATTACCATATTTTTCGACCCATATCTGGTGGAGAACTTTGTTGACTATGTGGAAGTCTTCAACGGCATTTCAACCAACCCGAAAGACCGCCTCGGCTGGTTTTGTTCTCATCGTTTTCTGGTTTTTGAGAAATTTTCTTCGAAGGATTGACGACAAGAACACTTGGGACGTCTCTTTTGAAGCAAAGGCAAACACGATGACCGTCGTGTTCCACAGCGACGCGACGCAGACTGATCGAGGTTGGGTCGCCAAATGGAATGCGAAGTGAGGTTCTATGATTTCGATCCTCTTAACCACGTCGATCAAGGTACAACGTACCGCCCGTTTATTCAAATGGTTCCTCTGGGGAACTTTCCTCTCCAAATTATCCGAATGACTACGATCCTTTTACCCAGCAGTTGTACTACATCGACGTATTTTCTCCGCTGAATGTAGGACTTTTTCCTGAATCCGCAAAGAATCCAGTTATCTAGGTGAACATAACGTTCGATGCCTTCAACACGCAACTCAAACTGGACTATCTCGAAGTCTACAGCTCGCGGCAATATTCTTCTGCGAATCTCGTCGCAAAGTTGGTTTTCTTTTTTTCTTTCCCAGAACATTGACGCGTTTTTAGCTACACTGGATCAACAGTTGCCCCGACGAGTCTTCTAGTTCAGAGCAGTAGCGTCACTCTTCGCTTCGTCACGGATGGAGAAGTTCAAAGGCCTGGTTGGCACCTTTTTTGGAACGTTGTTTAAAATCATGACATGACATATTTATTATAAATTTTTTGAAACTATTTTCTTCCATCCACAAGAATCTCCTGTCGTTCTGGCATTTGTGTAGAGTTCTCCTTGACTTCTTTCTGTTCCTTCGATTCCTTCACTTCGATCGCTGGCCACGCGAATTTGATCTCGTTCTTCATGACCATCTCGGCGAACTGGCGTCCTTTTTCGTGCTCATCTTTCCTACACCAGAAGCTTTGAAAGTGAAAAGTAGGAGACAGCTCACATCGCTGTTATGAAGTCGATGCGCGAAATTATATCAGTTATCGCGACTCCATTTGACCTCCGCGCTCCACCTCTAAAGCATTAAAACTTTTTTTGGTACTTAAATTCCCAAGAAAACTTGAAAAGTGCGTAGAAAAAAGGGTGTCGTAGGAGTTTGGAGCCGTGCAGTCTTTCTCGGGGCCGGTATTTCAGAATTTGAGCCAGAAAAGAGATCGATTCAACGTTTGCTTGAGGAATCGCCTAAACTATCAAATCTTGGATCTAACAGCTATAGTCTGTTCAGATTTCAAATTTCAAGTCCTCGCTCAAGCTCCGCCCCTAATGGCGCGATAAACCAATCAGAGAGCGAGCCTTTCACAGAGCGTTTTCGATTGACGTCATTCTACTTGACATCCAAAATCTGAAAGGACTATATTCGTACGCCTCGAAGACCGGTGGGGACTAGGCGAGCATCCTCTTTAATTCTCTTCGAGGTCTTCATCTTCATCTGGTCCTCTTTGTTAGGAATTCCAAGACACGTGATTATCAGCTTCTGAATATGAATAATCTGAGTGAGATAACAAAAAATAGACTCAAAAAGAAAGAATTACTAATTGATGTTTCTCGTTGCGACCTGGGAACAAGACACGACGGTTCATCATCTCGCCAATACAGCATCCCGCTGACCAAACGTCTGAAAACGATCAGAAAAGCTATCATGCTTTCCTGAGGTCATACCGACCATCCAACTGTAGTCTGAAGACCGTAGTAATAGTTCTGGCGACCGGTAGAATCGTGTCACCTGAGTATCATTTAAAGAGAAAAGATTGACAGTTAGAATGAAGAGAAACCTGATAGGAAGTAGACGGAAAGCCCTTTTTAAGAATTTTAGCCGAGCCAAAGTCGCCGATTTTGAGAATTCCTTTCTCATGATCCACTAGAATGTTCATTGGCTTCACGTCCCGATGAACCACGAAATGCTTGATAAACTATTATCCGCAAACAAGAAGAAGAGGAAAACCGCTTGAAGATAACGGAGACCATTGAAAAGCTGCCAAGAGTACAGTTTGATATCGATGTCGTCCAGCGCCGTCGATTTGATTACAGATCCGAGTGTATCGGGCAAGAACTCGAACACAAATGATTCGCAAACCTTCAAAATACTTTCTTCAATGAATATTATAATATGAATGATGGAAATATCAAAAAATTGATTGAAAATTGAACAAGAACCCTGTCTCCATAGTTTTTTGCATAGGCATACATCATTTGAACGATATTTTTATGTGGCGCACGAGATATTCCAGTTAGGAAAATCATCTCAAAGTTGCGGTCAGCAGTGTCTGTAAGTAGAGTTGACATCTTCAGAATGAATAAGTGAGAAACCAGGCCAAGTTTTCTTGATCGCAATCTCGCGCTCTGGCAAAGGCGAAAGAAGTGTTCCTCTTCACTGAACAGCTGATGAATTTCAAAAATTGTTGAGATACCTGTAGACGTTGCTGAAGACGCCCCACGCATGAAGTCGCAAGTTACCGATTCTCATCGCCACTTCTCTCATTGCCGGCATTTCGCGACCTGTCTGAGAAGTTTTTCGATTAGAAAGAACCTCATTGAAAAGCTGTTTTTTGCATTTTACACCTAAAGATGAGTTTATATTTCCAGAAATAAATTTTTTTGCGTTTTCTAGTTTCAATTGAAACTACGTTCAACTTCGGGTTTTTTTCCTCAAGCACTACAAAAAGTTTTTATTAGTTGATTATTCAGTGTTTGAAATTTTTATGATAGAACTTTGCATGCGAAGATTAATGACCTGAAAAACGACGCCGTGAGATTCATCAACGTTTCCCATGTTATGAAAGGCTTAGAAATGGAAGAAACTTGTCGCGATTTTTTTTTCACGGCAGAGTTCATACTCAAAAATGTGCTCGCCCGCTGATCGGATTAATGATAGTTTATGATAAGGTACTGGGCAATCGCAAAAATGCGGATTGCGTTTGCGGCGGTTGCTTTCGTTCTTTTCGCCTTGCCACGTGGGTTTATCCGAAAAAGCACGTTGTTCTAAACGTTTCTCTCAATTCAGAAGCTCAAGGTGACCTTTGTCCGAAGGGCTGGACCTTCAGCAATACAACGAGCAATTGCTACCTATTTTCTCCGAATGCCTACACTTTCAGCGACGCCGAGAGCTTCTGTGAGAGCCAAGGCGGCACTCTGAGCAGCGTCAGAACTTCCTACGAGTTGACTGTTCTCGCAAGTCGGAAATCATGATAGAGAACCGCATAAATCGAGAAAATCGCAGACGTATCCTCAAACTCGTTGATGCAGCCATGGGTTGGTGTCCAATACAACGGATCGCAATGGGTCAACTTGGATGGAACTAGTTTCTTTTCGTTCTACTGGGCTTCGGGTAGGAGAATTCATTTTCGGAAAATTTATTTTGAAAAAAAAAAAATCATTTTTCAGGTCAGCCGAAAATGAACACCTGCGCCGCATTGAAGACTGTGAAGAACGACCTCGGACTCGTCTCCATCCCTTGCTACAGCGTCCAACCAGTTCTTTGCAAGCAGCTCGCTTCTGTGTGAGCTTTCATTCTCCTATTTCTGACGAGTCCGGCCACTCCATCTTTTGTAATGAACATATTTTTTCAGATGTAATGGTGGAAACTATGGTGGTTTCCGAGTGAGAAACGGAACTGTCAACAGTCCAAACTACCCCAACTACTACTACAACAACTTGGACTGCTACTATTCAATTCAAGGTGAAGTATTTCAACTTTTCCATTTTCTAAATTTGTTTCAGGACCGAATAACTCGTATCTTTCCATCACATTTGATCCATATTTTGTCGAAGACACTTTCGATTATGTGAAGATTTATGAAGGCTTCAGCAACAACACAGCCAATCTGATTGGGACGTTAGTTCATTTTCGAAATTGAAGAGTATTCAAAGACTCCTTTGAAGTATTAACCACATGAATGGCACAAAAAAGACTTTCGAAACGTTTTCGAACCAAATGCTGCTCTACTTCCACACGGACACGACCGCTGTCAGAGCCGGTTGGCAAGCGAAATGGACTTCTTGGTTGGTTTCAATTCCTTTGAAAGAAGCAGAAAGAATTTTAGGTCTTTGCTCCCCTCTATCAACCAGACTGGCGATGGAGGAACTCTCACTTCAGTCAACTATCCCTCCAACTACAATCCTCTTTCAGAACAAGCTTATTTCATATCAACTTTTCCGGGTTTCAAGGCAAGTTGTTTTCAGGATTTTTATTCCTGATCCTTTTTTTTAAGATTCGGGCGGTTATAAGTGCCTTCAACACGGAGTCTAACTATGACTATCTCCAGGTGTTTGCATCAAACAGTTTTGCCCCTTCTACCCTTGTGGCTAGGTTCTCGAAAAGAAAATCGTGGAAAGGAAATCAAAATTTCAGCTTGAACGGCACCTCCGTGGCCCCTTGGTCGTACGTTTCCCCGTCAAACTTTTTGACCCTGCGCTTCATAACCGACGGCTCCATCGAATACACGGGCTGGAAGCTGGATTGGGCAGTCGTGGAGTCTTGAAAAGATGTACAAATTGTTGTAAAATAAACGGTTTCTCGGTTGTAAAGCCATTTTTCGAACTGTTTGATCGGATAGAAAGCACATAAATTTGAGCGGCCCCCTTCTAGCACCACTGATAAGCGGTTCACTTGAGCAATAATTAATGGCTAGGCTAACGGCTCTGTTCGCATCTGCGCTTCTGCTCTTCACAGGCTCGGATACACCTCCGACTGAGGTCATTTTTGAAACTTTCAGTAGAAGCTGCGCCGTGTCCCACTGGATGGAGCTACTTCAACACAACGGCTTCGTGCTACCTTTTGTCGCCAAAGCTGGTGACATTCGATGAGGCTTCGCAGATGTGCATATCCAACGGCGGATCGTTACTTTCTGTCAAGAGCTGGGCAGAAATGACCTTTCTCACGAGTTAGATCTTCAATTCTTGAGTGAATAGCCTCGAACTTAAACGATGTGGTCGCAGAAAAAATATCTCCGACGGGATGTGGAAAATTTTTTTTTTGTCAAGAAGCCAATATTGAGCTAGTAACATAACACGCTGAGTTCAGCTCTTCGCTAAAAAGCGAGAGGAAAAAATGTAGGCAATTAGTGCTTCAGAAACGCAAAAAAAAAAACTCAACTCTATTTTAAAATTTTGACCTGCTACTGTAGCTTTTGGACATGAAGTAACTGTTTTTTTTAAATTTAGCCCTTTCTTCGAGTAACTTGGCGCAACCGTGGATTGGGACCAGAAGAAATTTGACTACCGGAAAATTTTACAATCTCGACGGCAGCTACTTGTCAACTATTTACTGGGGAACTAGTGAGAGCTTCTTCCCAACGGAATATCAGTCCGATTGATGTTTCAGATGAACCTTCAACGAACGGCGACTGTGTTAGTCTCAAAGCTACAGATCCGAATGGCCTCCACGCAAATCCCTGCTACGACGTTCAACCTGCCTTGTGTAGGCAACCGGCCGCTGTGTCCGTTTCTTCTCATTTTTCTGTAAATGAATAACGATCGGAGAATAATTTGACATCTGAAAAATGATGAGAATGAAAAAAGCTACGATAAAGTGTAGTGCGCCTTTTTAATACTTATGCCTGGATTTTACTATTTCTGAGGTTGTTTCTCTTTTTTTTTAAATTAAAAACTGATCAAAGCATATTAAACTTTGGTGTTCGATAAGAAAGGAAAAACTTTTGAGTCTCGAACTTACTCAAAAGTCTATGATTCACATTACTCATTCTACAGGTGCAATACTCTGTCACAGGGCGGTCTTTACACGAGAAGCGGCACTTTCACTTCTCCCGGCTACCCGACTCAATACTTCAACAATCTCCGGTGTCAGTACCTCATCTCAAGTACGCCATTTTCTACAATCGATCTAATTTTTTTTTTCAAGGTCCTAATAACACCTACATAACAATCTCCTTTTACCCTTATTTTGTTGAAAACTATCGCGATTTTATCGCGATCTTCGATGGAAATACAACATCCTACGCGTACAACATTGGCCAGTAAGAACTATTCAAGATTCAAAAAGAAGAAAAGCTTGTAGAATCCAGAGCTCGAGCGATCGGATGTCTTTTGAAGGCACGAAGAATCAGATGACCGTTTTATTCAACACAAATTCCGCCGTCACTGACAAAGGATGGCAGGCCAAGTGGCAGGCAAAGTTTGTATTTTGAAACCTTATCGCATACGGGAAAAATCTCTCGAAGTGATCATCTGATGAAATTTAAAATTTTTTGATAGTCCTTCATGCAAATATTGATGAGCTACTGTAAGTTTGCGATAAATTTTAGGGGTTTAAAATCAAGAAGAGTTCGAGGACTTTGAAAAAGTTATACACAAAAGGGGACGATACGAAATAAAATACCTTTCTCTCTTCTTTGCATTATTCCCTTTTTTCCCAAGACTGCAAACGAGAAAAAATAGCGCACAGGCTGTTTTATTGATCTTATTTGTTTATTTCTGATCTTTTTTATTCTAATAACTGAATTGAAACCAGAATCTTGACGACTCCGATCACACAGGAAGGACTCAATGGGAGCTTGACCTCTCCTAATTATCCCAATAATTACGATCCTTACACCGAACAGCTCTACTACATTACAGGCCTCCCTGGTTTCAAGGTGCTTGTCCATTTTCAGAATTACGTCAAATTTTTCATTCAAGATCAATATAACCATTGACGTTTTCAACACGGAAACTAAATTCGACTATTTGGAGATTTATAACACCGCTAACGTCAGTTCTACAAGCCTGATAGCTAAGTTAGCGTTTGTTCAATGATTTTCTTTTATAAAAAAAGGTTTTTAGTTTTTCAGGACCCTCTGTAGCGCCGTGGACCACAGTACTACCAGCTAACGTAGCAACTCTCCGATTTATGTCCGACGGGATCGTCCAAAAGAGTGGCTGGCACCTTTTCTGGGGAACCGCTTAGATCTACTTTTTCAAAAATATTTTCCTGGTGTACATCAATGAATTGTTTTTTTTTAAATTTTTTGAGTACTGACTGAAAAATTGGACGTACGTGAAGTGAAGGAGTCTGAGTGGCGGCGTCATTTTCAATAGAAAGATGCAGCTGGCACGTCGCGAACTCCTAATCATCGCGGCTTCCGTGGCCGTTGTCTCCGTCGTCGCTGCAGTTGTTGTCTATCGCTCAAGCCAGGTTAATAACTTAAAATTCATCCCGCAGAAAAATTAAATCCCTGAATAGGGAGCAGGCCACGCCTGCGCCTAATCCATTAGGTACTTTGAATAAAGCTTCATCCCTATTTTCCAAGAAGCTTTGATTTTCATTGTTTTTTAAAATTTTTTTTTAACATGTTAGGAATTTTCGGATGTCTCGAGAACTTACCGTCAGGTTTTAAGTTCGAAAAAAATCTATTTTCCTCTTACTAGTTTTGATAAGCTTTTTTTAATAAAATTTCGGCCCAAAAATTTTTTTCACATAAAAATTTATATATTAAATTGAAAACTAAAAAAAGAAAAAAATCTTATGACCGTTTCAGGCGAAGAAATCGAAACATCCATCAAAAGAGGTTTTTCGACAATGATACCTCGGGATCGGCCATTTATTCTTACAAACGTCGGTCCTCGTCAAACCTCCCTCGAATTTGTTCTTTACTTTCAGCCCGAAGACGGAAAAGGTTGCGGCAACGGAAGGCGCTGCACGTGTCGACGGCCTCGAGCAGCGACAGTTCAGCGACGGTTCCAGTCGTCATCTCCAACACCAACGCCGACACGCAGACCTCCGATAAATGATCATTTTCTCTGTTTTTGCCCGAAATCTAAATAAATGTCGATACGACGGACAAAGCGATCTAATGGAAAAGGAAACCATAGCAAATCAAGCGGTACTCGAATATTTTCTTCTGTGTCATGTTTTGTTTTTTTCTTTTTCGTGGTGCACTTTTGAATTTGATCTCATTTTCCCAATTATTAACACTTCTAAAATTAAATTTATCGTTGTTTTTTTGAAATGAAAGCGACTGAATGACCAAAGAGAAGAGCTTCCATAAATTTGCAGTGTTTCGTAGAAAGCTAGCAGTTCATTAATAGTATATAAATCAGTCGATTTAATTTATGAGCAGAGCGAAATGAATAAAAGAAGAAATAATAACTTTCTCGTTCTTTAGGTTGAAGAATAGATGAATATTTCTAACCTTGTTGAACCTTATCTAACTAAGACTCTGATGAGTCTAAAATTTGTGAAAAAACTAAACCAATAAGTCCAAAAAAAAGGCGTTTGGCAGCGTCATCTTTCCAATCTGGAACGGAGTTTCAAAAGTTTGCACAAAAAGTCATGTTTTTGTTGTCCTTTGCCGCAGCGACGGGGGACGCGGGCCGCTGGAAAGTGATAAGAGCAGCAATAAACGATAAGGAAAGACTCGAATAGCTCTTGTTTGCTTTTTGAAGACGCCGTCGCCGCGGTCTTCGACGCGAAATGTTTCTCGTGGCGTTCTTCTTCGTCGCTGTCGTCGCCGCCGAGTTCGACGACTACACAGCGGAGACATTTCCGGACTCTATCACTCAGCCACAACTTTGCGCCGTCTCCCGGCCCGGCTTCGCATGCGACCCCAATTCTATCCTCGGAACACAAAACTCCACTCAAACTCGTCAGTTCTGAAAATTGGAGTTAACAAATTTTATATCGCGTCTGGTTCATACGTATATCCTTCGAAAGTCAGAAAAAAACTTCCGGAGTTTGCAAAAAGATAACCATTTTGTAAATTTTTTTAGCTTGTCTTGCAGAGAATCGATCAATTTCCTTCTCTTGAAGTGCGTAACGGAAAAATATATTTAAAAAAAAAAAAAAACAAAAAAAAATCTAGAAAATATTTTATTACCCACTTTCCGTTTCTCAAATATTTCAATTGATACTCGAATTGAATGTATTTACAAAAAAAGCTTAAAAACTGTCTTTTTGGTTGAGTTAGTTTAGAATTTCGACTTTCAATATAGTGAAAAAAGTTCTTGTGAGAAGTTTTTTGGTTCTCACGCCTTCAGCAATCGATTGACGGCGACGTTTTGATATCGTTTATTGACTCACAAAATATTTCATATTTGCTATAAATATCAGTGCGATTTTTATCACAGTGGGAAAAAACGAAGAGCTGAAATTTCTATACTCCTCGTTTACCTAGCAGGATAGGACGTAATTCAGACTTCGAACTCGATACAGAGCTCTTGAGGATCCGCGGCCTGACCAATTGTTCCTGTAACGACCAGACCGAATGCGATCCTTCGACCTTTGGTTACACGGTTTCTGTGGCTGCAGTCCGAAAAATGAGGCTTGCCACCAATGAAACGTTTGTTTGGTTCAATCTTAGTGAATGGAAGTCAAAGATTCCTTAGTCAGATGAGCTGACGAAATTTTGAAACGGTTTTCTGCAGGTCGAGAGCGACAGTTCTTGCTGCAGCGGAAATCTTCGCTGACCGGGTCAGATGGCGTCAGAACCGAGGACAATGCGACGACGACATGTTGATCTTCATTTCGGAAGAAGACCAAGTCGTGTGGACGTCCGTCGGCACTGGAGCCGCCCGTCTCATCAACCGCGACGTCGTCAAGCGAGTCTCTGAAGAAGCTGGTATCTTTCCATTTTGTCTTTAGGTCAACACATCTGCATGTATTTACAGAGACATACTTTGAGAAGAAGTCATATATGCAAGGCATCGAATGGATGACCAAACAGTACAGCAAGGCCTTTCAGCAACAAAAATTGGATACCTGTATGTTCCGATGATTCTTCAGAACCAACTTCTGATTGCAGTGAGACGATTCGGCTTCTGGGAACTGCTGGTAATAGGATCTGTCGTCGGTTTCGTTCTCGTTGCCCTCATAACTCTAGTCGTCCTCTGTATTTGTAAGTGTGCCAGGAAAAATCATCAAAACGAATACGAGATGGGAACTCGAATGTAAGATATTCTTCGATTTGCTTTTCTTCTTATTTTTGTATTGAACAGTTCTCCCGGTTTCTTTTTTCTTTTTATTTTTGATCTCTGTCACCAGTCGAACTGCGTTTGCATAAACATAGATCTACATCCGAATTATTCATTCTTTTCAAAGTTCATCGTTTCCATTGAAGTTGTATTTTTTCGCTGCCAGGCTTGCATAAACTCTTGAAAAAGAAAAAAATTGGCTGGTTAGAAACTTTCCTTATTTTTCAAGAAATATTTTTTTCAAATTTTTTTATGATGTTGGTTCAAATAAAGCAGTTTTTTTGAACAGCAAGAACTGTCTAAGTCGTTACCTCCGAGTACCTCACCAGCTGACAAAAAACTTCTTAGAAAGTTTTAGTTTTTTTAAATTTAACCCAAACCTGCCAATACCTCACAGCAAAATTTTCAAAGGTTTTCGTTTAAAGAAGATCAGAAAAAATAGTTGGACAAATTTATTTTTTTTTAGGTTGAACGAAACAGTAGAGAAAATCCAAAATTATATCAACTGTACGAAAATTAACGAGAAGTCTGCAAAGAGGCGTCATCTTCCTCTGATGATTCCATACCGATACCACAAGGATCGGAAAGAGTCCTGCGAACGTTGCTGGGAGCGTTGCCGCGAACGAATCGCGAGTCTTCCAGTCGCGCCGTCGACGCGTCACTCGTCGGCAGCTCTATCGACAGCGACGGCGTTGTGCTTCTGCATCTTGTTAATAATTGGAAGGAAGATTGACAGTGCCGAGCAATTGCTAATTATACATATCAACGTGAGCATATCCAAGACGCATTGCATTTTAATGAGCAGCCCTTCAATGCCTTCAATAACAAATTGCGTTTCGAAATGTTTTCATTCACAGTGAAAGGAGCTATTTGGTTCGAAAGCGATGCTACGGTTAGCAGCTATTTTCATTGAAAA
The DNA here is from genome assembly GCA_904845305.1 of Caenorhabditis auriculariae. Classification (NCBI taxonomy): domain Eukaryota; kingdom Metazoa; phylum Nematoda; class Chromadorea; order Rhabditida; family Rhabditidae; genus Caenorhabditis; species Caenorhabditis auriculariae. The sequence goes on from CAJGYM010000124.1 coordinate 134,340, forward strand.
AAAAAACTGAAGTCAAAAGAATAATGGGAAATTTCGTTTTATTATGATTTTTTGATAAATCAACACACATTAAACATGTTAGTTGAAGTAACCACAAGTAGAAGTTGATAATCTTCTTTCGTTAAAATAAAAAAGAAACATTTTTCCAACGAAGGGTAGAAAATCATTGATTTGAAAAAGAAATTGCTCTTTAGCTTTCTTCTCCAAAATGAAAACCATACTTTCTTATTCTGAAAGGCTTCGAATCAAAAACTTTTATGAAAATAAACCTGTTTGTTTCAAAAATCTTTAAAAAGTGAAAAATCAAGAAATACATTAACTGTCAGAAGACGTACATGTCCGAGGGCTGGTACTTTGGAGGTCCGGCGGTTTGTTTGAGGGCATCTTCGTACCGAGGCGGTTGTGGCAGTGGGCAAGATCGCATGTGATGCTGAACGGCCAGCAAAGTCGGATCCAGGACATAGTCTGCAACTTCTTATACATTGAAAATTTTTCACGGAAATATGTTTACAGACTAGAAGATTAATTTTCGAACAATAAAATCGCTAATTTGATTTGAGAAAACTTTCTATGACTTAACTCAAAAAAAAAAACTCTAAGTTGGTTTCTCCCGTTTCAGAAAATTAAGTTTTACGACGCAAGGTTTTTTTGAAACTCAAAGACCATCTAGAGCGAATATTGAGGAAGTTTGGCTCTCTGACTGGGAGTGCGGCTGCGAATGGAACTAATAAACCTTATTACTTTCATTATCATCGCTGCAACCTTCGAACCGTAAGTGAAACAAAATGAAAGAAAAAGCCTCGGAAGGCGTAAAGAATAAACACCGTCTATCAAAAGTTGATTCATAAGCGAGCAAAAATTAAAATAATGAAATTGATGAAAATAAATCAAAAAGTGAAAAAATCGAACTCGCGCGCGCCCGAGGTTTACTGTAGGTAGTTTTTATCACTGGAGCGAACTTGCAAAGAGTGATAAAAGTCCGATTTTCAAATTTTTTAAAATTCCTTCCAGCTGGAGATCTCGAGGGAGGGAGCGCCTAAAGATCGCCCCAAGTCGTTCTCTGACACACACCTTTTCGTCGTTATCTAGCTGCGAGAAAGCGACGAAATAGTGCAGGTCCGAAAAAGATTTTGGCGATCTTTATGCGTCCCATGACAGAGTGTTCTTTCTTTTTCTTACACGCCGACTTTCTTTCATCAATATTCAGAAGTAGGTGTATTTTTTTCATTTTCTCGGATGATCCATTTCTTGAACTGTAATTATAAATTTAGAAAATTTCAGGTACCTTGCGAGCAGCAAAAAGTCAGCAACAAAGCGACTATGTAAGTCGAGGTCAGATTTTTAAAATCAATTTTTCTTCTTTTGAGTTTGTTTTGGAGTTAGAATGGAAGTCGGTTCTTATTCTATATCATTTTTCTCAGTGTGTAAGTCATGAATTTGAAGTTTAAAAAATTTTAATCGGAAGAGTAATTGTTTTGAATCCTGAAAACTTATTGCATACCCGGGAGTTTTTACAACCTTTTTAAAAATGCTAGTTTAGCTGAGTCCCAGTTAACTTTTTTAAAGGCTAGTAAAGCTGATTCACAGTTAACTTGGGACGCTGAGAGGGCGTGGCCTGTCTGCGCTCTCCACGAGCCAGTCACTATCTCGGGCATTATCGTGTCAGGACCCTTTTTTCGATGGCTCAAGCCAGCCGTGAATCAATTATACCCACACTTTTTTTGAAGCTGATTTTTAAAAATGCCGCGTCAAGGCAAAAACTCGAAAATTGTCGGGAAGCCAGGTTCTGTATATAGCCCGTTCACGGCTGGCTTGGGACAGCGAACGGGCGGTTTAACTTGCGCGGCGATGGTAGATCATGGCGGCCATACATGAGCCTTCAATAAGAGCCTCCTTTGATAAATTACTTTTGTTTCAATTGAATGTACTTTTTCGTTTACATTAATTTCATTAGTTTTCAGATTTTCTTTCAATCAACGGAATACAAAATAAAAAGAAATAAGTCATAAAATCAGCATTTTGTGGAAGGCGCATTGATAGTCTCCATGATTTTCGCGGCGAAGGTAGATCATGGCGACTATCCATGCGCCTTCCATCAAAGTCCCCTTTTATGACTTATTTATTTTTCTTTTATTATTCGTCGATTTAAGAAAATCCAAAAACTAATGAAATGAATGTAAACATAAAATAATCTAATAGAAACAGAAATAATTCACCAAATGAGGCTCTTATTAAAGGCGCATATCTGACCGCACGGTGTTTTTTTTATTACGCTAGGTCAAGACTTTTCGTAAATAATGATGCTTAGAGTGTAAGCACACCGAGACGCCCTATCGCATACTCAAAATACTTTTTTTCAATTTTAGAATTTGCGATTTCAGGATAATAGCTCCTGAAATGTTCGAAATTTGTCATTTTGAAGAATATGATGTGAAAAAACATTCACTTACGTTAAAAAAACATTTAGGAACGATTTCGAAAAGGGAAAACTCTAAATTACTGATTACAAAATAAAAAAACAAAAAAATATTATGAAAAATGAATCAGCTCCCATTGAATAAGCATTTATAAATACGAAAAAAATATTGAAATGAGGAAAATTTCGAGGAGCAAATGAAAAACATTTTATATACCTCGAAAACCTAGTTTCAGAAAAAAACATATAATGGATAGAAAGCAGAAATTTTAGAAAGAAAACCTCGTATGGCGAAATTTTTTTGTTTAAATCCGAAAAAAACCATCAAAAAAACTAGAAAAAAATATATAATTTAGATGATGCATATATCAAAATCATTAAACTGCATCAGCAAATTCAATTTGGCTCTAATTTACGCGAAACCGGTTTTTAAACTACGTCAAAGGAACTAGATAATAACTTTTTTTATTATTAACTGATTAAATTAAAAAAACTATAGTTTCCGAAATAGAGCGATTATTTTTCATGTCGCGAAACAGATTTCAAAATTTTTGAAAAAAATTAGGACTTTTAGAAAAAAATCTTCAGCTCTTTTTGAGAAAAAAAGTTAAAGATCTGAAACCGGTTTAGAAAAAAATGCGCAATTTAAAGCTCCACAAGATGTACCCATAGAGAGGCGGATCACATAAATGCAAGAAATAGAAAAAAAGTAAAAAAACCAATGAAAAAAAGTGAAGAAATTCAATTTTTTGCATCAGAAACGATGAGAAGGGCGCAATAATGCGCCACGGATAATATGCCGCTGGGACCCAAAATTTCGCATTTTTTTTCATTGCGCGGAACACCGTGACCGCCATGATCTACCATCGCCGCGCAAGTAAAACCGCCCGTTCGCTGTCCCAAGCCAGCCGTGAACGGGCTATAGGTTTCCTGTTCAATCTCAGGAGGGTTTTTTCAGTTTAATTTGAAAAAATTAAGGATTTAGCGAATAGGGATTCTCATTTGGTAGATCAAAGAGTGTTTGATGAAAGCTTAGAAGAAGAGTGAAATAAGGTAGAAATTATTTACCAGCTTCTTTTTTTGACTGTTCATGCCCTAATAAATGCGGGAGCCCACAAGGCGATTACCTTTGTTTCCAAAAAAACTCAGCCCTTGACACTTTTTTTAGAATGTTAGTAATGCGTCACTCGCGTGTCTCGAAATATCGGCGTCCCCTTTTGGGAACTCGAAAGGCCGACGAGTCATTACATTACCAGCTGGAATCTCTGCCGTCCAATGACATATTCAGCCACTGAGACACACACGTGCAAGCCGAAGCGCGAGAAATGACAAATGAAGACGGAGGCCGGCTCGGCGGCACTTGACGCCCGCGGGCCTTCGTCGCGCCATTCCGCGGACATCTGTGAGAACGCTTGTTTGCACACGGCCCATTAGAACGGCCATCTCAATAACGCTTCCGTTCCTCCGGTTCAACAACAATATCGTGTTGACTATGATTCTCTCGACCCCGAATTTAACAACTCTTTTGAAAGCTTCTTCTCAGCAATTTTTTCAAACTTGTTTGAAAGTTGATCAAGTGATTATTTTTCAGTTTATTTTTGCAACTGGAGTTTTTAAGTTCAAGCTTCGTACCGTAGTCAGAAGGATATTCAGTAGATACTGCAAACTATAATAAGCGACAAGCGCTCTCTGTGAAATGAAAAAATCACACAATACAGTCTATTTCGCTCGACTCGTATCTCTGTAGAAGCTGATCCCACATTAATTAATCATGCAAAGTAATTTTAAAAAAAAGATGACTGATCGAAAAATTATTTCGTCTATCAGATATCTTAAAGGTTTCTCTCGAAAAAGTGACCAATTTAGTGACCATTAACAGCTGCGAAACAGTCTGTGGTAGGAATTTTCGGTTCACGCGAACCACGACTTGTTAAGTTCAAATCAGGCCTGCTTTTCCTCTTTTTTCATTCGTTTTTCTGACATATTAGATTTTTTTCGAATATTGTATTTATATTTTCATTGTAAATTTTTGCAAGTAGGCAAACCATGTACCTTTTTAACAAATATTTTGAACATGGAATCACTATTTTTTTTTAAATGGAAACTGAAAGTATGGCAATCCAAACGTCATTTTTTTGATATGAAAGAGGAATATGAAAAAATTCATATCAAAGTTTTAAAAAATGACAGTGATTTTAATATTGCGCTACCAGGCTTTTTGAACATAACTACGGTACTCATGCAATGTCTTCGTTTGAGTAGCGCCGAATTGGCTTTATCTCCGCGAAATTCCCTGCGAACGGCCTATACACATCATCTTGGTGGAGGAAGGAGCCTGGACGAAAACTTATAAAGCTGCTGTGTTCAGTTGAAAGCACCTTGTAGTGTTTGACTTTATTTCCGATGATAACTTTTCATTGTAGTATTTATTCTCACTTTGAGAGCTTCAAAGTAAGTTCTGAATTAATTTTAAAAATTTGTGTTCAATTAAAATTCGATTACTTACATTTTAAAGTTGTAGTATTGACTAAAGTTCCAAAAACGAAAGAATGAAAAGTGACAGGTGGTGGCGACTGCCATAATCGTCTTAGACTTCCCGTGGCGTTCGTAAACATTCTCACAGCGAGTATTTTCATGAACCAACCGCCGAACTCGGCCATTTTATCTCTTTTTGTTTGTTTAGCTTTATTATGCGCCGGCTGTTTATTTAACTTCATCCGATGCCTATCTGACAAAACATCCGTCCACACCAACCAAGTCTACTTTTTTTTGTTCATTTTTGATATTTTTCTATTCCCACAAGTAGAGACTTTCTCAATAGAAATTCACTTCCTCTCTATTTTTGTTTTATGACAAAGTATATATCATTAAATAGTACACAATTCTATGGTTTTTATTGGAAGTTTTTATCTGAAAAAAAGGTGTTCACTTCAGCAGTTTCTTCAGCTGTTGTTTTTTTTTTCCTGAGACGAAAGTGTAGACAAGGATTATTTCTTTATAACTCCATAACCGGAAAAAGAGATTTTTCATGAAAAAGATTGAATATTTTTTTAAGAAAAAGACGTTAAAAAAATAGTGAATTTTTCCTTTTTGATTTTCGGAGCCTCGCAATGTCCGAGATTTTCCACTGGGTTAACTTCTTTGAAAGAGGCAATCTTATAAAAAATAAAGTACGATCCGCGACGAGATGTCAGACGCGCCAATTACATCTGCAAAGACAGGAGAATCAGCGGCGCTAATCTCGCGCCTCCCTTCATAATCCCTGCCACTTTGGTCCAGCAACAATCGGAAAAAACCGTCTTGGCCCCAGTCGACTAGCCTGCCGCAAAAACCCATTCTCATAAAATGAATTTGTGGCTCAGCTGCCCAAACAAAGACATATTGTTCTGTGTCGAAATCGCATTGCTGCCCTTCTTGGCCTTCACTAAAGCCGAGTTTCCCCGCATTATTTCAAGATAATTTTCATCTGGGAAGAGGCTAGAACTTTCCTGTTGCTAGGTGTTTGGTCAAACTAGTATTAAGGGAGAAAATTAATGAGAACTCGCAATTGTTCGACCGAAACTTCTGAAGTTGAGAGTGAAATTCGAAATAAGCTAATAGGTGAGAGAAGTTTTTGACATCAAAAAAATATTTTATGAGTTTTATTTTTCTCTGGTTTGTACTTCGACTTGAGGCCCTTTCTGGGCCTTTCTTTGTCGTTGCGTGTTTCCAATAGAAAACGAAAACACGTCAACCTTTTTCGAGATAATCAGATAGGATTGAGCAGAAAACTCATTATCTCATCTGAAATCTCATAAAATAAATACTATAGTTTTTTACATTCTTCTCCAGCATCAAGCAAAGGGATGATTTCTTCGAAAAACACCAGAACCGGGAAAATAGAGAATATTATTCGCGAAGTGAATATTCGAAATTGGACTGTGGGAAAATTCGATTCAGCGATCATTGAAATATCGAAGTGAGCTCCCACTCAATAGAATTCTTTTTCAAAAAACGAAAAACACCGTGACTTCAGATATTGATTCTTTGACACCTAGTTGAGAAAAACACAGCGAAATTTGATTTCTGGTTCTCAAAATTCTTGATGCTTTCGATTCTTTCTTCTTGTTGTGGCGTAGATTATACATAATTCGCGACTGAAAAGACGGATAGATAAGAAAACTACGTTATTTATCAGACGAGGCGTTCGTTGTCGCTTCCTTTGTTTGGTTTTCGCACTTTCCCCGGCGGCTACTCAATTCTCTTGATATCTCTCCTTTTTGCTGCGTGTTTAATCTGATGGCGGAGATATACGACCGGACCGCGGGTCAGGCCAATAAGCGTGTCTTCCGACGGCCGAGAGACTTGCCAATTAGGGGCGTGGCTTGCCAAGATGTTGCGCTCAAATGTTCCCTTTCTCTTCTTTCATCAGTTATTTACAAAACATTTTCGAAGGTGATTTCAGTTTTCGATGGAAATTTGACTTTTTCTTTGAAACAGGTCTCTTGCGCGACGAACTTTTTCTTTAACTTGAAAGTTACTTTTTAAAGCTCATTCTTCTTCTACTGTGGAACAGCACGGAGAAATCGACAAGCTTTCTTTTCTCAATTTTAAAGGTAAATTTAGGATTACTAAGATTTTATTCTTTAGATATTCTCAAAAGCTCATATACAAAACTTAGTATTTTTTATGGAAGTGGAAAAATGGAAACTCTTTTCGTCAAACTCATTGGATACTAAAATAGAAAAAAAAAATGAAGAGAATGCAATTGCATTTTTTTATATGCGGAAAATGTGTTGCGCAAAAATATCTCACGTTCCGTTTCTAATCTAATCGTTTACAACTTTTCATTTTAACTTTGAGATCGAAAATCTCGTCAGTATTCATCAATACGCTTTCTTCTGGATATGTTTCTGCAATAGTTGTTTTTGTGACCAAAGAAAGAAAATTTTTTTCGAAGAAGTTTTGGAATTCAAATAATGTTCCGAAAATTCGCTGGCTCTTTTTTTTTGTTCTGAAGCCTTGGAAACTTTGCCTTTGTTTCGGATGTTACAAATCGAAAGTTTGAATTGTCTGCTCGGCCGCTTTGTTTGAACAGTTTCTTCGAAAGTTGTCGCCATGGTCAGACTTGGCGCCATCTTTTTTCTTCTGCCAATTCACCCACCTAATCTCAGACGAAATCTACGAATTTCAAGGCATTCGATGCGGTTTTATAGGCCAACTTGACTCTGACGGCGGCGCTTTTTTACAACATTCGTCAATATGTGCCATTAGTAACGATTGTAGCTGCCAGGCCGTGACTAATTACTTTGAAACAACACCTCTGCCTACAATCGCCTCCTTGGAAGTTCTTCTCGAAGAGTTACCCAGGAAGGTCTCTGCCGAATCGATGCTCTTTCAATAACGTCGTTCTGAGCGGAATGAAAACTCGACCTTGAGTCGGAAACTATCTCATTTATGTGATGACGCCGCGGCGAGTCTGCCTCGACTTTTCAACCTCAGAAATGCTGCAAAACGGTCGTCTGAGTTGTTTCAAAGTGTAGCGATTGCTCTCAAGTCGGAGTTGACCAAAGTCAACACACGTGCGAACATTTCGCCAGCCGTGTTTATTTTGGTTGGCTCAGCGGTCTTTTTCTCAGCGCGCAAGAAAGACACCGTTTGGATGGCTGCCTTTCTTCCTGCCATCGCTTCGTTTCTCATTCATGGCTCATCGAAAATCAACTATTTATTGAAAGTTTTGAAGCTCTCGTTCAGAAAACAAGTTTTCAAATATTTCAACGTCCAAATACCGCAAAAGAGAAACAGCAGCTTTTTTCCTTCGTAAAAAAAAAACTTAATAAATCCTTTTTGAAAAAAGGGTTATTCAAGTTACTTAGGAGTGGAAAAACGAACCATCAGTAAGGGTTTTTCGAACTTTTTTTTTCATCATCCAACAGGATGTCAGCGACTGCCGTAATATGGCCAAACCTTCGCGCAAATACCTGCCATTCGACCTCTCTAATTATCCTCTACTTCAGAGGTCTTCATTTTGTCTTTTTGCATTATTTACAATTCTGCAGAGTGAAAAACTGGAGGTCGCATCAACCACCTCTTACTAGTTATTATTAATTCTTAAAAGTCCTCAAACTCAAAGAACCTATTTTTCTCGTCTTCTGTCGTCTCCTTCATAGGGATGAACTTGTTATTTGGAAATAGCGCGAACCCGAAGACAACAAGCAAATTGCGAAACGAAGCAAAGAAGGACGATTTTGAGAAGGTGGCAAATGAGGAAGGGCCGGCGCGACGTGTCGAGTTGAGTGCAATGCCATACTCCGGGGTCATACAAATGTCCGACTCGCTTCTGACTGCGCCTTCTTGCGAGCTTTTTTGTCTTTGTCCTTTTGTTTTCATTCTCCGTTCCGTCTGTCCGTGTATGGTCATGATTGTTTCAGGAGCATTCCTCTCCGACGGCTCCATCACTTGACACGCTATCATTCTCGTTATCAAACGAGTCAAACGTTGTTTTATCGTATTCCAAGCAGAATATTACAGTCCGGTTTTTCTCTTTCATTTTTTCTTGTTCTGAAAACTTTGCAAAAACACCGCCTCTCGTCATTTGCAGCTAAAAGAACAAGAGTCAAATATCAAAAAACGAGCGGAGGAGGTCAACAACTTCCTCTCCATTTTTCCGCAGACTTTTTCGCATGAGAATGGAGAGAGCGTTGAAACTTTGATGAAAAATGCAATATTCCTTATCTTATCCCGAAACATGTTCTCGAACATGTGTTGTCTTGAAACTGCTTATCATCTTCTATCATCTTTAACGCCTGTTATGTCCACCTCCCTGGCTTTCAAACCACTCAGACACTTTTTGGAGCTTTCCAAAGAACTTGACGACTTTTCAAGAGGTTTCTGTAAACTGCAGACGGTATCGTTGCCAGTGCGCCAAGCCGAACGCGATGGCTGGAGGATGTTTAATTGGCGCACATATACACGCCGTGGCCATCTGTCCCCACGGGAAGAACTGCCCACCCGATGCTCATTTCGGCCTCTCTTTCGCGTGTTTATCGTCAGCCACGTCTCTTTCCTTCTTGATTCCATTTCCATTTGTGCCCAATTTCCATTCTTCCAAGCCACTCTCCAACTCCTCTCTTCATTCCTCCTTCAGTACAAGTTATAAAAATATCTTCCGTAGTTTGAGTAAACAAAAGTTCACTTCGTTTACACCTGCCTGGATTTGTAAACAATAGGGGAACGCAGCTGAAAGCTTTCAATGATTTCCTTATTATTTTTTTTTCTGAGTTCACTATTTTGAATTGCTAGAAAATCTAGGTGAAAGATCGTGGTCTCCATCGAGACTTATGAGGACCTTGAAGCTCTAACTTTGAAAACTTAACTAATGTTTGATATACTGTTAGTAGAATTAACCTATTAGCTACCTGACTATCAGATATTCAAACTTCGTTTTTCCAAGCTCAGAAGATACCTTTGAATTTTCATAACTAAAAGCAAAAAGCAATAATTTGGTTTGTGTGATTCACAGTATACCAGGGAGGTTTTTTTCTAATTTATTGAAAAAAAAAACTGGAAGAGTAACTAGCTTTTTTTTGTTATGAGAAGGATTTAGAGAAGAGATTGCGAAGAAGTCCGTCAAGGAGGAAAACTAAGTTTTTCGTTTTCCATCATAGTTTGTTATAGGAAGAAATGGACTCGGAGCACAACCTTTGTAGGTCAAGCTGGTTGATGTGTAGTAGTCTAATTCGAGCCGGAATGAATAGGCAATCGGCTGCAAAACACGTTCGCCCTCGGGGAACAACAGAGTGACGAGAGCCCACGCGATTATTGCCATCGAGGTGAATGGCCTTAATTAGCATGCATCGTCCGTCGTCTTCATGTTCGAGGGCCAAAACGGCTCCTCTCGCAGTCCATTTCCCACCGACCTTCGATTGTTTCTCCAAGTGGCATTATCTAGTCTTCGCTATATCTTTCCAAACGTTCCTTACACTCAATTTAGTCCCTTTTCTCAGATTTTCTGTGATCCAGAAGTCTGAGGTTCACCATGGAACCAAATATTCCGCTAGTTTTCAAATATTGAAATGACCTTCCTTGTGAGTAGACAGACAGGCTGGGTCCGCTCAACAATAGTTAGTATCACTATTTTTAAGCCGCTAGTGTCAACAATGACCTGCGAGTGGAGAGAATGTAGAGTTGAAACTTTCGTATCTTGTTTTTGAAGGTTCAACTGTAGTGTATTCCGATGCAATTCTCTCATTTGCTTTGTGTTCTTTTTGAGATTACAAACATTCTTGCTATCCACTGTGCAAATCGAAGAACGAAGTTGACCCGTCAAGGTGAGGAAGGATTACGGCGTTCGGAGAGTGTGAAAAAAAGGCGACGACACCGCCTTCTTTGCCGTTTTCGGCGTCCAATGCGTACGTTACATCCATCGCCAGCTCCGCTTATTCATTCATTTGTTCCTTTTCTCGCGCGCCGTTCCGTTCAACCAGCTCTCTTGCGTCTTTTTTCTTACTTTATGTGTTGCCCAAACGCTCCTGCTGCGTTTTATGAGTTTTCAACTCCCACAGAAAGATTTTACCACCTTTTCGCCAAGATAGCAAGGTGAGTTCCTATTTTTTGCTTCTTCCGTTGTACATCGTCGCAAAATAGATAATCGTCCAACATTTCAGCTTCTTCTCTCTGCCTTGTGTCTATAGATGTAGTTTTTCCTGAAGAGATACCTCCTCGCAAAAGCTCTCAGTTCCATTTTACCGATTCCAAAAACTTCTTTTTCTCATGACAAACTTTCGAAATCATAACTGATACGAATTTTTCTCAGAAACACAAAAGACCTCTCAAAAACCAATAAAAGAGAAAAAAGGAGAGAAAATGGAATTGCATCTTTTTTTTGTCTTTTGCGACAACGTTTGCCTGGAGAGTATATACAAAACAATGAGAGTCGATACAGTATCCTTTGATTTGCGCGTCGAAAAAGGTGTCTGGGTTACTGTGGCTTCTGTGGGTGAAGATCGTCCATTCGGTTGCTTCTACAAGTCTATCTGACGATGCAGCGGGGTGTTGCCGGTCGCAATAAATATGCGTCGACGGCAGCAGATGATGAAGAAGCGCGACCGAGTGAAATTGCCGACCTTGGCATCTCTCGCTCGGATTGGCGAGTCTTTCCGCCTCTTCGCCCATAATTCCTTCAAACGCGCTTCTCAGGAACGAGAAGTGGTTTTTGGAACTCTTTTTCTTCCTTTCTCAGACCTCCCGTTGGCTTACTTGTCAAATATGTCTTTTTTGAGCAACATTTCCTTTTTTTCGAAGGTGCACTGAAATCGTTTTTGTTTTCTGAAAAAAGTTAGTACCCTCACTAGACCTAATCAACTTGCGAACTTATGAGTAGTCTAAACAATGAGAAAACAGGTAAATAGCGTAAATTTTAGTCGCAACCGGTCAACCCTTGAGGAACAAGTTCTTCGTAACCCGCACAGTTCTACAGTAAAGATAAGAAAAACGACATGATTCAGCTTCTCGCCATCAAAGGACGAGGTGGTGCCGAGCAATGATAAAACTATTGTCAAAACCATCTGTCGTTCAGAATGGCTAGCGAGGTTTGACAGCTCTTTGAAGGTTTAATCGAGACTTTTTCTACAGAGTTCTTTTTGAAGTGAAATAGTAGCATCTAACGAACAAAGGAACGAACAGTTTCCAGTACTATTAATTTTCATTTCGAGTTTCGTTAAACTGATTCTGGCTCTTCTAAAACCTGAGACAACAGGGAATTTATAATCCAATCAAAAAAATGTTTTTCAATTTTAGAAAGTCAACATTTAGAAAAATTAGTCAAAATCTACTTTCCGAGGTCTTTTTCATCTTCAGGCTCACTTTAGGGTTGTTCCTGGTTTCTCCACCCTCAAGCTCAGGAGTCTTCTGTTGAAAGCGAGAGACGTCTCAGGACCGACGCATCCTCATTTTCCGAGTAACAACTAATGGGAGAACTTTGAGTTAGGAAGTGTCGGAAGCGATGATTTGGTGTCACAAGGAGGCCAGCCAAACGAGTCAAAGGACATCTGCGCGCGTTTGCATTTATAATACCTCGGTCGACCGGCCGCCAACCAACAACGGGTCTCTCGGCCGCGTTCTCTCTTCTCCGCCGTGTGTACGTGTGCTGTGTATGCGTATTTATGAGCGGCGACAATCCCGCTTCAAATCACTTTCTTCCCACCGCAAAACCAATTCGTCTTCGTTCCCGCCATTTTTCTGGCTTTGCGCACTTCATCCGCTTTTCATGCTCCTTGCAACTTTTTGTTTTTTGTTTTGCATGTCGTTCTTATCTTTCTCTGTCGTCTTCTTTGAACGTCCATCGACGCTCCTCGAATCGAGATGAAGTCTCATTCTGCTTGACTTGGATCGGCTATGAGTACTGTGCCGAGATGTTCCCTTCCATACTTATTGCGAAGTATACAGCCTCACGCTTCCAAAAAAGAGAGAAGACAAAATCTTCAGTTTTTCTGTAACGGCAATTTTCAGGCATCTCAGCTTTTCTTTTATGATCTCGAAAACATTTCCTCTTTTTTGCTCTCTTTATGCCCCTTCCGCTCCATGAACCTAACAAAATACTGTACCGAGGTGTTCACGTGCCTCTCATGCCGATGTACTAACTCTAGCTCACTTTGAAGAAAATTTCAAAAGGAGCGTTTCTACTCTCTCAAGGCATCTTTTCTGATTTTCTCCTTTCAGCTTCAACCTTTTGAATACCATTTTACGACCGCTCCCCTTCAAACGTTGTTTCCATGCGCCAAGAACTTGTTCTGGGTTTTCGACGAGTGCCAGGTGGTTTTGTTCCAGGAAATTGATGGCTCTTAGAGGAGTCAACTGAAAACGAGGCCAAAGAAGAAGAAGAAAGTGGCAGATCTTTTGGCGACCCGCGAGTCTCTCGGATTACTGGTCGTTACTCGAGTTTCGTCTAAGCCAACCGTATGCACCATGTTTATAATCACACATGTGACCTCTTCCGTTCTTCCCTCAAAACCATCGTCCATTTTCCTTTCGGAAAAGCTCACAATACCTTTCCCTTCATAAAAGTAAAATTAGGAAATGAAGAAAAAAAGTGAACTGAAATTAAACGTATTTTAGCAAAGCTTGATTTCTTTATGATAGAATCTAGAGGTATGAAACGCAGAAAAGCTTTTTAAAAAATAATTTTCACACAAGTTTTCGTACAAAGCCATCGCTAATAGTTTTTTGATGCTGAGTAAACAATCTAAAACGCTTTCTGTTGAATCATCGGAGTACAATAGGCTTGCGACAAAGAAAAATAACAGGTGCAAGTGAGTTTTGAAAACGCAGAAGAAGAAGAAGAAAGCTTCTTTTGGCATAGCTTTGTTTTTCGAATGGAGCGCTGGAAGAATAACCTTTTGTTTTGAGATATGAGATTAGAAAATAAAGGATCAAATGAAGGCCGCGAAGACCCAGCTGATCTGCGGCCTCATGGGGAGCTACTTTTTTGTCGAGATCTTAAAATCTCAACTGGCTTGCGACCTCAAAGAAAGCTGTTCTTGCCGGGAAATTCGCCTTCTCAGCTGATCTGCGGCCTTGAAGGAAGGTGTTCTCTGCCAGAACGCCAAACTCTCGGCTGACCTCCGACCTGAAGAGAACGTTCTCCATGTCGCGGAGCTGGACTTCACGAAGGAGCACTTGCCGCAGACAGACGGCGGCCCAACGCGGAACGGTGCATCTCGTTTTCATTTTTCGACACTTTCCACTCCGCTCGGGCATGTTTTTTTCGTCTTTTTTTCGGGCGCGCGCGTCTCCTTTCTTCAACTTCTTGAAGCTTTTCGTTGGTCGCCGCGCGATGCTGGGAAAATATTGTGTTGGAGCGTTCTGCTACGCCTATCGGCCGCGACTGCAAAGTGCGAACGAAAGTGGAATTTCGCGTTTTTAACCTCGGCCGCCGCCGGTTGAACCAAACAAGGAGACGTTCCTTTTCCTTCCCTTTGCTGTTCCCACACTCGTCTCATTTTCTTTCTCTTGGTTTTTGTTCGTGTTTGACGCGTTTTGCAGTCGAACGTGAGATTCTCGGCTCCTTTTTCCTTTTTTGGAAGTTTCTCCTAATGTTGTGTTTCCGTCGAAACTTCAATTTTGAAATTTGATTTGAAGGCTTCTCATTCGCAGCAAAAAAGTTTCCTTCTCGGAAATCTCCGCTACTTTCTTCTATTTGTTTTTGATGTGTTCTGGTTGCCGAGATAGATTTCACAATTTTTAGTGAGCCTTATTCGTTTTACTTTTTATTCAGTACTTTTCCAAAGGCAAAACTTCCACACCACTTTTTCCTTAGAATGTCAAAATAAATTACCAATATTTTTTTAAACATTAAAAGTTAAAAGTCCGTTTTTATTTTTTAGACATTTATTTTTTTCTTCTTTCTAAGGCCCTGACTTCTATTCCAAAAAAACTAATTCGAAAAAAATTTTTTTCACATTCATATACTGAGTTTGGTGTTTGAATTTTGTCATAGCGCCAACATGCAAATTTGAAAATCCAAAATGTTGAAAAAACGTGGAAAACAATACTAAGCGATGTTCGGACTAGAAACTGGTTCTCCGTGGAAATCATGTACAGTGTTTTGAGAAGAAACGACACAATCAGTCTTTCGAACTTCAAAATGTGTTGACAGCCGCCGAGGGGGCAAACGGCGGCCGCATTGCTCATATTAGAGGGCGTGGCTTCTCCCCGTTTCCAAGGCGCGGGCAAAGGGCTTTCCCACAATTGTTTTTGAGCAGTCCAGCGCCAGGCAAAGTGCTGGCCTTTTTGAAAGAAGAACGGCCACATCCACATTTCGACGCCGCCATTTAGAACCTTCGCTTCAAAAGAAACTGAAAAGCTGAATTGCTGTGAGCTCTTTTCAGAGTTTCTCACTTATTTTCAATTCTTTAAAAAATAGGAAGACACATTTTCCAAATACTCGAACGTAGAATGATAGAAGGAAGTTTCTTTGAATAATCAAAGTTAGAAACCTTTAATTTATCTTGCAAATTTGTTAAATTTTTTTCAATTTTCTTAATTTTACAGATTTTCCACATTTTTCTGAGCTCTTACATAGACATTAACGCGACGATATGTTACACTTGAGATTTTTTATCATTATAGTTTTTTTTTTTTCAAAACCTTTCACGTAACGAGACGCCCTGCCGTACACTTAATAAAAGGAGGACAAAACTTCTCCATCTTCTTCCTTTTTTTTCGCCTCGGGTCGGCATTTCAGCCGACGCTTCCATTCATTCTTTCACACTCATCTCGTTTTCGTCCGCCGCTTCTTCTTCCTTTTTCTTATTGCACTCGATTCGTTACCGCTTTTAGTGTAGCTTTCGAGCGATTGCCGTTTCTTTCTGTTGTCAAATTGGAAGTAATTCAACGGAAAGGATTTTTCAGAGAAAATCATGATGCAGTCAGCTCCGCCGAGTTGGACTCAGCCGATCCGGCTCAGGCCTATTCTGCTCCCTTCGCCTCCAGTTCGCAAAGGAATGGGTGTCTCCAAGTCATTGGTTAGTTTTTTATGAACATTTTGATTCTGGGAAGTAGAGCGAGAATTTTTTAGTCAAGTCGAAGTCCACCGCGGCAAAAATAATTGAAGATAACTTTAGTACTTGTACAGATCTCAGAGAAGGACTGTTTCCCAAGTTGTGAATGAATTATTATGCTAAATTTTTGATATTTCAAGAAATTTAATTATATTTTTGATAAAAGTAAGACTTTTCTTCTCTTTTTTTTCTCTTCGAAAATCTAACATTGTGATACGAAATAGTAGTATGTTTTGGACTTTTATCATTAAAAAAATCAAGAATCTTTCATGATGTGCCGATTCAATTTTTTCAAAACGAACAGTTCCTTCCAAAAGTTTTACAATTCCGTTTTCTAAACTCCACAAAAGAAAACCTCAAATGAGCATAAACTTATAACAATTTCTTTTTTGAATCTCTAACTGAAATATCTTCAGAAAGCCAAACACAAGCGCGGAGCAGAGCCATCGAAGCCGGCTCAGATCGTGCTGCCGTCGATCTCGACGCTGTTCCAGCCTTCGCCCTCGCTGTCGACCACTTCCACCGGCAGCACGTCTTCTTACTGCCAGTTTTCGCCGGAGTCCGGCACCTTCTCGCCCTACAATCCATACAGTCCCGGCGACTACGGCGACTACATGTTCCAGTACCCGACCGAAATGCCGCCGCCGTCCTCCACGGCTTCTGCCGCCACCAACACTCAATCCGACGACAGCAAGGACGTCACTCAGCCGCTCTTCGTTCAGACCGACGACGACTCCTGCGGCCAGCGCGTGTCAGGCTATACCGTCAAACCAGACGACCTTCTGCTTCGTCCGGCTCCGCTCTGGCGGCGCTAATTTATTTCCACTTTGGTTGTTTGGCAAAATAGTCTTGAGTGCTCACGGTTTTGGCATTAAAATTGAAGGGTGGCTCATCGTTCGGGTTACGATAATGTGCCAAAAGCCCTCTTCTCCCTGACAATTCCTTGAAAAACATGGAAATTATTTGAAATCTTATCAATGCTATTCTGCCAGAACGAATTCCCCATTAACGGGTCTCCACTTCCTCACTCTCCGCCGTTTTCCAAACATCTCACATTTCATTTCTTTTCTTTTTTTCATTAACTTGTTTTTCCTCCGCTTTACCAATACTTGTCGAAATTTGCGTGTGAATTTCCTTATAAAAATTTCGTTAAAGATTGTTTTCGAGACAGAATAATATTTTTGAAGAAGAAGAAGAAGAGAAACTGACTCATAAAGTAGGGCGAAGTCTGTTGGATTCGAGTGATTGTCACGCTTTGTACGTTGGCTGACTCGTCCAACACAATCCGGCTGTCTGGAAACATTTTCCATTCAAGTTGAGATGATCATGAGCATCTCTCATCAAAGCCTAGGTACAACTAGACTTTAATCGGCTTTCAAATTTTCGGTTTTCCAACTCGAAGCGTTCAAATTTTCAAGACAACCTACGAAAATTGAAATAACAAAGTATTTTTCATAAGTTACTTATGAAAAAAAGTATTTAGAACAACTAGACAGGTAATTAGACGTCATAATTCTTTTTTTCAGTAAAAGACAATTTAAATTTTTACATATTTAAAAAAATAAACATTTTTCATTCAAATTGAAATTTAAAAAAATCCTTTTTTAAAAATGGTATTATTTTTTTTCAATGTGTTTTTTTGCGCCAGCTTTCGCCGACCTTCCAAAATTAGAAAGGAAAATCACATCAACTTTCAAAAACGGATTTTCACATCGTATTGAGTTTCTAAAAAAAGGGTGACTTTCTCATATAATTAATATTTTGGCCGTTGTCAGGCTCGTGGGCGATTGCTTCCTATTTTTGGCCGAAAAAACCAAAGATGAAAGGTTTTTTGATTGTTTTGAGATAGCTAGTTGAACGTGTTGTTTGCTAGTGTTTTTCATAAATTGTGATTTCTAGAAACGGTTTCGGAAAAAACACAAGCGAAAAACAGATGCTCCCATATAATATATGGGCCACATTTCGATTTGTTTACTTAATTTGCCGTTTTATATGAGATCTCTCATGATCTATGAAGGAGATTTTGCAGTCATGCAAAAGGGATGAAACGAGTGGAAACGAACACGAATGAGGAATTCTGGAGAAGAAGACGTGGTTGCGGACGTCGTGGTATTCGTCGTCGCCAGGCATTTCAGAAGGACTGCAGCAGGCCTTGGCGATGAGTCTTGCCGCGCAGAACATGGCAGTCACGCCAAACAAGGCCGGTGTGAGCAAGGCCAAGGCGTCCATTTGGAGGAATGCAGCGAATTTCGGGCTCAGCAGCGGTTGCCACGCATCCCGGCCAACAACGGATTACATTAAGCGGTTTATTGCAAGATTTCAAGGCAAACAAAAAGGAAAATCCCGTGTAGAGACACCCATAATGCGAAATTTCTACTCTTCCTTTTCAAAGGTTCAAGAATGTCGTGTGATTTGCGTCGTCTTCATCGAGGCGCTGAACACTTTGATGATGGCCGCTTGTTTCCTGCAACAAGAACCTTATTTCCAGGAAAATTCAAACTCCTTTTGAATTTTTTTTGAGTTTTATGAACTGATGACTAGATTCTGAATACGCTCTTTTTTCATACAAATTGACAGATTTTGAGCTTTCTCTACACCTTTTTTTCAGGCTTTTTCCGTGGTTTATGAACTACTTTCTCTTGTTTTCGAGTTTTCTTACCTAGGTATATCATCCGCCAAAATTTCCACTCGATCCTCCAATCCGAGTGTGAGAGGTTCCCTAGTAAGATAAAAATAAATGAGAGCTTGAAGATTTCTACGTTCTTTTCAAAATTCGTCCTGATTTCAGCCTAAGTATTCAAAGTATTTTTCGTAGGAGTAAACTTTGTATTTAAACTTGTAAATTTCGAAATTTCGAGAAAATTTATTTACTCGGCAAATATTTTTTTCTCAAGTTTGAATAATTCTCACAAAATCTTCATATCGAAAACTGCATGAAAAAACTTCAACGCTTACATTTCACCAAACAAGCCATATTTTGATCTTTATATCAACTTGCAAAGGTGACGTAACCGAAAATAAAATGAGAAACTGGTAATGAAATTCGTCTACTTGTTCTTTTTTCTAGGAAAAAAAATAATGAGTTCCGCTGCACGCTATGATCATTCATATATGAATGTCATGGGAACGACGCTTTTTGTGGAATTATTGAGACTCTGCTGAGAAGAGTTGCGTAAAAACTTCTCATTAATTCGGATTACCAAACAAGGGACCTAATTGTCATATTTTTGGATCAAAAATAGAGCATCAGCTGACTAACTTGAGGCCCAGAAGAAGGAGAAGTTGATGTCGAAGTTCTTTTCTGAACTTGAAGGATATGATCGTGTTGGCGATTGAGAGAAATCTGAAACCAGGAGTTGAGAGAAGGGCGGGGAAAATAAGGCGAACCCCGGGCAGGCGTAGGTCAGGGCGACCTGGACGTCGTTGAAGCTGGCGACGTCCCATCGGATGCAGATCATGACGATGGCGGGCAGAGCCACGAGAAGAATCGACGAAGCCGAAATGGCCATCACCACGCTGAGTTTGTCTTCGCTGCCGAATCGCGAACTGCTGTATTTCTGCAACTGAACGATGGTCTCAGAAGTCAGAATTCCTCGCCAACCTTTCTCATCGACCAGACCATCGTCGTCGACGCAAAAGACATTGTGTAGGCGGTAACGCCAAACAGAAAATGGAACGTCGAGTACCTTCAAGAAGAGCTATTGGGAGAATCAAAAAAGTTTGTCCATTAGAAATTACAAAAAATCCAGTAAATTAGACATTGAAGAAGCGAATCCCAAAATTTTCTTATTTTTCAAGAGACTTATACCTTTTTTCAAAAATTTTTTGCAGATGGGTCCTTTCAGAAGACCGGTACATCAGAAAATTGTTTTTTTTTTTCAATTTTTAGAGTAGAGTGATCGTTATCAATAGATGAGCGAAATCTCAGAAGTCTGACCACTTGGCGGTGCTGTTGATGATGGCGCAGTGACGGGTCGGAATCAGCCGGTCCCTTTCACTTCCCAACGCTGACAAACCTCCGATGGACACGGAGACCTGAAAAGTCCCTCATTCTCGGAACAACACTGTGGAAGTATCTCAATTCGTTTCAATCTAACTTTCTCCATTTCCCACTCACTTAAAAAGCAAATAATAAAGTCACAAACCGTGCCAAACAGAGGAACCAGCATCAGCAGAAGAAATTTGCGATGTCCAGTGAAAACTCTTTTGTAAGCGCCAGGCTTGAGGACAGCAAAAATGCGTTCTGTCGAGATGATTATCATGCAAACGGCCGGAAGTTCAGTTCCCAATATCAACGCGTGAGGCCAGTATTTCTGAAAATTTTTCAAATATCGTCAACTTTTTTATGTTCTGCTTAAATTCAGGCTAGTCGATTCCTGATTAGTTCCGAAAGCGGTTCCAAAAATCTTCTTTTGTCTTTTTAATTGTTTTTTTTTCGTTTGTTGTGTTTTTTTTTTAAATGGCATCTTTCATTTTATTCAACTTAATCATGTAACTTCGAATAAAATTCTGTTAGGTTTTTTGCAAAGCAAAACAAGAAAAAAAACATTCATTCTGCTTTCCAAAAAATATGAGCAGATGTTTTCAAAATTTCCTACAATAAAGAGAACATTGTCTTCTTTTAATCGTTATTATGAAGAAAGAATTCGAAGAAAAGAGAAAAAAAAGTTGCTAAAATGAGATGAGGCAAAAGTTGTGTTGCTATTTTTATTTGTCGCCGAAATTCGGTTCACGATATTACGGTAGTTATGCGACCAGGGTGATGTGAAATAAAAGTAGGAAATTATTTCTATGAGAAGACCGAAGACTGGTAAGATAGTCGTGATGTATGGGTCTTAGGAAGAAGTTCACGAACCGTGTAGAAGCACTGATGAACGGTGATTGGATCTTGCATGCTCCCTTCGAGAAGTTCTGTGCCGCGGCCCATCCCAGTGAGGACGTAACTGATCGCTGAAACCGGGTTGTCAGGATTTGTCCTGAAAAAGGTCTCACCATTGATGAGTTCCCCAATCTCGAGAGCGATGAAGAAGAGATACTTCCGACGGAACTCGCAAGTCGAAGCGTAGACACTGAGATGGATGATGTTTGTGATAATGGATAGACTTCCTGGAAATCAGTCTTCGAATTAATTCGACTAATTGGAGCTACCGAGAGTGGTGTAGAGAATGCACATGAACAGTGTGGTACCGTAGGAAGAGACGAGGTTGGCCATGGCGGGAGTTTCGCCGACGCCAAGGCCGGAGGTCTGATTGTCGAGACTGGCGATTCTCTGAGCCATTCTCTTTTAATTACTTTGGCTCTCAGAAAACTCAGTCAACTACTTCTTTTTATACGAGAAAAGAGCGAAAAAACAAAAAACAAGTCTAGATAACGTGAAAAATGTAGAATCAATAATTTAGGTACCATCCGTTTGAGTAATTATGTGAAACAGAGATCGAGAACTTCATTTTTTTTGAGTAAAGCTCCATGAAAGGAAAATGGTTTTCCCCATAAACCTGATGTATCATTTTTTTTTTCTTTGTACTGGTTATTAATTAATAATGAGTTCAAAAAATCAAGCGCTAGAAAAAGCGGACTTTGGACCGGAAAATTTCAACGCGACTCGAAAAAAGGAAGAATTAAAACTGACGGCCAATAGCAATACTTCTAAACCAAGCTCCGCCCCAATTTGATTACACTTATGAGCTTGAATGAACCTACGCTGACAGCCCCCGCCAAGGAGAAATAAATTAAATTTCACACCGTAAATCTCGTGTTTGTTTTAA
This sequence comes from Caenorhabditis auriculariae, assembly GCA_904845305.1. Lineage (NCBI taxonomy): Eukaryota > Metazoa > Nematoda > Chromadorea > Rhabditida > Rhabditidae > Caenorhabditis > Caenorhabditis auriculariae. Next base: position 156,059 of record CAJGYM010000124.1, read on the forward strand.
TAAAATCTCTTTCGGACAATCGCGAAAAAGCATGAATGCATTTTCAAATCTGCAAAAACTCTAAGACAAAAAAACTAAAACCCTCCTTTTTTGAAAATCTTTTTGAAAAAAATTGGGAGAAAATTTCAACAAATTTATTCGTATATGATAAACTTCAAAGAGTCAAATAACAATATTATCCTATTCTCACTAAAACTCTGAAATTTTTTTCGAGAAAACGGCAAAAGCGGACAATGATAAACTCCGCGGTTTGCCCTGAAATATTTCCTAAATCGAAAAAAAAGACTATTTTTTCTTTTCTTCGTATCCGAAGCCGACTTCTTCGACCTCTGGAAACGAGACGTTGCTTCGAGGCAAGGCGATCCTCAATTGGCGAAGGAACGCCTGACGATTCGCCACATAAGGCAGGAAATAGAAGTGAGCCCTGGAAACCATGAAAAAGGTATTCAAGAATGAAGGGGCTGCAAAAAGAAATGATTGGGTTTCGCGGAAAAATTACCTTTTGAGCGCTTTGAGCCTCTGCAGCCAGTAGACGGCGCCGTCCGTCACACACGGGTTCAGAACTATTTCCTGCAATCTGCTTCTTCAGTCATGGTTGTGTAAATGAATGAAAATCAACTTCAAGTCAAGACTTTCAAAAAAGGCCTAACTCTCGAGTTTCGAGGAGATGGGAAACTGTAAAATGGAACCTCGTTAACAGGATAATTTTTGAAGTAATCAATTTAGCAATAAAATTTTACCAACTGACATAACTTTCTGAACTTGAACGAGTGAATAAAAAACTGACAATTTCTTCTAAGGTCTGCGCTGGACGGCCCATCGCCAAGAACCTCAAAGCCTCGTCGCCGAAAAAATCGCAAAAGTTGAGTTTGAGGGTTTTTAACCGGCGAACGTCTCGGAAATAAGTGAAGCCTTCGTTGGCGATAGCCGAGTCGCTCGCGTCCACCTGAATTCGCCTTTTTCTCTTAAAATAAAAGAGAAAATTACTTCGACAATATGGACCCGCGGTGCGTCGGGCCACTGTTTCTCGTAGGCGAGGTCGCCAGAAAGGAGCTCCGTCGGTTCTTCCTGAAAAATGAGATCAATAACGAATGCCGTTCGCTCAGTAAGAAAGGTTAATTGGCAGATTATCACATACATAGATATTTAAAACTTCCCGCTGAAAAACATTTATTATTACGTTTACAGGAAAAATTAGGTTCGTGAAACTTTTCATTACGAATCCAACGGATTCCGAAATTTAATTTTCAGCGGAAAATTTCAGATTTTTTTTTTTCAAATCTCTCCAAGATAATAATATTTTCACCGTTTACAAAAACAACTTCCGTTCCTGACTTCAAATAATTTTAATTTCAATCGTCAGTTCACGATTAATTTGTGAATTGAGTAATATTTTCTACAAAGCATTCCAATCTTTTTTTCACAATATCCGTCTTCTTATTGTTTTCTATGACTTCGAAAAATTCAGTTCGACGTGATTTTCAGAGTAATATTCACGAGAAAAGTAAGACGAACATTGATACCTCAAATCCACAAACTGACAAAAAAAAGAGCTCACTAATGTTCTAAAGATGAGTAAAAACTCGATTTAGTTTTTTTTTTCTCTTTTTCTGAATGCTTTCCTTCAAACTTCAACGTTAGCAAACCTAGACCACTAATGATTGAAGCAAAAAAAAGTTTTGAAGTTTGAAAGATTAAACTACGCGAGACTATATCTGCATTTAACACTTTTAAATCATCAATAACTCTTCAAGCGAAAAGAACTTTCCAAATTTTCAGTGCATCCAACCAGAAAGTTATCCGTCATTACTAACAAAAGTAGTAAAAAAATAATAATAGTTCTTTATTTTTTTGAAACGGAACTTTTACGTCACCTTTGAATTTCTTGCGTGTGGAAGGTATTCTTTCATTTGTCGAATCGAGGTAATCACTTGGGAATCGCTCATTAAAACCTGAAAAAAACTTTCGCTCCATTTATTATTTGAAATTAGATTATTCTCGATAATTCAGTGGGATATTTCTGATTCAGAAAGGCATGTGACATGAAAAAAAGTTTGCAATCAAATTTGCAAAAGATGCGAGATCAAACCACTAACGCGGGTCAGAAACGCAATCCAAAAAAGCGGTAGCAATTAAATTTTCATCCACCATCAGGCATTATTCAATTAGCACGAGTTATCTATCGAACTTTGGTTTACGGATGGAATTGTGTGAAAAATGATAAACTGAAAACTTCATCTCTCAAAATGTTCATGAGATTGGGAAATAGGACCTTGGTAGCGCCGCAGTTCATGAGCCATTCCAAACAGGCCAAGTCTGGTCCTACCTCTCGTACTCTTTTTTCATTGTGCCTGAACGAAACTTTTTTATTTTGTCCAGTTTTTTCGCGAAACTTATTGGAAAGTCGCTCAGCCAAATGCCTCCGTAAACTGTAGAGCTTCAAGGCAGGAAGAGCGCTGATATCGCGTTTTTGTTGTACCTTAAAATGAACTCACCTCTTCAGGGACATGAAATTCCGGTGTCATTATAAAAATCACATTTTAATCTAGAAAAGGAAACGCTAAAAATCGAGAAGAATATAGATAAGATCTCACGAAATTCGAACAGGAAGCTTGGGAAAACAAGCAGCAACTGTGTCGCGCGAGCCGCGCCGGTAACATTCAAAGTAAACCTCGGGGTCTAAAAAAGTCTTCATTTCTTGCAATCGACGAGTAATCTGCAATGCATTCAAGTAATTATGCTGGAAAAGCGTGCCTTTCAATGAGAAAACTTTCGTGTTTATTCAAATCTTTTATTTCAACCAAGCAACAAAAGCAAAGATATAACAAAATGTAACAAAAACAAGGAAGTGTTATCAGTTCTTGGCCTTTTTCGCGCTAGGTTCTTCAGATTCTGAAGGTTCCAAGGGCTTCGGTTCGGCTGTGAGGTAGGCGTAACTGATGGAAACTTCTGCGCAGAACATCTCCTTGCGGGAAGAAACTGTCCGCACCTCAAATGAATAGATTAGGTGAAAATTGTTTGATGCAATTCAAACACAATAGAGTGTTACTTTCAATTGTAAGACGGATCTTCGGAAAAAAAGAAATGAAAAATAAGTCCGATTTACTTATTTCTCTTGAAATAAAATTCTTTGTGATCGTTAGAAAATTCTTGCTGACTTTTTAATTCCTCTTTTTTTCAAAAAAATTCTTCTGAAGTTATACCTGGATTATCTACCCAAAAACACATGTCTATAACTTCTCCCAATATTTTTCGAACTACAATTATGACTCATGAAAAACTACAACCTGCCCATTTTTTTCGTTATAAATTTCTTAAACATTTTAGAATCAACGTTTGAGTGAAATTTACATTGTGCATGTGAGAGATGAGAGGGTCAGGCCAATCGAGTTTCTCTTCCACCATCCGCCTCGCCTCTTTCTCGTACCAGTCCTCCTCCACGTCAATGTGCGACTGACAATTGTTTTTTTAAACTTTGAACAAAAGAAAGTTATTTTTTTAGATTTCAAAAAAATTTTTTTCTAAAAAGCTCTTAAAAACAAATAAATTGAATTCTAAGACTGGAAATTCAAAAACTGGAGAAAAAAATATTTTTAACAAAGTTGGTTCAAACTGTACCTTAGCAAACAAATAACAATAAACAGTCCAGGAACATCTCCGCTCTTCCGGTACCCTATCTAACCTGGAAAAAAAATCCAATTCGAAAACATCAGAATAGTTTCGAATTACCTGTCTCTCAAAATCCCCCTGAAAGCGGGCAGGAAGTTGATGGCAAAGGCCGGAAGGTTCATGATAACGTGAACCCCTGAAGGAAAAGACGTTTCTGTCTCATTTTTTGAAATTTCCTAAATTGGCATGTAGAAAGAATATCTTTGAAAAAACGCACTTTCAAGAAGTCGTCAGCAACGACGCCAGAAATAAATTTCGAAGCGTCTTCCTTGTGAACCTCAAGTGCAGTGGATGGAACCTTCGAAAAAGAAAAATATTAAACTATAACTTCGAAAAAAATTATGGAGATTATATGCCAATTTGAAAAGCTTTTTGTTAAAAAAAGTGGAGCGGAAACGACACATTCGAAATCATTCGAACAGAAATTTCTCTCTTTTTTTAAATTTGTTTTTCGAAAAAAAAACACGATGAAAAGGTAAATGATGGAAATGAAACAATGGTGAGAGTATTGATATAATTTTTTTCAAATGTTGATGTTAAGGCTATTATTAGTATAAAAGAGCTGCTACCTGTCGAAATTTTCTAACCTTGTTGATCTTGACGTTCTCCTTTAGCCAGCGGACACTTTCCGGATTCAAATCGTTCGCGACGATTCTTCTTGGTTTTCTTTTCAGCCACGCTGGCAGAACAAAAGGCCCAATCCCACAACATGCGTCATAGACTGAATATTGGAAAAATTCCCGCCATCCAAAAAATCATTCGAACCTAACGAGTTTTTGTCGAACTTCTTGATGACGCGGGCGTGTTCGTGGCTCAACCTTGAGTTCCAGTACACCTGACCATGAATGAAACAATGAACCTTTTGAAAGTCTGCTTTACCTTACTGAAGTCGAGTTTATAACGCAGACCTTCTTCTCTCAGTTCAGTCACGTAATCTTCTTCTCCAGCCAATAGTTCTAGCTCCAAATTCCGATATACGTTGGTGATAATGGAAGATTTTTGGACAACTGTTCTGAAAAAGATGCCTGAAATTTCCTGTGAATGTAATGATAAGAAACAAACCTGCAGTTGTTGACTTTATTGAGTAGAATCTCAGCGATAATGAACCGAAACGGGAGCAGTTGATCCGAAAAATTGCAATGTATGATGTGGCCAGACTGCGTGAAACTACTGAAATGCAAAGGTGGCGTGAAATAAAATTTAGTTTTTTTTTTCTAATACCTGTATTCCAAATTATCAGGTAGGACAGATTTTATGAGCGTTTTCAGGTCCCAATTATCGAATCCAATCAGCTTTTCGAGTTCATTCCATCGTAATTTTTCAATCTTTTCTACAATATACTCGCTTGAGCACAGATTAAACTGAGGACAAAACCTTCTCCAATTTGGTCGATAATTAAATGAGAAATCTTCGTTTTTAGCACTTCATCGTCCTTATCCACTTTGTCCGGATTAAAAACAATGTATTTCCGATTTTGAGTAGTCCCGTCAACAAAGTTCTGAGAAAAGATGATCTCAACACGTTGAGATTCTTACCTTCAGAGGTTTCAACCGCTGTCCAATCAGAAATTCTTCCAAACGAACTCTCCTACTGATCACATCTATATCTTTGGAATCCACTTCCAGCACTGGAAACTTCACTGAAACACTAAAATAAACTGTTAGAGCAAATAAACAAAATTCTTACTTGAACTTTTCTTTAACCAGTTTGGTCATCCCACGTACGTCTTCTGGGGGAACCAAAATGCTACTTGTTGCGTCCATGTTTCGCTAAAAAAAATTAATGTATCCACTAAAAAAGATTGGAAAAAACGAACCTTGTAAAGAAATCTAAATTGGTTGAAGTATCGTGCTGTAAAAGTTGAAAACTTCGGTGCGAATTTCATTGAACCATCTTGCAAAATACCTATAAGAAGTTTCACTCAAAGTTTTCAGCCAATAATGATGCTTAAAACTGGAACTACGACAAAATGTAGGAAATAAAAAAATCAAAACAGATTCTACAGCTAACAAAAGATTGAAATTAGAGAAAAATAAGTTCACATTTTTCGATAGATATATATATATATCTATATAGAAAAGCTTCGAAAAAAATATTAACACCACCGATCGGTGGGGCGCACTTTCCTCGCTACGAACAGCAACTTTTTGAAATTTCGCCCGCCAGTACAAAAAACTCGGACCTTGGTATATATATAACGAGAACCGGACGTGCTCCGGACATTTCTGAGCATTTCTAGGGAAAAATTAAGCGTGCTGACGCTAATAAAGTAGTCACTAGAAATGCCCCCCGACACGTCCGATTCGTGTCCGTTTTCGCGTTACCAATGTCCGAGAATGCACTTCCCCAAAAGGCTTGTCAGTCTTCAAAAAAGGTGACGTTTTGCTGTATTAAAGTATATATTTGATTTCAATCAGTTCAGAGCTGTGGCGCTGACCCCCACTGACTTCTGACTGTTACCCTCATGTGAGCATTCCTTTTTTCTACCCTTTACCCGTTTTTTCAGTCATAAAAGAGCTACAAAGAAAAAACAAACCAAAGGCCCATCTTCAATGAGGTACGAATCTTTATAAATATTCAAATAATAGTTCAATATCCTTTAATGAAGTTTCTCTCGGCAAATTTTAAGGAAATGTTTAAGCTGGAAAGGGTGATCACAGGAGCTAAAGAATCTCGTGAGGAATCAAGTTGATTTCCATCAATTTTTCGTAAAGTCCTCCACAGAACATCATAATCGGCCCCACCGAAGAGAGCTTCAACCTCAAGAGAAAGTCGTTTAGATATTGCTTTTTCGGAAACTCACTTTTTTATTTTTGAGGAAAATAATTGGAGACATACTCGTTGCAGGAACTTTCCCAGGTTGAAGAGAGTTCGGCGTGTTTTCGAAAGAAGAAAAACTTCGCATCTGGTTGTTCATGAAGAAACCCAGTTGCGAGTATAATTTGTTCCCGAATCTGTTGTTAACTCTCATTTCTTCTCTAGAAATTTTGACTCACTGGTCTCCGAGAGAAAAGGTCAGAACCACGTTCATTCCGTTTTCATCAACGACCAGCACAGTAGTCGAACCTTCCTCATTTCTCTTCTTTTCTAACTGTTCGGCTTTTTCCTCTTAACAGAAATATACAGCAAAAATGTACTTACTCAAACTTTTCTCAGAAACTCCTATCAGTTTTGTCTGTTCGATCGATTGCTGCTCTGTTAGTGAACGAGTGAAGCTTCTGGCCAAAGGGAAAAACACAGGATCGGCTATCATGCGAATATTTTCCCAAGCAATGTTATCAATATCCAGCGCCTCTTCTTCGGTGGAGTCTAAGAAAGGGAAATGAGTATTGCTAACTAAAAGACAGAACTTCTCGCTGCGGCTATTGAGTTAGCTAGGAGCATGAAAATGGAAGGCGGGCCAGGGCCACAGATCGACGATTTTCTGTCGATGCTAGAACAAATCGCTTCGCTGATGTCGCTTTCGTAGTCTTCGAAATCAGAAATAGTAAGAATACCGTCTGGTTACAAAAATTTTTAGCTTTGTTCTTTTCGCTGTGATACCTCGTGATTGAAGCTCTTGAACAAGTCTTTCAGAGATGTCGCCTCGGTAGAAGTAGTCGACTGGATCTTCGTATTCCGACAAGTCAGATAGCGTCGCGGCAAGTTCGGGACAAGTCAAAATATCACCTTTTGTAAACGTTTTGTTTGTTTTGCTGTTGAAAAAGGTACGTCTGAGAGAAAAATTATTAGTATCAGTCAAATTTTTCAACCATTAATACCTGAACTGCTCGTCATTGATCATTGAATGAGGATAAGTTTGCAAAGCATCGTCCAACGCCTCGTCTACTTCAAAGCCTCGAGTACAGAGATGGATGGTGAGGACGAAAAGTTGTTTCCAACTGATCCGCTTCGATGAATATTTCTCGTAGGCTCGGAAAAGGCCGTTCAGATTTCCTGGAACACAAGAAGCCTTAGCCCCTTGTTCGGCGTCCACACGCTTTCGAGAAAAGTAAGCTTGGCTGGCAGCCGCTGGAGCAGTTTCCCTTCAATTCGAATCAGTTTCCATAGCATTCTCGAAGAAGATACGCGAATTCCGACCATTTACCTGGCTGTGATCACCGAGAATTTCTGTTTATCGTTCACAAGCATGATCATTCCTCCGCCAAGACTCGCCTTGTGAGGATGGACGGCCGTCATACAGACCATCGTGCCGATCGCAGCATCTACTGCGTTTCCTCCACGGACTAGTATAGACCTTCAAATCATCCCTGTCAACTTTTTCTTCTCTTTTCTGCACCTTCCGATTTCACTACAAATAGCGCTTTCCGAGAAAACAGCAGCCTTGAAGCCACCAGACTCCAATGACGACTCATTTTCTTCTTCCTCTTCTTCGTCGATTTCCTTCATGTGGTTTTTTTATTTAGTTGTTCTGAAAACATTGAAGAATCTTCCTTCTTGAAGATTTTCTTACTATCAAATATAGAGGGTATTTCAATTTCTACCACGGGACGAGTTGCTGGCGGCACCTTGACAATTTTGCGAAAATTTGGAGGTGTCGGCAAATTTCTGATCTGGACGCTGTCGAACGTGACTGTTGTCGAGAAATTGCTAGTCTTTAATTAAAAAGTTTATTTGAATGAGAGACTCAACTGACCTCGACAGGACGACTGACCATATACATAGAAATAGAAACGATCAGAGCCACTATTATGATGAATTGAATCATGATGATCAGCCACGGTAGCTCTCTTCTGCAATTTCTATGGTAATTTCACGATCAAATTTCTCAATTTTCACAAATTGTTTTCACCTTCAGGGGTTTCAAAGGAGCTCTCTAATTATTTAACACAACCAGCTTTCCAGCATGTTTGGGTTTTTTTGAATCAAAGTAGACTTAATGCAAAGACATTTCATCATTGCTTTATCCATTTATTGAAATTGAACGATTTAATGAAGATAAACAGGAAATCAAATACTCACGAAGGTCTCCGAGGCGGTTTTGGCCGTCTCTCGGGTGGATCTCTCGTGAATGGCGGTGGGAAGCCGGCCTCCATCGATTTCCACGTCGAACTGCAGTACCTAGGCGGCAGAGCATGGCAGTACTGGAATGAGGGACACGAGTAATGCGAGTAGGACTCGTCGTAGAACATCGCTCCGGTGTCAGAACTTGGATGTTTGCCGACGTGGAAAGAAAAAAGAAACAGAAAACCATCGGGACGAGGTGTTGTTAAGCCGTTCGCGCCAGTTCAAGCTATTTTTGCGGGGTTGCGCTTTTTCTTCCGAATCTGGTAGGTTACAGGATCACACAACAAAAGGTTTCTGGGAACGAGAAATCGTCGGAAAAAGCGCTGGTCTTTGAGAATTGAGGTTAAAAGTGAGATGACGTAATTTCGGATTTTTTATTTCAGCTTCAAAATTTGAAAACGCGACCTTTTTCGATTTAAATATGGAATTTTTGAAAAAAAAATCCAGAAAGAACATCGCTCTCAAAAATAGAATGTATTTTGTTCATTCAAAGTTGGTCTAAAATATCATTTTCTTCTTCCTTGTTGAAAGCACTTTTTTCTCATGTTGTATTTTGACCAAATGACCCGATGGAACGGAAAATTTTCGATGAATAAAGTAAATATTAAAAAATGTATCGCAAAAAGTATCCATTTTCCAATTATATGATATGGAATCATTTTTCAATCATGTGATAAGAGACAAAAAATAGTTCTATGCATGGAAATGGGGATTTTTTGTGAAAATAGATTTGTTTTGGTTGATTTTGATGAGCATTGTTCGAAAAAGGCAAAAAAAACTCCAAGAGCAAAAAAGTTCGGAAAGTGAATTTTTACAGTGAAGCAAAAAAAAGGTTCAACTATTTGAAGAGATATCAGCCACCTCGAAAGTGTAGTGCTGCGGGGTGAGAATAAAGATTCCGAATCGGGAGCTGATTAAACAATATCTCGAGTGTCCATTCATCCAATCGCCCTCTGCACGCACAAACAACAGCGTTTTCTCTTCGAAAAATTCATATTTATTCTATTCACACCAAAAAAAATGATACCTGTACAGAATTGGAAAAATGCATAAAAGTCAAGCATAAATAAATTAGTAGCCGTCAGAAACAAGTTTGTCATAGGCGTCGAGGGTGAGGAAGTCGCTCATACGTTCCTCCGTGGCGAACTTCTCGAGCAGTTCAGCGGCTTCAGGGATTCTGTTGACGACGGAACCAGCCCGGATCTGTCGACGTTCGGCTTCTGCGGCGATCGTCTGCTTCACCAGGTTGGCGTCAATTGTGCGGCCGTCTGTAGAAAATAATACGGTTCAAAAAATACTTTTTATTCGAAAAGATTTTTCGACATTCTTCCTTCGCCTCAAAGCTTGATTTTTCAAGTTCTAAATGTTCTATTCGTTTTTTTTATTAGGAGAAAAGTAGAATCGGATTTATAATCGTAAGTTAATGTCCGTCTTAACTTACCTTCGAGCTTGGCGTCATGTCGAAGCCATTGCCAAAGCTGAGCTCTGGAGATTTCGGCGGTGGCGGCGTCTTCCATGAGGTTGTAGAGAGGGACGCAGCCGACGCCGCGAAGCCAAGAGTCGAGATATCCGAGAGTGACGCTGATGTTCTGTCGGAAGCCGGCGTCGGTCCTCGTGCCCTCGGGGATCGCTGTCAGTTCTGCGCTTGTAGCCATCGGATTACCAAGCTGAACATCTACTGTCTCCGGAGAACTCCCACAAGTTCTACTTACAAGCTTCTGGATCTGGTTGGGAGTAGGCATCAAGTCATCGAAGACTTGCTTGGCGAGCGGAACGAGTCCAGGATGAGCCACCCAGGTTCCATCGTGGCCGTCTGTCGCTTCTCTTTCCTTGTCTGCGCGGACCATAGCGAGAGCCTTTTCGTTGGCAACCTGTAAAAACTTTCATTTGACCAATTCTACTATTTCTGCGACGTACGCTGTCGTGCTTGATAGGGATCTGTGCAGCCATACCACCCATCGCGGCGATGTTTCTGTTATGGCAAGTTCGGATTACTTCCAAAGAATACGCTCTCATGAAAGGCGCCGTCATTCCTGAATTTTTAAATAATCAACTAAGAAATCAACGAAAAGTGTTACCGATTTGGAACCGATCTGGAAGCAAGAACTTGCGATGTTCTTGGAAAGTCTTGATGTAGGAGAAGATGTAGTCCCAGCGTCCACAGTTCAGACCGACGATGTAGTCACGGAGAGCATACACGATTTCGTGCATTTGGAAGCTGGCCAAGACGTGCTCAATGAGCACAGTGCACTTGATGGTGCCAGCAGGGAGGCCGAGCTTCTTCTCCGCGTACTTGAAGACGTCGGCCCAGAGTTGAGCCTCTTCGGCTGACTGGAGTTTTGGAAGATAGAAGTAAGGTCCAGTGCCGGAGTCGACAAGAGCCTTCGCGTTATGGAAGACGAACAGTCCGAAGTCGAAGAGGGAGCCGGAAGTTGGCTGGTTGTGGATGAGCAAGTGTTTCTCCGGTAGATGCCATCCACGAGGACGCACTTTCAGAACTGAAATAAATTTAAAATGAGCTTTCTGTAAGATTGAAGAAACCAGCAGTTTTGTTGTTCAGAGTATACTCCTTCTTGGTGGTCGGATGTTGGTAGCTGATGTTCTTGCGGACAGCGTCGTACAAGTTGATTTGTCCTTCGAGCTGATTTCTCCACGTTGGCGAGTTGGAGTCTTCGAAATCGGCCATGAACACATTGGCACCCGAGTTCAGAGCGTTGATTATCATTTTGCGGTCAGTAGGGCCAGTAATTTCCACTCTTCGGTCCTGAAACTAAAGTTTAGAAAAGTTGTGAACGTTTGACTTCACCTTGAGATCGTTCGGAATGGAAGCTCCCTTCCATCCAAGGTCTGTGCGGATTTTTTCTGTTTCCTTGTTGAAGTCCGGGAACCAGACGGAACGGTTGATATCTGTCAGCAATACTTTTATTAAATTCAAAATTATTTGAAAAACCTTCTTGAGTCTGCTTCCTTTTTTTGAGAAGCTTTTGTCGACGTCCGTCGAACTCGATGTTGAGGTCGCGAATGAAACGAAGGGCATCGGGAGTGAGAATCTTCTCGTCTCCGGCAACTGATGGCGCAGTTAGCTGTAATTTTTTCTAATAGTTCTGATGAGGAAAGTAGACTGACCGAGACGATTTCCTCGTCCTCGCTGCTGGCGGTGGCGGTGTGGAACTGAGCTTCTTCCGTGGAGCCAGTCAGAGCAGTGGTGCTAGATTGGCCGCCAGTCACGGCGTTGGAAACGACGTCGAAGTATCCGGTTCCGACTTCGCGCTGGTGCTTCACAGCAGAGTAGCCGTGTTTCTCTGAGTCGAATTCGAGTTCCTGAAGCTTGGAATAGGCCAGCATTCCGTGCTCCTTGTAGTTGCGTGCCAAGTCAAACATGCTGAAATTGATTCGGCATGATAAAATCCGTCAGTATTTTTTTCGAACCTGTAGCTGTTGGCGTGGAAGCCAGCCAGAGTGATGAACTGGTATTTGAATCCCATTGCGCCAAGCTCCTTCTGGAATTTCTCCATTTGCGTGGGCGTCAAGTGCTTCTTCCAGTTGAAGGAAGGAGAGCAGTTGTAGGCGAACATCTTGTCAGGGAATTGCTGCATTTCGAAGTTAAAACGTGGAATCATTCAAAAAATCAACCTTATGGACGCCCTCAGCGAATTCTCGAGCATCGGCGATTGTTGGATGCGAAGTCTCCATCCAGATGAGGTCAGAATAGGGAGCGTAGTGAATAGCGCGTTCGATACAGTACTGTATGGCAGTTTCGTCCTTGAGACGATAGAATCCTTCGATGGTTCTGCCAGCCTTGTAGTCGATGTAAGGGTGGTCCCGTTCATCGACGTCGCTGGTCAGAAGACGGGAGGACTCGGCGTCTGTTCGTGCCACGATGATTGTGGGGACTCCACAGACGTCAGCTGCCAGACGAGCAGCGTTCAGATGCCGGATGTGTTGAGCGGTAGGAATCAGTACCTGAGAAAGAAATTTATTTTCTGAAATTATGTTAGGGTATACTTTTCCTCCCATGTGACCGCATTTCTTCTCCGAGCCAAGCTGGTCTTCGTAGTGGACACCAGCAGCTCCAGCTTCGATATAAGACTGTAAGTATATATATCGTTTTATGTATTTCAAAAAAAGATAAATTTATGTAATTTCGATAGATTCTTTTTTTTTTCAATTTTATGTTCAAAATCAGTTAGATCTACTCGAATCAACAATCAAATTTAATCAAATGAAAATTTCAGCACACTTTTATAAACTCTGAGATAACTTCTAACAAGTAAATGTCGATAGTTTTCGAATCTCAAAGTCAACATAAAAACCTTTTTTTAAAAAAATTTACATGGGGCTAAGCAGTTTGAGCTGTTTTTCATAAAAATGTGCCGCTTGAGACGAAAAACCCAATTTTTTGTGGTTTTTTTCAGGTCGAAGAACTGATAAGTTTCATATTTTTTTAAACTTATTTTCATTTCATTTCTCAGCAATTGATTTTGCATTTTTTTAAAAACCCCGAAAGTTGGACTTCTTGGTTTCACTCTTTTTGAGCTCCAATTTGCACTTTTTCAATATTTCTTTTCTCGAATTCTGTGACTTTCCTGGACGAAGAAATTCCAGCAAAAGAAACTTGTCGAAAAGTTCATTTTACCGTATTTTCACCCACATTTAAATCAATCAAATTCAAAATGAAAGTCATTATGTTGCAGAAATTTGTTATTATCTTATCATTCAGCAATCATTAGGCGTTCTCCGCTCTCGTTAACGTTTCATTTGGAAAACAAAATGGTGAGAACGGGTTCGCGGGCAACAATATTAGGCGTTATCAGTGGCCTATCTCTAGGCGGTTGACCCGCCAAAAATCTTTACCTTCATCAGCTCGAAACAGTTCAAGGCTCCGCCGAATCCTGCCTCGGCGTCAGCCACGATCGGAGCATACCAATCACGCTGTGCCAGGTAGTCTTCGGCCTCCACGGCGTCAATCTGAACTACGAGTTCCTTCAATCTCAATTTGTTGGTGGACCTGGTCAGCTCTGCGGAGTGATTTATTGATGCGCCGAGCAAGTTCTGGACCTGAGTTTGCCGGGTACAACGACTGGTCGGGATACATATCCGACGCCGTGTTGGCATCAGCTGCCACTTGCCAACCTAAACAATTTTCTTAGTATTTTGGTCTGAAGATCAAAAATCGAAAAACTGGGTCTTTCAAAGATGCTGGTTTAGTTTATGCAGGGCAGATAGGCCTGTGTAATAATTGGTCGCTGATCAACTCCAGCCGGTCAAAAGAACAAGGTACAAAGAGACAAAAAAAGAAACCTGAAAGGTAAATGGCTTTGAGTCCTGCTCGAACCATCTGAACTGCCTGGTTTCCTGTCTGAGCTCCGAGAGCTGGAACAAAAGGTTCCGTGTGCAGAAGCTGCCATAACTGGAAAATGAGGAAATATGAAAAACATCCACTTACTAATTTATAAAAAGGAACACTGAAAGTTGAAAATAAGGAGTTCCGAACGAACCTTGTTGGCACCACGTGTGGCCAAAGTATATTCAATGTCGATGGAGCCACGGAGACGAAGAACTTCTTCGACCTCGTAGTCTCTCTTGATTCCCTTGAAGCGGCCTTTCGGCGCAGACTTTACTACCTGAATACCTCCGACTGAACAGGAAAAGCTGTCGAAAAACGTACCTGATACCAGTTTTTAGCAGCTTGAGCCATCTTGATGAAGCAGCAGGCGGGGCGGCCGCGTCGATCGCTTTTATACGAGGTGCCACCGATGGCGAAGGCGGAGTCTACGGCGTGGCGGATCCTTACCAATCAACAACAAACACCGCCACGAAGACTGTCAAAATTTGCTATAATCGTCGCTCTTCGGTGTTTCGCTACACTTTAGAGTTGTACCTTTGGACTTAAGCAAAGCGAAGTTCAATTTTACTTTTTTAGGACAAAAAAGTTTTAGGTGTAAGCATGCAAGGGAAGTTCCCTCCTGACTCTTATTTAAGTCAGTGTTTGAGTAATTCCAATAATAAACTTGAAATGCTAAAAATAGAGTTGCTCTTCAGGTTCAGGCAAACTTTACTTTGATTGTATTTTGCAAATAAACGAATGCTAGTTGGAAAATATACGTTCAATTTAGTCAGGTACCAGGTTTTTTTTTTTTGATATTTCAATAGAAAGTTCAATAATTTTGGAAGTAGCCAGATAGTTCTTAAAAAACAAGGAAGTTCCGCCTTTTTTTCTAACATAGAAAACTGTCTTATTGTTATAGTCAACTTTGTCTGATTCAGCATTGATGATTCTAGGCTTTAGTCTGTTCCATTTCTTTTTTCTTTCCGAGCAAGTCCTTTAACTGGCCAGACCAAGTGCAAAGTCCACTGCGAACGTCTGTTGACCCCTCGTGTCCGAGTTGTAATGCCGTCCTGGAGCTCGTTTCTTCCTTTAGCCGCCTCGACATTCATTCTCGGATGATAGTACTTTACAATGGTTCCCTCCTTTCTTCCTTGACGACTGGGCGAGCAGACTCCGTTCTCAGATAGTCGAGGAAAATAATTTTGATCTTTTTTTTAAAGAAGGTCCTTGAGAAAAAGCTTCGAAAAAAAGCCTAAAGAAAAATCAGTTTCGAGACTGGTCTACCTTATTTTTTCAGCTGAATTTTATCAAAAATTCTTGTTCTTTTTATTCTCTTTAATTTAAAAAAATTGTCGATTTCAAAAAGGTTAAATCGAAGATTATAGAACGTTTAATAACTTTTTCGAAGTCTTCTGGCTTACGTCAACAAATCTCTGAATTAATGTGAAAAATAATTTCATTTACCAGGGACGATCAAATATACAGATATTTTGTTTGAACTTCATAGCATTTTTCTTCGAGGAAACGCTCAACCTACTAATCAAGCCCAAATAAACACTGCGATGCATCGTTTTTCTTGTTTATGTGGAAGTCGATCGAAGTTCACGACGTTTGAATGAACGCGGTTTATTGTAGTCGATCGGTCGGTTTGTATACAGCACGAGGGCTTCTTATCTTTCGCGACGCTGCCAAGGCCAAAACAGACGCGACGCCAGGTTCTTTGGAGCTCGCTCCATGGACTTTGGGCCCAGGAGAACACATCTTTCCCAAAACTGGGTTGGATAGCGTCACATGACGGTTCCGTCAGTTTTTATGAAGAAAGTTTGGCGAGATGGTTCAGCGAACGAACAACCTTTTTGGCTTCCATAAGACTTCTTCTTACGAATTCGAGGGTTTAGCTCGTTTTTGGATCACTTGTGGACTTTCCGAATTTCTGAATGATACACTAGAAAAAAGATAACGAAAAAAGGTATTCTGATAACGCAAAAAATAGACATTAATCTATGAATTTCTGAAGGTTTTGAAAAGACTACGACTAGAATACACTGCATATCGAATCTGATCAAAGTTTTCACATAAAAAGTGTGACCGAAACCTAACCAAATCAGGATTTCTTCGAAAGAGCAGTAGATAATTTCTGAAAAAAAGTAATTCTCAATATTATTTCATAGATCTCGTGAATAACTAGAGGCAAAAAACCCTTTCTACTGTTAGTTGATTAAAAGTTCTAAATTGAAACTTAGTTTTCAAATTAGAGATACCAGTACAATTGTATTATTAGAAAAAAAAAATCGATCTAAGCGGTTCATATTGTTTATACCTAAATCAAACTCACCATAAATTTTTCAGCTAGACTGGATTTTTAAGTTATTTTTTAAAACTACAAACATTTGATATTTTCTGTGCGTTCTCTGGACGTCGCTCGACGGACCTTGTGGCCTGGGATGCCCCACGTACTTTGTTCTTTCGATGTTTGGCGTCCGCCGCGCCCTCCCTTCATACGTCACTTTATTCATTCACAGGCAGCATATGCTAAAAGACAGGGTAGTGGAAATCAGATCGGTCGATGGCTTCAACCGTCTTCGGAGCGATTCGTCGAACTAAAACTTTTTTTTCTAAATATAAAAACCTTAAATTTCTCTTACACAGCTGAAAATGATTCAGAAGTTGGCGTTGAGGTTGTAGAAGAAGCAGAGGAAGAAGAAGAAGTGGAAACTGAAGAAGTTATTGATGCTGCTTTGAGATCTCGAGATGACCTTCTGAGAGAGAAAAGTTATTGCCAACTAAGTAGCTAAAACTGACTTTAATCGTATGGGAGCCTCCTCTTTGACTTCGAGCTGTCTGAACAAAGCTCTCGCGCTTTTTTCCAGCTCTTCCTGGAATTTTTTTTTACTTTTTCATCTTGCCCAAAAAATCATTACCCAAGGCAATCGGCCGATAAACTTTTCTTTCTTTTCGTTGATCACATCAGCAATGAAAC
Source organism: Caenorhabditis auriculariae (assembly GCA_904845305.1). Lineage (NCBI taxonomy): Eukaryota > Metazoa > Nematoda > Chromadorea > Rhabditida > Rhabditidae > Caenorhabditis > Caenorhabditis auriculariae. Next base: position 173,044 of record CAJGYM010000124.1, read on the forward strand.
TACAAATAAAAAGATCAAAATACTCTGAAAAATAAACAAGAAAATACCTGTCGCTGTAAACACCACGTGCGATGATCTCGGTCAAGACACTGTCCTTGAAATCGTTCTTCTCGTTTTCGAGGGAGGATGATTTCCGTGTTGGCTTCCCTGTTGCTTCTGCAGGTTTAGGGGGACGGTTTGTCTGAAATGTCAAGATAGAAAATTTTGTTTAGATTCAAAAAATCATTCGGTGAAAGGAAGGAACTGACCTGACGTTTTCGGTGGATGGGAGCCTGATAGTTTCTTGACTCAATTATTTTTGGTTTGACCAGATCGATCTTTTCTAAGACTGTTTTGAATGAAAGCAATTTGTTCTTCTGGAGTTCGTTTCTTTTTCGAGATATCAATTACTTTCATTGATCCTTCACTACCTTCACCAGACACTTCTAGTCTTGCAGATCCTTCATTAGGTGAATATCTTACAGATCTTACGGATTCAGCGAAAGCAAGCTTCTTAGAAGTATCTTTTTGAAATCTTCCTTTGTCATCTCTATTTCTTACAATTCCCTGGATTCCAGATTTCCGAAGGTCTTCGATTTTATTATCATCTGGATTCTCAAATTTTCTGATTGTTTTATTTAGATAATCTACACTACATCCGATGTCTCTACAGAATTTAGTTTTCTTTATGTAAACATTTTTATTTTTGTAATCATTCCAGGCATCATATTTTTTTCTGTTACTCATTTTTTTAATTTATATCATTTAAAAAAATATCAATAGATTATAATGAATACTATTCAATACTTTTTGGATTAAAATGAATACTAATGGATACTAATGGATTATAACTGATCGACATAGGACTATTTTTAGTTGTTGCCATTTCAACAAGATTCAGTTCTTTTGTTTATTATTATATTACTATTGAAGTTAGGCAACTTAGCTAACTTTCCTATTCTATCCTTCTTCGAAATGTAATGAGTTTCTCCATTTTTTTCATTAATTCAGTTTCCCCAGAGAATATTAATTTAACATCAACTCTATTGCGAACATTCTCCATTGTCTTACCAAAAAAACAGAATTATTCATAAGTTTGAAGAAATCCTTTTCAAAAATCATTTTTTTAGCTTTTTTTCCTAAGGTCAGTATTCAAAATCAATATAAGAAGCAAGCCAATTACTCTCATCAAATGTCAGAATTCTCTTGACTTTCTTCAATTTCATTCCAAGATCTAGAGCTTGTAGCAGGTTTTGATAATGAATATCACTTCAACAATATTTTCGCTCGAAATTAAGCAATAACATTTAGTACTTTGAGCAATGTTTTTATTAAAGGAAGCTTTTATTGTAACATCAGGTCGAGATGCAATAGTTCTATCATTCTGTTTTTGATACATCAAATACTAAAAAGTGGATAATAATAATAATACACATCTTCTTCCATGAAAATGTAATCCTTCATTGATTCATAATAACTATTTCTGAGTTCTTTAGCAAAATTGTATTGTTGAACTGCATTAAATTTATCGAAATCAAATTTTTAGACAATGTTGTAGGCATAGTTGCCAGCGTCCCCCTAAGCGGGGCCAATATCACAGCCCCGGCCGGAGGCTATAAAAGGCCTCCGGCAGCTCTGTAGGAGAGGAGGCGACAGCGCAACATACCATGTAGTTGGCTTCTACATTTAGTCTTGGAGGAGAAAGGGAACCATCTTCCCCCAAGCTAACATGGAGGTTCCACCTACTTGTCTTTTCTAAGAGACAAGGAAGAACTCGGCCGCTACTATTCCATCCTAACTAGGCAATATTCCCAATTCGCACTATCCAGCACTTTCCGATTCGAGTCGACTCTATTTTTTCTTCACATCATCCTCCTCGACACAGCGCCTACGGCTCCGCTGTTGCCGTACGACTCCAGAATCGAAGACACCCATCAACGCCCACCAGCCTCGGGAAAAACAAAATCTGGTACGCTTTTTGAAAGAAGTTAACGTTAACTAGGAGGCCACACAAGCCATTGCTTAGGAGGCGGTCCAGGTTAGACGCCAGGAAACGGTCTTTCCTAAAGGACTCAGCATTTGAATTTTGGCTCATTTTTTATGTGTGGTTGACACAGAGTGAAGTAGCTACCACTCTGTGATCGCAAAAGATAGTTCTTGGCGCGGAATTCTCTTCAGCGTTAGAAAATATCGCTCAGTTCCGCAAATTCTTCGTGCAAAGCTGGTACCGCACGGCCAAGAGGCCTGAATCTCTCCCTTCCAAGCCTTATCGCGCCCTAAAAAGCCATGAGCAGCTTGAGAGCCAGTGCCAAACAGGCGTCGCCCCTCCGCAGAAGACCGCATGAACTTTCAGTAGTTATGACCGTCTCTGAGACGCCAACCAGAGCCTCCTCCCCGAGCAGCGGAAACGAAATGGGCTGTAAAAACATTTTTCTTTCTTATTTCAACCAAAAAGTGCGACGGGAACTTCCTACATCAAAATTTGCCTACGGTATGAGTAACATCAAACGCGCAAAGAGCCCTCACTCCTCCTCGCCTCTTTCTTCGGCAGATTAATTCCAAGATCTGAAAAATCGCCTGAGGCTGACCGGTCAACAAAAACTATGGGCAATTCACAAATCGGAGCATATTATTGAAATTTCGAAGACGAAACCAATTCCGAAAATTTCATCCAATTTCAACTGAAGATACATTTCTCAAAATAAGGCAATTCAAGGGAATTCGCAACAATAGGCAGCTCCGCCCTCTTTCAATTTAAATGAGACCAATTTAAACATGTATATAAAGAGCCCTTGACCACTGAAAACCATTTTATTCTCTCATCCGAACGTCTTTTGTACCTTCAACTTCATTCAGTTTTGAACAATACTTTTGATTTCTTTTTCTCCCCATTCTCTCTTACTTCTCAGACACTCGATTCTGTTTAACCCTTTATTATTTCTCACAATTCGTTCTTCATCCTGTCTCCATTATGTCATATTCGAAATTTCACTCCAAATTCATTTAAAAAATAGGAGTTGATTTGAAATTCATAAGAACTACATAGATCTAAAACAACGTCCCTGCCAAACGATTGTTCAACTTTTTTTTTGAATCCATCTCATTTCATTCTCTAACCCAAACATGCATTATTTCAGTTCATGAAATTCCTGCAAACATTTGTAATCTTTCCTAAATACTCTGGTACATCTTCCTTTTAAAACGAATTTTCCTCCGAAAGCCTCAACTCTCGCGAAATTCGAAGAAAAAAAAACCGCTACCTCTTTTTCAAAAAAATTCACTCCAACTCTTTCTTTCAATTGAACTCCGAATCGAGTCAAAAAAAGCTACATAACTTTCCTGTAAAATCTGTAATTCAAAAAAATTCTCAAAACTTGTTTTTCTATTCCGATTATTCAACTTTTTCTCGTTTACTTCTTCTCCTCAAACTAACGTTTTTTTGCACTTGGTTGATTAAATTTTAATTTGTCGCCTTTCCCTCCACTAAAAACTTTCTGAATCCATTCTTCTTCGCAACCTTTTAATTCCTAAGTCACCTCGTCCCTTGAAAAGCCACCGAGAAAAAAGATGATGAGAAAAATATAAGAGGAAAACTTGACGATTTCCAAAAAACATATTGAACCACCGTCAAGAAAAAGACCTTCAAGCTGTCAACGAAAACACCTAAGGGAATAGCCACACCTGTCGCTGCGACACCCCGAACTCAGCGTAGTCTGAAACGAAGCGCGCACAAAGCTAATATGCAAGCTCTTCAATCGTCGCTGGATGATCTCGTGTTAAATTTTGGACGTCTCCAAGCATCCACGAGGCCTTCCTGGCCTATATTTCTGCCAAGCATTGAAAGCTTCGAAACATTCATTCGGAGAGTCAATGATCATGCTAACAGTCTTAGTCTAAGCGATGAAGACGCTCGAAGAGCATTTCCAACAATGCTCACCGGAGAACTTAGAGAGCTGTATGAAACCATCCCCAAGACAGCTCGAGCCGACTGGAATGATTTAACTTCCGCCTTCAAAACCGCCTATCACACTCAAACTCGCACTCAAGAAGCTCTTGCTGCTCTTAGTGCCGCGTCTCAAAATAGTCAGAGTGTGGATGAATTCTCCAGGAAAATCAGAGAGCTCTCCATCGGATCGTATCCATCAAATACCGCCGCTCGCGACGCTTCTGCTCTAGCCGCCTTCCTAGCCGGTCTTGATCCAAAACTGCGCCGGAAAGTTCGTCGCAGAGAACCTACATCTTTTGACGACGCCGTGACAAAAGCTAAAAAGGAAGAATCGCTGCAAAAACTAGAAGAAAGGGAGTCTGCCTTGTCTGCTGCAGTAAACGCCACCGTCCAGGCTTCAGTCAATGCCGTGTTAAACGAAAGAAGATTCCAACCACAGGAATGCCACGAGGAAGACCTTTTACATATCTCGACGACCTTCTTCTGACTTCGGACTCAGCAGAAGAACATTTAAAAGATATAGAAGCGCTACTGGAAACAACATCTAAACTCGGCTTCAAGATTCGTCTGTCCAAATGTCACTTCGCCTGTCCAAGCGTGACTTTTCTCGGCTTGATCATTAGCCGAGACGGAGTTCTACCAAATCCAAAAAAAGTAGAAGCTTTGGAAAACTTCCCAAAACCGAAATCACCTACAGCAGTCCGCTCATTCCTTGGCATGACAAATTACTTTCGACGATTCGTTAAAAACTATGCTCAAATAGCTTCTCCTTTGTACGATCTAACCGAAGAAAAAGAAGAATTTTCTTGGAAAGAAAGCCACGAAAAAGCTTTCCAAGAACTGAAAGACCGTCTAACGACTGCACCTATCCGGTCGGACCAATGCCATCCCGACCTTACCGAATCGAAACCGACGCGAGTTGCATTGCTATAGGAGCAGTTCTTCTACAATCAAGAGCAGACGGCGAACCATTTCAAGCAATAGCATATGCCTCAAGAAAATTACGCCCTGCGGAAAGGAACTATCCCGCTATAGAAGCAGAAGCTCTAGCACTGGTCTTCGCTCTGAGCGAATTCAGAACTTACGTACTCGGATCCCGGATAACTGCAATAGTAGACCACCGTCCACTTACATCCCTGATGACGAGGAGAGATCTCATCGGTAGACTTGCGAAATTCCAAATTATACTCGCCGAATTCGACATTCAAATCCTATACAGGCCGGGAAAACAAAACGTCGTACCAGACGCCCTTTCTCGCTACCTCGAAGATGAGACTCGCGAACCCATCCAGAGAAAAGAGAAAGTGGCCAACGTCGACTTAAACCCGAAAAATACTGGAAAAAAATCTGAAACTATCAGCCTGGAAGAAATAAGAAACCTTCAGAAAAACTCTCTTTGGATTCGTCAAGCCATCGAAGAGATTACAAAACCAGAGGAATCTACAACCAGATCTTCACCGAACCACGAAAGATACACTGTCCATGAAGGTCTTCTTTATGCGAAACCGCGCTCAGCATGCCACCCGCCGCTGATCGTCCTGCCGAAAAGCAAAGAAGTTACCACAAAAATCATCAAAGCGTTTCATGAAGACCCACAGACTGGAGCTCATCTTGGAGCCATAAAGACAGGTCAAGCGATCAAACGCAGGCTCATATGGACAGGCCTTGACGGGGACGTCAAAAACTTCGTGAAGGAGTGTCTGAAATGCAGAAAAAGAAAAACAGATGCTTCTCAAACCACAAGAGAACCACTCAACAACTTACCTGTCGAAAATGAACCTGGAAAAAGATGGCACGTCGACATACTCGGTCCACTGCCAATCACAGCCAAACAAAATCGATACGTTCTAACATTGGTTGATGCCTTCACCAAATGGTTCATCACAGTTCCACTGATCACTCAAGATTCTTCATCTGTTATAAGAGCAATAGTGGAGAATCTTATCACAAAATTCGGTACACCAGAATCGCTTATAACCGATAATGGTACAAATTTTCTCTCCAACCAGTTCACGGAAGCTCTAAAAACACTGGAGATTCTACACAAGACCAGCGCCCCATATCATAAAAGTAGCAACGGACAAGTCGAGCGTTATCACCGATCACTCGAAGAAAGTTTATCTTCTTTTGTAAACGCTACTCAATCGGATTGGGATGACTACTTGAGTCTCGTTACTTTTGCACTCAATACAGTAGAGCACTCTACGACAAAGATATCTCCCTTTTTCGCAACATTTGGAAGAGAACCGAGAATTCCAGCCGACGTCACCTGGAAAACTCCAATGCCAGTGTACCTCGACCTCAGCGACCACACTACTCTAATAAGAATCCAACTGCAAGAACTCTGGAAACACATGAAAAAGGAGATTACTCAAGGACAAATACTTCAGAAAAAATACTACGAAAAAACCCACAGAATTCGGAATCGTAAGATCTGTCCTGGAGATTCCATTCTAGTGAAACGCGCCGCTCCAAGAAACAAACTATCTCCATTTCTTAGTGGACCCTTCACAGTCACAAAAGTTGACGAAACAAATGTACACTTCGATCAAAACGGAAAAATAATGAAAACTCACAAGGACGACGCCCGACTCTTCAAAAGAAAATCTCCCGAAGCGGAAGTACCGCTCGAACTCCCAGAAAATCACCCACTAATCGTCGAAGCTGAGATCAACACGCCGACCGAAGTAAACGACACTCGCCGCCCCACACGTCAACACAGAATCCCAATCAGGTTCCGAGCAGCATAACCCTTGATTCCACGAAATTCATTCTTTCTTATAAAAATACACGCTTATACTCTGAAGTTATCAATCGCTAAAAGCATTCTAAATTATCCTCAGAAAAACCCCGCTACAGTCTCTTTAAATTCTCAATTCCTAAGAGTAAATCTATCTGTTTCGAAAATCTTCTTGGAAAATTCTACGTCTCTCGAAATCCAATTTGTAAATTTGTAATTTTTCAGTTTCTATAACTCATAAATCCGAGTTTTTCACTTATTTGGAAAAAAATAACAATATTGCAATAACTATATGTTTAATTTTGAGTAACGAAAATAGTCTCATTTTTGAATAAGAAAAATTGTCTAAACCATTCTATCCACAACTTTATTGAACTTGAAATAACTCTGATGGGAAAATTTTTTTTGATATCGCCAACATTCATAATCTATCCACTTATATTATTATATTCTAACCGCACATTCGCACAGATATTATTATTGAAACAATTATTTTCTTCTATTTATACTCATACCGCTGTATCCATTGATTTGAAAGTTTTAGTTTTTCGCATAATTTGTATACTTTTTATGTAACAGAAGTTTTTAATAAATTGACGCAGGAGCGTCTCACTTTCTACAGAGGGGGATGTTGTAGGCATAGTTGCCAGCGTCCCCCTAATCGGGGCCAATATCACAGCCCTCGGCCGGAGGCTATAAAGTAGCCTCCGGCAGCTCTGTAGGGAGAGGAGGCGACAGCGCAACATACCATGTAGTTGGCTTCTACATTTAGTCTTGGAGGAGAAAGGGAACCATCTTCCCCCAAGCTAACAACGCCAACGCTTTTCTAAACGAAGTCCGTTATAAATTCCCTAAGTGGATCCTTGGCGAACTCGCCAAAAACGAAGAGCAAAAAGCTGGAAAATGCTACAACACTATGTCGGAACTACTCGACGACATCGAAACAATTATTGAGCGAGAGGAAAACATCGAAAGACACTCGGTCAAGAAAGAAAATTATGCGCACTCACTCAATGTAACTTCACTCAGGCAAAAAGGGAAATATTCGGGAAACATATCAAGCAGGGAAAATAATCACAGATACCCAGAAAAAACGTGCACATATTGCGAGAGAAATAATCACGTTTCAAGCGACTGCAGAACGGTCAAAAGTGTTACGGATAGAAGACAATTTGTGAAGGAAAACAATTTGTGTCACAACTGCCTTAAAGCAAATCACTCTGTAGAAAATTGTTTTAGCAGGAATTGCCAAAAGTGCAATCACAAGCATCATACCTCCCTTTGTCCACGACAGAACGAAAACACACAGGAAAATGGGAGACAGGAAAGAAACTATTAAAAGAATTATTGGATCTGGAAGTTATTGAGTCTAACGTCCAATTGAATCTTGTCAGTTTCGGAAACCAACCTATGGTAATAATGTCGAAACGCGTTAGATTTTTTATCCACGCTCTGAATGGAAATTACTACGAAGTCAAAGCCTTCACTACCCCAAGTATCACGGAAACAGTAGAAATACCAGCCATCACAGACGAAGAAGAAACAGCTCTGAAAAAAGCGGGAATTAAAATCCCCAACCGAAAAAACAGAATTTCTCGCCCCGATATTTTAATTGGAATCGACCTTTTTTGGACTGTTGTGCACAGCGATAAGAAAGTTCTCAATCTTTCATCTGGGCGAAACGCCTGTAGCACAATAGTCGGACACGTTCTCTGTGGAAGACCCTCATCAGTGAGTCAACACACAGTATCCAGAGCCATGATGACCCACATGCAAAGCGATATACAGTCCATGTTTGACCTCAATTCTATTGGCATAACGGACGACGTTAACGCGGAGGTCAACAACGAGATTGTAAATCATTTTACGGAGACAGTGACCCTTGAGAATAACAGGGAGATAAAGGTCACCGAGCCATGGAAAAAAGATAAAAGAGAAACACTCGCAAACAATTATCCGATCGTAGGGAAGAGATTCATCGACCTTAAAACCTCTTCTAAAAACAAAAAATGTTGGCCAGAAAAGGAAACTCCTACAATTCTGACGCATGTTCCCAAAGTTACAACAGTGACACCAGAGTATCAATCAGTTTTTAAAATGAAATTTTCGAACTCGCGGGAAAAAGTTTTGAAGTCTGCAACAATTGTTCTGAAATTCATCAAAAAACGAATTTATGACCGCTTATCGAAATCACAAAAAGAAAAATTATTGCAACACATTCCGGATCTAGGGGAAATTAATTCATCTGAATTCACAGGTGATTGCATGAAAGTAACAGAAAAAACTTTGTTCCGGTGCCATCAGAAAAAATTTTCGATTCAAGAAAACGAAGAACGCCTTGTCGGCTGCGCCAAAAAAGGTCTGAAACATGCCATTGGCAAAACAACTTTGTCAAAAAGTATCCTTGACACCCTCCAGGCAATGACTGAAGAAGCAGTTAATTCAAGACACTTGACCTACGTTGAAAATCCGGGGCATGATGGAACTTTGATCAGACCAATTGATTCCATTCAACCGAGAATTTGCAAACTCGCTTATCACGTAATTCCTGATGAATATATGGCATATACTGACTCAATAAAAGAAGTCAAAAAATACTTGGATCGCTTTTGGAATATCTGGGAAAATTTATACTTACTTGATAACAAAAATTTTGTGCAACTCAGAGAAACTTCAGTCGCTACTTGTGAGAAAACAGCGCCAATTATTGGGGAAATGGTTATTGTCAAAGATCCACTTCGACCCCGAGAAAAATGGCGCCTAGCAAAAGTTGAAGACATTGTACGATCTAGAGATGGCTCGATCCGATCAGTTGAATTACGAGTCAACAATCCTGATCCAAGGCGTGAATCAGCTACCAATATCATTCGCAGAACAATCAATCAAATTGTCCCACTAGAAATCAGACCAATACCGATTTCAAAAGAAATTCAGACCCAAAAAGTGAGAGAAAGCACGACGAAAAAAGCTGTTTCCTTCAGTTATCCTTTGACGACTATTATTCTACTATTTTTGTTT
>CAJGYM010000125.1:0-180132 GCA_904845305.1 Caenorhabditis auriculariae
GGGATAACATCATCAAAAATCAATATGAGATATAAATATCACAATCCAGTTAGCTCGAGAATCTTTAACTACAATTACTTCCTGAACAACTTGGACTCTCACAAACTTATTGATATACTCTCATCTGATTGCTCATGCCATCAATTTCCATTTCATCGCGATTCTCAACATTCCGGACACGTCATATCTGGTGATAAAGATTTAATTCAATGCCCTAAACTTAATAGAATCATTTCCGCTGGTACCAAATTTCGCTCCTACGCACATACTGATATCAATGTATACAACGCCGAATGTCTTTCTAACATTAGATCTATCATTAAAAAGTTAGACAACAAATTTAAACTTTATCCTTTAATCACCACAAAAATCAACTCCGATCTTACCTTTCTATTTGACAATCAAAGAAACATAATCATTAGAAAAACCAGAAATAATTCTGATTGCAAACTTCCTTACACTTCAATCAAAAAACTCCAAGAACATTTTATTATCACTAATACTGATAAAGCTTCAGCTAACTACAGCTTCACTTGCAAAAAACTATATTGCCAACTTCTATGTAAAGAGATGGGTGTTACAATTAACTATGCCAATAAATCTCTTGAGCTCGACAATAGCAACAAAACATATGAAAATTTCGGACAAAACTCGACTGTTATACTCGAACGCCACAAAAAAGAAATCAATGATCTTTTAGGCAATTTTAGAATTATGAATCAAAATGAAAAATATGTTCTTCCTAAAATTTACGGAATTCCTAAATTACACAAAAACCCAACCAAGATTAGATTCATCTGTGGAGCATACAACAGCTCCATCAAACCTATTTCAGTCGTCCTGAAACATTTACTTTCTCATCTCAAAAACCACTTTCGTAACATTAATAACGTCATTGAAAATAGAAATAATATCTGTATCAACTGGTCAATAGATAATAGTCTTAAACTAATTCATCATTTTGATAAATTCAAAATCAGAAATAACACTTGTTTATACTCCGGCGATTTCAGCTCACTCTTTACTAACCTACCCCACTCTGAAATACTTAATTCCATCAATAACATCTTAGATATTTGTTTTAGGAACGCAGGAATTGATGTTACTGGAGTGACTTTGACCAAAACAGGAAAAACCTTTTACTCTTATCCCAATAATAAAATTTATCCCAATAGTTTAACTTTCACTAAATCCCAGATTTCAAACATGGTTCACTTCGTACTGAGCAATAGTTTCGTCTCTTTCGCCGGATTCACCTTCAGACAAGTAAACGGAATACCGCAAGGCAACAACGCCTCTCCATTTATAGCAGATCTTACCTTAACGGCCATGGAATACAATTTTTATAATTAACAATAAAATCCTTTTCGACAGACGCTTTTTTTCCACGCCGCCAGATACATGGATGACATATTCATAATTTACGATAAAAAAATAAATTAAACTTATCCCTAATCACCAACACACTATACCATAACTCATTGGAACTTAACCAAACCAATACGGAAACATATAAAACCCAATTTTTTTGGACTTAGATATTTCAATCGATGAACAAAAAAATCTTAAGCAAATTATATAACAAAAACGGATGACTATAATTTTTCAAATAATCAGATACCCTCATCACGACAGTTATGTAGCTCGAAATATTGGTTTCAACACATTCACTAATGAAATTGTTAGATTCTCTAAATGCTGCAGTAGAATAGAAGACTTTATAGATAGGACTATCGATTGCATAAAAAAACTTTCATATTGAATCAATACAATTTAAACACCTTAATTAGAATTTTTGAAAACAAAAACTTTAAATAGGACTAAATTCAAAGAAAAAAATCGGATTTAGTTTTTGCAAAAAAATACACATTTCATTATAACTATCCCTTCTTCACTCTACATTCCAAATTTCAACCTCAATTTTTCTACCTTTATACTTTCAATATAGACTTCCACAAGAACATAAATTTAATCTACCTCTTCGTAACTTTTGACCTCTGCCGACAACAATCGATATCGGATATGAATGACTACATTTCCCCCTTTTTTTCTCTTTTCCTTTTTCTTCCCCCTTCATTTATCAGTTTTCCCTTTTCAATTTTCCAAACTTTATTAATTTAAAACTGCGCCTAGCAAGAGGGTAAAATGCTGACGATGGGTCACCCTCTAAGCCGTCCATTTTTGGGACCCGAAACGGCTGCGCGACATAAAATATTATCATCTTTAAACCCTTTCTCCTCTAAGAAATTTCAGAAATCCTAAAACCTTTTCATAGTAATGTCCTCCTCATATGTATTTTTCTCACCCTTCATATTGATCAAACACACTGAAATGATAATAGTACCATATAGATGCTGCTCTATCAATTGCCTTAAGAGAAACTTTGAAAAAACCAATTTTTTTTTGAGCTTTTTCTTTTTCGCGAGGAAAACACACCGATGAGAGCCTCAGACGAGCAATTGACCCGACGCCCAATCTCGGTCAAGGCGCTTCATTCGACGAGCAGTTTTATTTTTTAAGAGATCTTTGAAGGCTTCTATCTCGGCTCGCCGAACACCTACAGTACACCTGATTATATCAATCGATTCGTCTTAACGTCAGCTTTCTGATGGTATAGATAATCTATTGGTAAAAGCTTCATCCAGAAATTTCAGACTCGTCTGAGCTTGTCTCTTTTTATTATGATAAGTTATCCGGGTTTGAGATATATCATTGAAACCATCAGATGATGCTCTATCGATTGATTATGGTATCATTTAGTTTGGGGCAGAAGCTGAGATGTAAACTGGCAGTTTTTAAGACGTCATTCAGGTTGATTAAAACTCTTGAAGTCCTATATAATTGGAAAGCTTATGATAAGATAATGCAATTTTCGCTTCGTGACTTTATTTTTGCAAAAAGATAAATGAAATTCAAGAGTATGGTTTAATTTGTTCTGAAAGTTAAATAGCGTTTCATTTGTGATTTATCTGAAAAAAAAGAACTTTTTATTACGAACACATATAACACAAAAAAGTCCGAATTACGCATAATTCGTCGAGAGTTGTAATGCATCGCCGAAGCCGGTACTCACGCGAATATGTTACAGATCCAAGACGAAAGTTCAGCTTCTCTCGTTACTTCAAGTAGCTCAAAAATATGGATTTTTTGGCATTCTCAACATTTTCAAGCTATTTGACTCGTCTACGCCCTCTCTTTCCCCAGTTGAGAGGTTATGGAAACATGGAACAGCATTACAAAACGAGAGTGTCGATGAGGAAAGAGAAAGCTCAAAGAGTAATCGGCTAACCTTCAATTAAAAATCGCCTACTACCCAAAAAACAAGGAGCAAGTTGGTTGAAATAGGGTCGAATTGATATTTCGCCGCAAATCGTTTCAGGCTTCGTCACGCTCCTAAAGAGCATTAATCATTGCCGAGTCAGTCAGAAAAGTGACTTTTTTTTTTCCTTTTTCCACCTGACTTAATCAACCGAAATCAAAATCAGATTGTTCCCCATGGCAACTCTATTCCTTCGCCCCGCCTCCTTGAAAAAATATCTGCGTGAGCAATCCATTCTTCTTAGTCTTCTTCTGAAAGTCAACTTTCTAGTCTTTCTCATGAAATTAAGATCTTATAACGCTGTTCAGTTTTTTATCTTCATTTTTTCACTTATCTTTTCCAAACGCGCTTAAAAACATTTTCAAGTCCAATGAACCACTGAGCTGGAGACAAACTACTTCTCAGCTCCTCATACTCCTCAACAGCCCACTTGAGGGGTTTCAGAGAAACCGCTGCTACTAAAGGAATTCACTTTGACTAGTTCCCTTAAATTACCACTCGAAATCCAATCTTCATAAACTCCCAAAAGGAAAGTATCTTAAATAACCATTCTGTGAAATTGAAAAAAGAGATACCCGCAGAAAATAATTGGGGAATACGAAGCAACATGAGTTCATCTTTCTGCTTTTCTTTGCTATTCCAAGATGTCGAACACAACTATTTCGAAAAAAAAGAAATAAAAAATCTGCGACCTCACACATGATTGCTTTTGATGAACACGGCAAGGAATCCAATTAAAAAAAGACCCCGCTGTTTCATTGGAGCGAGAATGATTGCGCCGAAAGCTAAACTTGGAGCTCGTCTTGGTTTTTGATGATTCATCGTATTGACTAAAAAAAAAGTTTTTGATTAACGTTCGATCGAAACAGAAAATAACTCGTCATATAACTAAAACGTCGTAGACGAACCGAAAAACCAAGCCCATTTTCTGGAAAACGCCACCTCGCCATTATCACAAACCTACTACCAATATTTCTTTCTTCGGCCGATCCAAAAATGAAACAGCCGAGAAAAATGGTCTACTCAGGAGATCCTCGACGTCGGGCGAGAAGACCGACCAAAATCCAGGTCACGCCCTCCGCAATTAGGTTCCCTTTCCTTCGAACACGAGAGCGGCGCCTCGTCCTCCGCCATCCTTCGGCCCCAACTCACTTTAGTTCGAAAAATGGTAATTTGAATGATGAATTCATAGTAAATGATAATCCAGGCGCGCTCCGAAGTGTTTCCCTTCTGGATGAAGGCGTGGCTGTTCGCCTCGGCGGTCATCTGCGCCGTCGACGTCACCTTCACCATGTTACGACCTTATACTAACGATCCCAACAACGTCCTATCCTACACAGTCTTCTATGGATGTGGGTTCCCTCGAACTTTAAGGACGATCGAAACTTTTTTTTATGCTTTCAAAACTTTTTGAGAAAATTCTGAACCTTTTTTTAGTTGAAGTGAGAACCTATGGGCTATTTCTTTTCAAAAACTATCATATCTTACAAAAAAAATCCAAATAATATTTAAAGAAGTTGAAAAAAACCGCTTTAAAAAATACTGATTAGTATTCAAGTGACATTCTAGAACTTGAAAATAAAAACAAAAACTAGAGCTTTAATGACAAAATTGACGTTGGAAATGAAGACCCAGAAGACGTGAAAAAAAGTTCGACGAACCGAATAAAAATTCCTTGCAAAACATGGTAATCTAAAAAAAAATGTTTGAGTCTAAAAGTTCCTTTTCTTTCAACCCAATCGCTTTCTTTTTCAATTTTTTGACTTTGCTTAAACACACTAGAGTATCATTCTTCCAAATCCAGCTCTAAAAAATTCCCTAAAACCATTAGGAACAAGCTTTTTTGGTCTTTTGAATTAATGGGTACCTTCAGGGAACCTCTACGCGTCCGTTGATATCCGTTATGCGGACACCAACGATTTGGTTACGTGTTCTACTGGTCGAGTCATGCTCGGGGAGATCATTCTCAACTTTATCGCGCTTTATTTGGTAAGTGACCATTTTCTCAACTTCTAGCTACAAAGCGAAGTAAAGATTAAGAACGAACTTTTTTTTTAAAATAGAAATTCATTTGAATATTTAGGCCAAGAAAAGATCTCGACACGCGGTGCTGACCGCCTTCGTCTCCTCAGTTATGGTGTTCTGGAAGACCGTCTGGTACTTCTCCCTGTACATACAACCGCCTCCGGGAAATCCCTCAAAGTTCGCCGAGGACAAATCTCTATTATCCGTCTTCCTCATCTTTTTCCTTCCCAATGGTAAGAATAATGGTACAAATTCTAGAAGCCTGCAAAAATGGCAATATTTCAGTCTTCTGGGTGATTCTCCCGTTCGCCTGCATTGTCGCTCTCTGGCCTAGGCTGGCCCTACCATTGGAATTCGAGGACCAGTGAGTTAGATTCAACCCGTTTGTCACAGAGCTCATATAGTCTGTGTGCCATGACTTGAAATTTCACCGAACGACATTCAGCTGTTACGCTGCGTCGCGAAGCGTCTTTGCGAGCCTCGGTCTCGCTTTGAATTAGTTCTCATTTCTGATAGATGAACTGTTCCACTAGGAACACGTGTTGGTCGAGTTCTTAAGTAAAATGAAAAATTAAAGGAAGGCACGCAGCGGTACAGCGGAATGTCGTTCGGTGAAATTCCAAGTCGTGGTACACAGAATATAATGCGTTCCCGGCTAGCTTGGGACGAGAATAAACAGACGTAAAAAGCTCTTTCTTTTTACAATCTTTCAAAAAAATTCATCAAAAACTGTCTCAAGTCAACTGTGAATAAACCATCAAGAAACCCCGAAAGATTTTCAGTTTTGAAAAAAAAAAATCAAAAACTCTCTGAATTTTCAATGTGTCGATGTTCCATTTTTCAAACTTCATTTTTTTGCTTGAGGTCAAGCGGCGAATAGAGTATCATTTCTTTGCATTGATAATCTGTCAAAAAAAATTTCTGAGCTTTACTACGGCCCAAAAGGTTAATTTCTCATTAAGAAAGCATAAATGCCGCAAAAACTTCAATAAAATTAGTTTAAACCTCTTTGGAAATTCCTAAAAGTTGAATATTGGCACCTTTCTGTACCTATAAAGACACCATATCACGAAAAAGAAACAATAAAAGTTTGCAGACTCAACAACAATTACGTCAAGGCGGAAGACCGGGAGAAGGCTTAATAATTGAAAAAAATGCAAATAAATGTTCGATTCGTTTACAAGGAACCCGTGATACCATTTCTCAAGTGTTCGTATTCCTGCAGCAGAATGTTGGCTTCGGCTGTAAGTCGATTCAGTTCGGTTTTGGTGAAATTTCGCTGTTGCTCGATCTGTTTCAGCATGGAGTTGTGTTGGAAACCCTGAAACAAACTGACATTTTCGGAAAATAAAATAATATTTGGATTATGCACTTTTCGTTGACAATTGAAAGGAGTAGAATGAAAACTTGAAATGTTTTCAAGTTCTCTACACTTAATTTGAAATTCTTCCCGTTTTCTTAGAATCAATTTGAATTTGGTTATCTCTTTCCAAGTTACGTTCACAAATTTTTTTACAAATTTTTCCATATAATCCATTTTTCCAAACAAAATTCCTATCCTCATCCCACTTTTTTTTACATACTAAACAATATATAAACAAGAAAAACTTCGCCGTCGCCGAGGAACATCTCCATGTCCGTCACGTCAAACTTGGGCAAATCGACAGTCGTCGTGGAAAATTCGGCTTCTCCCCATTTGATCATCTCCTTTATTTTATGATTGACGTCTTCTAGTGCTGACAGAAGGCTATCCAGTGCGCCGTTTTTGTTCTTTCTAGAAAGAAAAAGAAAATCAATTTGGCGGGAATAAGTTTAATCTTCGACCTCTTATAACCTATTTGTGCGTTCAAAATTAACGTCGCGAATTAAAGGATCAAGTTCTGAATTAGAATCGCCGCAATGTTCAGTGGTGATTGAGTTCAAAAAAAAGACGAAGCTTTTGAGATCTCAAAGCGTTTCGAAAACATCGAACATCGAATATTGATAAATTAACTATTTTTAGTCGAGATACTCTGCAGTTTGTGGAATTGCATGGCGGTTTCATAATATATAACGAAATTCAGTCGGAGCTTGGAGAACAACTAAAAACATAGTTCTATGGATTTTCTGGAATAACTGTTCCGAAATTTAAGCTATTTTCAAGTTAGAAGAAAGGAAACGGAAGAGGAAGCTAAAGCAACATATGAAATCGTTCGAAAAAAGCTTACTTAAACTCTAAAGGAGCCTTGAGAAAATTCATAAGGCCCTCTAGCGAGAAAATTCTTTTATTGTCCAAGATTTCACGGATTAAGCATAATCTTCAGAACGCATCAAGCCCAATTCAACTTCACTCCAAAACATACAGCTTGATGGAAGCTATCGATTTTTGTAGCCTTCGCGTCACGTTAACCAGCTCCTTCTTCTCCTTGACGTCTTGAGTGCAATTTGAGTGATCGTCGTGGTCTGAACTCCCAGAATCCCGACAGATATGGGCTCAGAAGACCTTTGCAATCGACGTCGGTGTACTCGCGGTAGTCGTGTTTGAAGATGTCGAACTGGCTGGCCTGGAAGCTGCACTCGTCGATCAGCCGGTCGGCGTCGAGCGAACAGGAAGCGTCTTCTAATGATTCCGCCATGACCCTCAAGAAAAAAAATTGAGGAAGAAGCTAATAGCATTTCAAACGCGTTTAAGACATACAGGAGCCAGAAGAAGCTCCCGAATACAGCTTATTTTCAACTTTCGCTTCGAAAAACGTTGAAAACAAAGTTCGCACCGGAATTAATGTACAAAATGGAGAATAAAGAACTTTTTTCTCCACGTAATAAAACCTAATAAAACTAGCCCGAGAAAATTGAGTATAAATAAAAGTTTCCTTGCAAACTTCTAACTTTTAAAAAACTGACGTTTGTCAAAAAATCCAAGAATAATCGGTTCGAAAGCTCGAATTCAATAAATAAAAGGGTCATTAAACCGGGAAAGAAAGAAAAACCCAAAGAAGATGAATCAAATATTTATGGAGGTAGAAAATAAAATCATACATCAATGACAAAGTGAGTAAGGAAATAACCAAAAAAATTCAATCCAAGACACGTGTGTAAATAATCTTTGGCAAATGACAAAGTTAGTGAATCAGGCCTATTATGCAAAAAACGTCCTACCCAATCATAATACAACCCTTCTCTTGCACCTTGCTCACCAAACTACAGTACTTGATGGCGTTTTTCAAGGAATCCTGAATGAACTCACAAACAAAATGGACTTTTGAATAGTTTCGAAAATTGATATTTCGCAGGAATTCGGTCACGAAATCGAAGCAATTCCAATCCAAGCTGTTGTAGTTCTGAAAGCAATTGTTCGGAAAGAAAGTATCCGTACGGAAAAATAATTAGGATGAAATTTCCAATTTAAAGTGAAATATATATTGGAAAACCAATGGAATTGTGAAAAAAACTATTTGAAGGTCAAGTTAACGTCAATTATTCACAGAAACTAATAAAAAAACTATTAAATTTTTTTAAAAAAATTATAAAAAAAGCTTATTTTTTTAAGAAATAACGAAGTGTCGTTCTTAAAGTTCAATAATCATAATAATTAAAGTTTTCTAACCTGCCCATGAAAATGATTGGCCGACTCGTTGATAAACTTGAAGAGGGCATTATCAAGAAGATGCTCGTTTGCGAAAAATCGCAAAAAGTCGAAAACGACAATGGATTTGTCCCAGGAACTGCCTTGGGCTGTCACGCCGTTGGTCCAGTAAGAGTGAACCAGGGACTGGGAATCCGAAATGCCAATATGCAAATCATCGCCAATTTTGTATCTGAAAGCGCAAAAATCCTTTTTTTCGAAAAATAAACGAGCATTTTTGTACAGCTTGCCTCACGTAAATGGACAAGAAATTTATCATTGAGGTGCGCTTTTTCACATTTATTTGATTCAATTTTTTTTTCTTCTAATTTCTCTCGGAAATTCGTAACGAGAAAAGCTCCGGACGTTTCTGATCAGTTTCAGGGGTCACTTAAAAACGCTGACGCTACTAAAGTCCCTGGTTCTCCCTTCACGCCACAGAATTCTGTCTGTGAGCGAACAATAAAATTTCATTTCATTACAAAAAAATAGAAGAAAAAAAATATTATATAGGTTGATTACCTCTTATCAAATGAAAATTTATAAATATGAAAAAAAGATTGAAATTAGAAAACTTCAACAGCACTCAAAAAAACAAAAAAACAAAAAAATTAAAATTAGCATCAAAATAACAATTAATTGATAGGAAGTAGTAATTTTAAAAAAACCTAGAGTGTTTTTTTAATTACTTTCGAAAAAAACCATCAAAAAAACTAGAAAAAAATAATGTAATTTCGATTATTCATATAATACAGCTTCAAACTTCATCAGAAAAATTTATTTTTGGCTCTAATTATACGAATCATTTTTTTCTACGAGAGAAAAAAAGAAGATACAAAAACCGCGAAAAACTAGTGAGCCCAAAAAAATTAAAAATTTTTGAATTTTTAAAAAGTTTTTTTAGTGTCTCCAATATCTCTAACTTTTTGCGTCATATGAACCAGAGTTTCAATCAAAAAAAATAATAATAAATTTAGTTCTCTGCAAAAAAAAAACGTGAACTTCTTGGCAAGGCGTCATTTTCTTGATAGTGAAAAAAATAAGACGTACAAAAAGCCACGTGGCAACGTGTCATTTTTTTTTTTGTATGACCTGGGTTCAAACGTCATTCCTGCTTCCCTCATGAGTCGTCTCGGTTCTACATTCAACGTCAAGATGAGTTTTAAACTTTCATAAATCTTTTAACTTCCAAAACAAGTTTCTGAGTTGTAAGCGCTAGTAGATTAGGCCGCGGGACTCCCGGAGTGCCGATCCTCTTTGCTTGCAAATTGGATACGCAAAGTCACGCTGAAGCCCATTCCAGTGGCCGAAGCATAAACTGTTGGCAGCGCGATGCTGACAAAGCGATGATGGGACCCCCGCGGAAAATGCCGTCACGGCCTTCGGCGTCTAGGAATCTTAGTTCTGACAAGGCCGAGCGGAGCTCTAGCGCACCGCCTAGTTAGTTCTTCTGACTGCATAAAGCTTCCCTAACTAACTTACGACTTTACAAAGCTAATCAGTCAAAAAATTAGAAAAAAAAAACAATTTATATCCTCTTTCTCCGTGTTTGAAAGTCTCTTGTATTTGAAACTTCAGTTAATCGCCATGACAAGAAATCCGCTCTCCTTGATCAAAGTCGCGATGACGACGTCTTCAAACTAGATGCATGGCGGACGTTCGATCAACTGCCTGACCGGCTGAACAACACCAGGTACCAGCCCAATGCTCTTAAAAGCAGCTGAGGGTTTTTCATTATGTGTTGAATTGCAAAGAAAGAAAGAAATCACAGTAAATTCACATTGGCTGAATTCGGTCCTCACTAGTACAAAAAATTAAATTAGCGTTTATTCAAAACTGATTGACATATGTTCAAAACAGGCTAGCCAGAGGCCGTATGCAATAAACTGGAAAATAATTTTCTTCCACTTTCCTGAAAATTTAAAAGGCCTTGAACTCGCTAGGATATCATTGATTTCGATTTTATCTGATGGAATAAGGCTTATAAGAAGATTCTGATAGAAGTGAGACAATTTCAGTCTAAAAAAGACTGATTTTAGCCATTTACGAATTTCAGAAAAATGGCGAAAAACCATTTTCTACTTTATTGCATACGGCCTCAGGCTTATGCGAGGTCCAGATTGAAAACGAATTGAACTTTTCTCATTTTAATCTTTTTCTTTTTTTTTTAAATTTTCTTTCGATGAGAGGTAATCAACCTATATAATATTTTTATTTTGCAATGAAATGAAATGTTTAGTTAGAAGAAAAAAAAAATGAATCAAAGAGGTGTGAAAAAGCGCGCCCCAATGATAAATTTTTTTGTACAGAGCTTTACAAGTACCGGAGGCTAAAATAAATGAAAAACTGACGACTGAAAATATCCTTGAGTTGGCTTGATAACAATGGCACAACGAGCATTCACTTGCTCGATGAAGGGGCACGGAAGAGGAGAGTCGCTCCATTCACTCCTAGTTCCCTGAAAAAAGATCAAGTTCAGTTATCTCATTACTTTTGTATAGAAAAGAACTTGTAATGATATATAATTGAGCTTTCTAATTGGAGTCAAACTTATAAAAAAACGATAACAAATATTTTTAAATAATCCCTGAATATAATTTTAACTATAAGAATGACTCTTGGTCATATATAATTCATTTTCGAATCCGGGAAATCTTTTGAAATTTTTTTCCGCAAATTGTTAAGGACCTTTGGACCTTTTTCTCGAGGTTACAAGATAAATTACATCACAAAGAGTACACAATTTTTCTATTTATTACCAACCTATCTTAATTACCGTAATACGACCGACCGCTTTGAACATGCGTGAATGGTGAAAATTTGAAAAAAAAAACTTACCTCATCGAATGGGACGTTGCAGTCTGGACACCGAAATTCTGTCCCTGCCGGGGACATGACCAACAACCTTGTAGTGCATCCAAAATGTTGGATGTACGTTAAATACATAAAATGAAAAAAAAAGGAAAAAAGAAATTTCAAAACTTTTCAAAAAAGGGGCGGAGAGTCTGCAAGATATGCGCAGTTCTGGACAGCGCTAATTTCAAATCTCGTAGAAAATAGAAATTTATTTTTTTCTTTTTAACTTCGATTTAGAGTTTATTGTTTTTTCAATGACACGAAAAGTGCAATTTCAGGATCAAAATGCCGATCCACTCTAAGAAGAAAAACGCGAAACAACCTGAACTCGTGCCGATGAGCGAAGAAGAGCTGGCACAAATGGAAGAGCACATCGATGAAGTGCTCAAAACGCAGCTTCCGATAGGCCGTATCAAGAAGATTTGTCGTTTGGACCCCGACGTATCCATGATGAACAACGAGGCTCTTCGGCTGATTTCAAAAGCTGCTGTGAGAAGACGTAAAATAAGAAGAAATTCGAACATAATTTATTTCAGGAGTTATTCCTCATTGAACTGGGTAGGGCTGCCAACACAAACGCGGTGATGGAGAGAAGGAAAACGGTACAGAATAAAGACATAAGTAAGCTCTAACATTATCAAATTTTCATAAGGAATAATCATGTTTAAAGATAAATGCATCGTGTCGCGATGGACGTTCGCCTTCTTGGAAGACGCGTTGGATGGCTGGCCAAAGAATGAGCCGAAAAAACGAATCATCATCTCAACTGAGGGTGAATCGGCCGCTCCAGATGAAGGCGACGTCGCCGACGACTCTGTTGTCGAAGATTCTTGTGCCGACGAGGTCGACGAATCTACCCAGCCGCTTCTTGATGAGGAAGAGGAAGAAGTGGTGCCCGATAGTGTGGATTTGGAGGGGATAGCCGAGGAAATCGCCGATCTTGATGTTTGAAAATACTGGTACGCTTTAGTCCTGACGACCAATCAATTCTTTGAGAGTTTCAACTTATCCTCCGCCTTTTTTTCTTCTTTCATCTGAATCAAAACTTGTGAGATAATTGAATTTCAGTTGATAATTAATTTTACTTTTATTTTTATTTTTTTACTAACATTTTTTTGCGCAACCCTCTCTCTCTCTCTCTCTCAAGTTTACTAATTACCGTCTTAAGTTTTACCAATAAATAACCATTTTGAAAACGGCTCACATTGAAATATTCATCAGTGTTCAAAGTTCGCAACTTGTCTACAAAATGATCATCTTTCCAAAACTGAATTGACTTTGGAGTAAAAGATCTGCTTTAAAAAAATTATACAATGGTACCTGGATTTTTGAAAATGGTTTACGATTATTATACTCTTCTTCTTTTTTATTCCAACTAAAATATATTCCACCATGCTCGAATGAGTTTCATTTTTTCTAAACTTGCTATCTTTCTCGAATTTTCCTCTTTCCTTTGTTAATCATTCTCAAACTTTAAATAAAGATATTTTAACTAACAAAAATCATGAGGGATTCTTGACAAACTTTAAAATGTACAAGTGTTCTATGCCGCAACGACGCTGCATGGCGATGGATGAACTGAGAGCCGAAGAATGGGCCAGAAGAGCGGGAATGTCGTTTTGATGGAGGGCGACCAGGTAAAAGACGCCGCCAGGTGCTAGCAGGTCTGGAATTCGTGGTAGAAGGCGGTCTAGCGTGCTGCGTCCTGTCCGTCCGCCGGCGTAGCACCTCTCCTAGGGTTCTCGAAGGTGTTTTGGTCTTATCATGCTTCATACTATATTCGTCGTCGGCTCTTCTTCAGTCGGCACGTAGGGAGGGTTGAAGATCAGCACGTCGACTTTTCCCTGCAAATCAGGGTTTTTCGGGATCTCGCCTTGAAATTTCTCGAAATTTTAACCTAGCTAAAAATACCTATTTTTGAAATCGTCAACATTTGACGACAAGTAAATAAGCTTAAAATTCAAATTTTGATATCGAAACTCAAGAATTTATCGATATTCCATTTTTAAAATGAAATCCCACTTGTAAATGATCGAAGCCGGTCTCCAAATCGGTTCTAACGACGTCGATCTTGATGTCGTTGAGCCGCGCCGTCTCCAGCGTGCATTCCAGGGCGTGAGGGTTGAGATCGGTGGCCAATGACGTCACGTTCCCACCCAAAGCCTGGAGATCTTGGCCGTTTTTCTTCGAGTTAAAGGTCATTCGACCTGATTGACGAACGTGGAGACGACGCCTGAGCCGCAACCGATTTCCAGCACGATTTTGGGGTTTCTCTCACGAAGTTCCTGGAATAAATCAAGTACTTTGCTCAGGATACTTTCTCTAGTCAAGAAAGGGCGGATCGAAAAATTAAGAGACTTCTGATGGACTTGGCCTTGTTGTGAAAGGACTCCGTTTATGAAAAAAATCAGTAAAGAAACGCCAAATTTAATCAATTTATCACCGATGGCCTTGAGTTTTCAAAAATTTTCCGGCGACGAATTGGAATAAGTATCATTTTTAGTTTAGCTGTTCTCCTACACAACTCTTCCTGAACCTCCAACTCACTTTGATATCTTTTTCGATGGCGTCGATCAAGAGAAATGTATCTTCGGCGGGTTCGTAGACGTCGTGATTCCGTATGGCGCTCAATCTGTATTGTGGCGTCGGTATTGACATTTTCTAAAGCGTTGAAAAATATTTAGTGAAGTTCTTCGTTTCTTCTTTTGATGTTTGGCTGTGACGTTCCTCAATGAACAATAGTTAAATTTATTATTAAAAAAAACGCTTGACAGAATTTTAGTTGTTCGGCTGAAAACACTGAATATTCAATTTGAGACAGTAGCGACAAAATTGATCCGTTTTTCAACCATCTTCTGTTTAAGTCATTTACGGCATTTTCAGGATCACTTTTCAAGCCTTCTTCAAACCAAAGTATAAACGAACACAACACGGAAAACCTCAATGAATTTCGAAATCGATTGGAAAACAACCATTTATCACAAAGATATCACACCGAAAGAAAAGAAACTGGGAAAAAAGTCTATAAGGAGTTGGGACAGAGGGTTGAGGGGCGACTAATTCAATTTGGAAGACGAGCCGAGAAAAAAAAACGACATTGGCGCCTCGGGAACAGACAAAAAAAGGACGATTGAGCTCAAATTATGTAAACCAAAACGGAACAAGTCATGATTAAACGAGAGTTCTTTGGAAGAAATGAAATGCTTTAGTGGTCACTTTAGGAGTTCCGTTCGAGCCACTGAAGCTTAATTCAACTCGAAAAGGTAACTTCAGTAGGTCCAAAATGAGTCATGCTAATAAGAAGTAGAATTTTCAGCTTTAACTTGAAAGGCCTTCAAGAACCATTAACACTTCTCACAGGACCTTTTTTCATAGAAAAAAATTTCATTGAACAATAAAATGTACTAAATGTTTCTTGATAGTTCATTCTTTTCTGTGCAAGTTTAAGCATTTTATAAGCCAAATTATTCTTCAAAATCACATTTCTAACTTTTTTTTTGAAGGTACAACGTTTAACCCTGAATTTTCCTACCTAGAAAACCAAAAAAGATCCTGTAACCTAACTATACATAACTCCCTGCTAGCTTGAACCTTCTGAACCTCTTCTACTCTCAAAGCTTTTCTTAAATACTTTCTCAAGCCATCGGTGAATGAACTATCAATTCCAAGCAACAGATGAAAGGGCAAATCTTGGCAAAAGGGGTAAGAAAATGAAATAAATGCAAGAAGAGGCTGAGGCGGAATCATTAGATGTCAATGGAAAATGGGGGCGACAATTGAAGAGGAGGAAAGAAAAAACGCTTGGAGGACCCCACAACACATGAAAGTTTTAGAGGACCAGCCAAAAGACATTAGTTAGGCGTGGTGCTGGAAAGGGAGGAAGTTTGGAGCCGAGCCTCTCCCAAATCTCGCATCAAACCAATCCTCTGGGAATCGCCAAAAAAGAGCCATGAAAAGCAAAAAATGTCTCTGTCGGCAGAGGTCAGCGTAGGTATTCGAATATGTTTCGTGAATAAAACTAAAGTTTCATCAAGCTCTTCTATAAAAACTGTTTTCAAATTTAAAAATGTTCGCTCATAATCCCATAAAACCCTACGGCACCATTTCCCGACCTTTTTTGCCTTTCAAGCCCAGATTAAGAGTTTTAAACTCAACTCCGAAATTGAGTGTTCGAAATTTACAGGCAAATACAAAGTGTCTTTGGTGTAGAAAAAAGTTGAAACAAGAAAAAAAAAAGAGGTCCGGGACAGAATGATTTGTGACTCAATGCGATTTTATATTAGATATACAAAGTTGAACTCTACCGATAAAATCGAGGGAAAAAATCTCACCCAGAAAGAGGGCCTTCTCTAATATACCCAGCGAAAGCCAAAAAGAGAAAAGTTATGCAATACCCCATGAATCGCTCGCTTAAAAATCGGAGTATCCCTTAAGTTAGCGATGAATAAACTATACACAAAAACAAAGGAAAGTTGATCAAGATTCGGGATGGAGAAGCTCCTGGAAGGCCTGGGTGACAAGTTCGTTCACCGCTCTTTCCACCGGATCTTCCGGCTCCGCCACGACGTCTTCTGCAAAAACATAGCTTAGTAGATATTCTAAAAAAGAAAATACCTAAAAGCGGAGGCGGAGTAGGAGGTGACGCCGGCCCACGGGCATCGAAGACACTCGATGGACTCAGTGGATGTACCTGAAAAGGTATCGATAATTATGATTCACAGATCAACCTTTATTTTTGCAACTTTTTATGGTTGAAAAAAGTCTCGAGGAAAAGTTCACGAGACCTTCAAAGACTGCAAATAAATTAAACTAATCTTTCAGTTTTTACAGAAAAAAATTTCGAAAAGCTTCACTCTCTAATATTAAAAAAAAATTCCTTCGTCTTCTCGTATGCTCCTCTTCGTCCTACTTTTTTATATCTTATATCCTTTAAGAAGACTTATTAGCGAGTTTTCAAGCTAAAAACTAAAAAAAAGAGCCCCAAAACCCGGCGCAGGCGGCCCAACCTGACGCACAAGCTCGCTTTAGATCATGCAAGGACTTGCCTTTTTTGAAAATAATATGATCGAAATGAAAGCAATGTTACTGGGAATCTGTATAAATAACTGGCTCACAGTGATTTCGGCATCCCCAGCCGGCTCATCAACAGGCAAAGAGTTTTCGCGTTGCATCTCGACGACGACAGGCGCCGCCGTATCTACCGTACTTCTCAAGGCGACAGTCACCGTCTGCACCTCGACGGTCCCCATATTCTGGAATTATATTTATCGAGTACTCATTAATCAACATTCAAGATATATGAGGAAAAGACAGTCCTTGATATTGTAGTGGAGAAAAAAAGAAAAAAAAAACGTGAATCACGTCGAAATTAACAAAGTTCTATCTTTTATAGATAGTATGACAAGTGTATAACGTATTTTTCTACAAGTTAAAAATATTTTACAAACCCAAATCGTTTTTATACTTCATGAAAGACAGTAAGCTTGAGAAAAAAAAGCGTTTGAAGCTGTTTTGATTTTAAAAAATTTTAAAAAAACGAGTGATTACTCCATGAAAACATCTAGATTGATTAAGACTAGAAGTTGGTCCAGAAGGACGAGATTTTAATAATTCACGTTTCTGGAATGAGGGAAAAACGTTCAGAAAGTTGAAAAAGCCCCCAAAAACATTTCAATGTGAGAAAAATGAGAAATTATTGCACCTGCTTGTCATATACATGAAATTTGAAAAAGGATATAACATTTTTTTTCCAATTGCCAAGACCTCGAAATATATTTTTAAAGTTCTCAAGCGAAAAAGGACAGAAACTTGAGATATATAGTGAAAAACATGTAGCAATTTGAAAAAAAAGTTAATAATTTTTTTCCAAATTTTTAACCCAGTTTTTTTGACCGAAATCAGCCCGGTCAACACCGAAAAGCTTCCCGCTGTCACGAAGCCAAATCGAATTTCCTTCGCAAGAAAATTTGACCTAGTGAGAGAAAAAGAAAGGAAAAAGGCTCAGGAAAAAGCGGCTTCCGTGAAAAAACTAATGAAAACAGCGCTCGTAGAAGGTTGAGAAGAAGTAGAAAAAGGCCTTATAATCGAGCCAATTGCCTTTCTTTTTTTCTTCCAGCGAAAAATAAGCGTAATTGGTTCTTTAGTTCATTCACGAAGCTCGTCGGGGTATAGTTGCATTTCGAAATTCAAAAATATTCAATGAATGAAGTATATAAAACTTCCTTAATTTCCTCAATTTCTGGCCAATTTTGCTAGTTTTGAGTCAAAAATTGGCTAAAAAAGATAAACTTGGGCTATTCTAAAGGAACTGACTTGTATACCCTAATAGAAACCAGGCTAAAATATAAATTTTTTTAAACCAATAAGAAGATGAAATTTTTGTATAACTTATGACAACCAGAAAATCTTTTGAAAGTATTGCTCAAGTCAACCTCACGATTCTCAATTTTTTTTAGTTATCCTACACCTACGCAAGGCTTCCTCTCTCTGGAAAAATTGATACTTATACGAATTTGAGCCAAGAAACGCTTAGAGATGTATCGTTTCCCGACATTTTCTCAAATTTCCAACCACCTGAATCCAAAAAAAAGGAAAAAAAAAAGAGGAAACACGAGTGGGCAGAACGAATACGTGTGTGTATGTGAAGCGAAGCGTGTCGCAAACTCAATTTTCGAAACAAGGTCCGAGGTTTTTCCTGGACAAGAGTACACGATGAAAAATCAAGTTATGGATGGAAATTTGGAGTCAGAGAGAAAATTTTGAGGGGCGTGGCCAAAAACTCTGAAACGAAGGTGCTACGACAGAAGCGGTTTTCAATTACCGCCATTTGTTTTTTCAAAAAGATTCTCTGATTTTTAGTTCAATTTTTTGATGAATGCATAGTTGAGGAATTTTACCTTTTTTCTGTCATTATAATCCATTTCGATGGAGTTCGAAATGAAAATGGAGGAAAAAACTCGGATATGGAAAACTCGCCAAAGTTCTGAGGAGACCGTGTTAACGTGGAGAACGTGAGAAATTGTTTTTCAGGTCATAACAGATCTGAAAAAAAATCGCCCTCAAAAGGTGATCAAAAATCCTAAAAGAATGAAGAAAGTTTTCTAATAAAAAAGCGGCTATATCCATTTTTCGTCCCATCGTCTATTTTGGTTTACAATTCCAAAAGGGCCTAAGGTGTCAAAAAAGGTGAGAAGGCGTGGGTGCACACCGGAAGAGCACGTGGGGCGTGAAAAAAATTGGAGAGCCATTAGTCGAAGCCGAAAGGAGCACACAAAGAGAGCCGCGACACGTTTCAAAGATGATGAAAATCGAAACGGACAACGAACAAAAAAGGCAAAAAAAGAGGAAAAAGCGACAGAAACTAGGCCTGAATATATATCCTATTGCAAATGCGTCCGACACCTAATTTGTAATACATCTAATACATTCATGTGTCACAGACACTCGTCAACAAACTTGTCGTTTTGTTGAGCTAAAAGACTTCCTTCTCGGGGAAGAAAAATCAGTAGGAACATTCAAAACCCATACTTTTGAGCGAAGTACTTCTTTTTGAGAAAGTCTTTCAGAACTTACACAGGCCTTTTGAGAAAAAAAACCTCCCCTTTTTGAAGGAAAAAAAAGAATAAAAATGCGAAGAAAAAGGCTCTAAAGAGACAAATTTACAGGAGCAATCGAAAGAAACAAAACAATTCAGTCTAAAAAGGCCTAATTTAGTTGTCAAATATGCTTCACGGAGAAAAGCTCCTTTTTTGAAAATTAATATTTTCTTCTCTTTTTTGGTGTGAGCTGAATTCGAAAATTAATGAAACTTGTAAAGGCAAAGGAAAAAAAAACCGAAGGCTCAGAAGAAATGCGTCATTGCGCTCCAAGGGCAATCATGAAAATAGCCAGATATCCCAAGTCTCCAAGTTAGTAAAGCAGGCAAAACAACACAAAAAGAAGCAAAAATTTATAAAAAAAAAAGGAGTAGAGAGAAGTAAATTCTAAAAAGGACTAGAAAACGAAGAATTGAAGGAAAAAGATGATGAAAATCTCCAAAGCCATGGTCCCGGTTAGGAGAACAATATTGAGGAGATCACGAACCGCTGGCGCGTGGATCTCCGAGAGGACGTGCTGCACACGGTCTTGATACAAGATCAGCGGCATTTCGTAGTGATGGAAGAAGTAAATCATCGAATGCTGCAAGAAAAAGTATAGGTGCTGCGATATCCCAATGATTGGAAATACGTCTGAGTTGCCCTATTGCACTAAAGTCATACTGTATTGTATTTCGCCGCGTCGATTACTTGTTGTTTTACCTATGAGACTGTTTCCCGTAATTGACTTTCTTCCATTCTTTTATTTTTTTTTGATAATGTAATGTATCTTCACTACGCCTTCTGTTCTACATTCAAAATAGCTTGTTTTAATGAAGATTAAAGACTTTGAGATAGCCTCTCTCTCTCAAAAACTAGAAATGTTTGCAGATCGATAATTTCAGAGATTATGTGATGCATCACAGAGTATTCTGGGCGATTTTTTTGCTTTCAGTTCAAAGTTTCGTGTACTCAACTCTCACGCATATTCTCTACGAAAAAGCCCAAAAGATACCAAAATAAAGGTGGCCGATGTGATGAGCGCCAGGCCCCCGTATTGTCCACCAAACCGGTATTGATACGCGTAGAAAAAGAACTGGTACATGTAGAAAAACCTGAAAAAAGACGTTCACAAAGAAAAAAAAAATTTATCTGGTCATTCTATCCAATCTAATAAAAGAGCCTCCCAGTCTGCTTTTTTGTTATGAATCCCTTTTTTCAATACCATATAGTATTTGGATGCATTAAAACAGTTCCCTTTTAAATTATTTCAAATGGGAATTCTGCTCTGATGTTCTGAATGGTTCAAAATAACCTTTTCTCTACTTTCAAAAAAAGATATAAGAAGAGAACCTGAGCCAATATCGCTTGCTGATGGGACAGTGACAGCAGATGGCGTCGTACTGATCCGCCAGCCAAACGATCAAAATCACATAAAAGGCGGTGGTTGTATCGTTGAACACCTCCGACATGATCGCTTCCATTCCTACAGCGTTTATAAAAGTCCTTTTCGGAACATTTTCTTCGGAAAAAGCCCAATCAAAAGCAATGACGAACCGACAAGAGCCAAAATGACAGTGAAAATTGGAGCAACGGGAAAGAAAAGCGGCTCCTGGAGCTCGAACATGTGAAGGAGGTCGACGATGAAGACGAATATCTGGTGATGGGAAAAACGGAGCAACATCGAGATGGCGAACGTCTACGAAAAAATTTGTAAATTGAATGGGCTCCATTTGATTTCCCCGATTTTCGTTTATTCTAAAGAGAAATAACACTCGGATGATATTCAAAAAAGTCCTATAAATGATCAATTGAACGTAATTTTAAAACTTATTTTCTACGATGAATAAGTTCAAGATCGAGGTATCTTCCTATTTTACATAATAAACCTTGAAACAAAAAAAAACTTCGAAATGATCGAATCAGCGAAATTTCCTCAGTTTATTTTCAGATGATTCTATTCATGAATCACATCTAAATCGTTCCTTGGGAAACTTACAAATGTGAGCATGAGAACAGCCGCCGTCAGGTAGCTCACTTTGCCCATCATATTCGAGACGAAGTGATAATGTTCGTGGGTTTGCAGGTCGTGTAGATAGCCCATACTCGTGCTCCCCGCTGAAAATTTCATCTTCGTTCAAATGATATCTACAGTCCAATGTAAAAGAAATATTCAAACTATATTCCAATCGCTAATCGTGGAGTTCGATAGTTGATATGATCATTCTATTCTTTCTCAAGTTCTCAGAAAAGCACATAGTTTTTCAAAGAAAACATCATATCAAACAGTTCCTTACAGAAAAATTACGTTCTTTCGATTTTCGAAAAAAAAATTCTGAAATGAGCTCCAAAATTAGTTTGGAAGTGAATAATAATAAGTAAAAAGGTATGAATATATATCCTAGAGTGAAATTCCTAGATTTGGAACACTTCACAGCTTCAGATGCGATTGATCTCAAAATTTTTCACAAAGGTATCGAATAAAGTTTTCTCTCAGTAAAGTGCAGTTGATGAAGCTTAGAACGTGTAAAAGATCGCGAAAAAATATTTTAAATGTCTTTCGATTATAGTCTGTTCATATTGGAATGTCAAGCCGTCGCTCAAGCTCCGCCCCTAACGGCGCGATGAACCAGCAAGAACTCCAGAGAGGAACTTTTAATGACGTCATCGAACTTGACATTCAAAATTCGACCAAACTAAGAGAATAGAGTCACTCAAAATATGAGAAAATCAGAAATGGAATTGAAACGAACGATTGACAGAGGCATTCAAGGCGAGCGCCCTCAAGCTGTTGACGATGGCGTCTTCGTATCCGATGAAGCTGCGCATCAGCCTCCTCGTCAACGCGTCTCCGAAGCATTTGTCGTTGGCATCGATCTGAAGTTCGCGTCGATTCAGAACTTCCGCGAAATGCACGAAACCCGTAGAAGATACGTTTTGATGCCGTGCTCTTCGCGAAACTTTGGCGGCAGTCGCAGGACTCCGTAGAGGACGGCGTACTCGACGCGGTAGACAAATTCGAAACTGTCTTCGGTCTCCACTGAAAGATGAAATTAATGCACAATAATTGGCAGATTAGAACAAAAATTCAAAACCACGAAAATTAAGATGAAAAAAGGGAGAAATAAGCAAACATTTTCTTGAAATCAAAGTTTCCCATCATGTTGTTCGAAAAAAGATTCATTCCATCTATTTTGAAGGGCTTCAAGGCAATTCCTGTTGTCTCATTAACCGCAAAGCAACTCTAAAGGAGTACAGCTTTTTTTGAAAAATAAGATTTTCCCAAGAAAAATCATCCTTTTATTATGTTTTTGATTAAGTTTTTTTAATAGTTTTGCTCTCCAAATGTTTTCCTAATCTGTTCATAACACTTAAAATCGAAAGAACTTATTTTCATAGCTTTCAATTAATTTTTTAATAATCAAAACGAAAAGCGAAACAGAATCCTCGTCGACTTTTTCTTTTGATAGCCATATTTTTTTCAAATTTGTTTTCTAGTGAAAATTTTTAGTTTGAACTCGTAACTCACAAAACTTCTGTTGAACGTGTTCGCGGAACGCAAGGTTGGCCTCGACTTCGATGGGATCCGAAGCGACGGAGACGTCGACTTCTTCGGCCTCCGCCGCCTCGTCGTCCGTCTGAGACAGGAACGAGGGCGAACGGAGGAAGAAACTCAAGACGCCCGTCTGAGTTGGTAGCGAGGATTTCTCAAATAGCTTATTGGTAATTTCAGAATCAAGGTCGAATTTTCGCCAACCTTGGGATGTTTGGCATGAATGGGGAACAGAGATTTGCCGTGGGCGCCTCTCGCTCGGATTTCTGCCGGAATTACCCGAGGTCCGTACAGAAACACGTCGCGTAGGGAGAAGAAACAAGACCGTTTCGATTTCTCCGATACTGAATAGAAACCTTCTTTAAACTTTGAAAAAAAGAATCAAAAAAGTTTCTTAGCCTCGGAAAAAAAGTTCACTCACTGTATTGCTTGACAAACTCGTCTCGAAAATTTAACAGCTTCAAGTTACGAACAATTTCGACCCGAATAACACCTGCAAATGAACTCTGCAACTTCCTTTTTTCTTAACCAACCATCTTTAAAAGCTGCGACCGGCACTTCAGTTAAACAAGTTGGCGTTGATCGCGCAAAAGTTAAATGTACAAATAATAATGAAGTCAATAATAAAAGGGCCTAAAGATTGTTCACATACTCGACAAAAATTGTAACGTGCGGAACTCACAATATTTAAAACAGAAAATTCAATAACGCGTCGCGCTGTTATACTCATGTGTTCGTTATATTGTAACGCTATTCGTATAACCATCGCATGAAATAAACGGTCGCGGACGTTGCCAAATTGATTGTTCGCGTTGGCACCCTGGAAAGTGAAAAATTTATGAATAAATTCTAAAGGTCTGATACTTGCCTGTGCCCGTGCTTGTTGTATATTTTGACCCTCATTGTTGGGAGCTGGATTCGGAGGGTTCAAATTGTTCGGAACGTTGACATCGATATTGATCTCCATTCCTTCGATGGCCACGTCCTCATTTTGCTCGGCCATGCTTATTCCATTTCTTGGCACGTTTTTCTGAAATTTTTTTCTAGAATAAATGAGAAATCGGCGAGGTATTCGATAATAAATTAAAATGATGTTCCACTGAAATCCATACTTGCGCGTGGTTCTGCGCATTTTTCTGAAACTACTTTCACGTCGGTTTGCACAGAAATTTCCCGCGCGAACTTAAATTCCGATTTTTTTCATATTTTTATAGAAAAAAAATGAGGAAATATGTAATTCGAAGGATTCATTTAGCAGGAAAAAAGTGATGAGAATTATTTTTATGATAGTTTATTTTTTTCTCGCTAAAATTTTTTTCTCCTTTATATGACTCAGCGATTCTTTCAACTAATCCCTTTTGCTCTCCCTCTTTTTGTTGATTTCGGACTTTCAACAATCCCGGAAGTTCAAAGTGCAGAATTTTTACTTCCGGCGGTAGTTTTTCGAAGTCAGATCTAAAATTGTCAGAATATTTCTAACAGTAATTTTAGAATCTTACATCAGTATCGAAACAATTTATTTACTTAACTTGCTTTAATTGAATCCCCGTAACTATGAATTTGCGTTTGAGAAAGTTTTTTTCAGTGAATCTCAAGTTTTTTCCAACTTTCAGTAAGAATAGCCTCGTGACTTGGTTTAAACCAGAATAATTGCGCCTGTAAAAGTGGCCATGCGTGATTGAAAGTTCAATTTGTTGTGAAAACGTTTACGAAACTGTTTTTCTTTCTTGGAAAAACGTTTAAATATTTAGAAATGTGCTCCAACGAGTCCCAATTCTGATGAGTCGGCCAGGGTAAGTCCTGCGACGTAAAAAGCCAATTAGAGAATGAGAGACTCGCTTGGCTAGAGCGCACTTGCGGAACCCGACTAGTTCTTCGCTGAAAAAATGCCAGATAAATAGTTCAAATATTCAGTTTAGATTGGCGTAGGCTTATTCTTATAGAATCAACTTTGATCGATTTATGAATAAATTTTATTTTCTCTCGATAAAGCCAGATATGGGAATAATATAAGAAGGAATGACAAAAAAAAAAGTGATTGGGAAACCGTTAAAAATACGGGACGAAAAAGAAAATAAAGCGTTCGTGAGGTTTGTATGTGGCAAACCGATGAGTAGATGAAAATATGTGAATAATAAGTGAATTTCAAAAATACAAAAAAAAAACTAGGGGGATATGAGTGACTAGTTTTTCTCTTCGATGAATTTGAGCTCTTCGCCGTTGACCGTCGGCCTGGCCGGAGACTCGAACTTTCCGTCCATGTTCAGTCCTTTGCGCAGTCTCTGCAAATTTCCGATGTTAGTCCATTCATGACCAGTGTTTTCCTATTCGGGGCAACTGTCTGATTTCTCTCCTTTCCCTCGGTGAAGCTCCTCAAAAGCAATCCTTTCTTCGGGTTTCCGCGCTTTTTCTTTTTTCCATGAGCCGGAGGACGAAAAGAGGGCGCAGACAAAAATGTTACAAAAACTCATCGTTCCAAGACCTCATTTTCCAGATTTATCACCGGTCCATTACCAACTTTAAAGGTTTTTCCAATTTCACACTTTATCAAAACACCACGCAAAAAATCCAGAGGCTTCATTTTTTCAACATTTTGGCTAAATGAATTTATTTCTGCTCTGATTTAAAATGTCTGAAATAAACAGTTAGACACTGGAAAGTGTGGGAGAAAAATCTCACCTCTCTGAAAGAAAGATGTTTGTTGGTGAAGAACATGTAGTAGAGAGCGTAGCCCGGGATGACGATCATCGAACACGAAGAAAGCAGAAACCCGACAAAATTCGCCCATGGCGGATAATTCTCGCCGGTAGGGTACTGGATCGGATGGTAGTACATCACGCAGAACACGAACAATATCTTCAAAAAATTCGATAAATGGAAGTATTCCTTTCAGTTATGAAAACCTTTTTGCTAGAAGGACCTCTTGAAAAAGAAAAAAAAAAACATTCTGAATTGAGTTTTGCGTCTCTAACTTTTCCACAGACGTCCGTCACAATTTCTGAGACCAGAGTTTTTCAGACAAAAAATTGGACTGATTCTCCTCCAAAAAAATTCAAAACCATTTTCGTCTTTTCAACAGTTTTAAAATAATTTCCAGAGTTCTCCTATAGAATATAGTCAATTTCTCCCGACTTGAACGCTTCTCGCAGGATTTCAAACTCTCTTCTCGCTTACTTTTATCTTTTTTCTCCAAAACCATAAATGGGCAATCCAAATTTCAGGACACCTCTCCGTTCTAGGAAATATCTTAATGTCAACCTCTCTCTCTCTGACCGGACTTCGGTCATGTATTCTTTTATAAAGCGGCATACTGACTGTACTACTTCTTCTCAAACTTACCAAACTCGTCGCTGGCGAAACGTATTTCCAGAGGAAGACCCAGACGTTCCAAACCCGGACGCCGACCATTTCGGCCAATGCGGCGCGAATCCTTTCAGCTCCTAGAAATGTTCAAGAACTATCATTAGAAATTGATAATGCCCTACCAAATCCATAAGCCAATCCGATGACTTCAAAGAAGACGACGAAAAGGAGAGCATAGCCAGAAGCTCCGTAGGCGTCGACCAACGTCAGCCAGTGAGCACCAGCCTTCAATTCCATTATTCTTCTTGGAGCTGTGGTTTTCTAAAACTCACATAGGACACCATTGGGATTCCCAAGCAGAAGAAGAACAGACAGGTCAAGCCTAATGCCAGCTTCTTGTGCCGTCGAAGGATCGGGAAAGCGTCTTCGAGGGCGGTGAAAAGACCCTCCATCATGCAGACCTGGAAATTGCTTATATAAAAGAAATTTTTTCATTTCGATGGATACTTGACTGTCCAATCCCAGAATGGTGATCATGAGGAAGAAAAGGAAAGCAAAAAGTTGTTTCATCGGGAGATTTGACGCGACTTCAGGATACACAAGGAAGGCCAGTCCAACACCTGAGAATTCAGAAGAGTTCTCAGTTTTGTTCTTTAGTTCTCACCTGGTTTGACGATTTCGGCAATGTCCTTCTGCGCAATGACAGACATGTAGCCGAGGATCGAGAAAACGGCGAAACCGGCCAGAATCGACGTCGAACCGTTGATGAAGCACATCATAATCGCATCTCTACAGAACATCAAAGTTGAAGTTGAGGAAAAGCAGAAAATTGGAAGTTTCTCATAATTCTTATTTTTAGCCTTAGTTCATTCACCTGAAACAGTTGTGGTTGAACTTGTTGTGTGAGCCAAGAGCGATGAGTGCTCCAAAACCGACGCCGTACGAGTAGAAGACCTCAAAAGACGCATATTTTGTAAAATCCTAGAGAAAACTTATTTCAAATATTATCGAATGCCAGGTTAATAACTTTTCATTATTATTTTTGATTTTATCACTCTATCATTTTCCATCCAGTAGGTATGCACTTCTTTGGCCGCACTTGGAATGGCTACAAGTATCTGGATCCGGGTTGTAGTCGAAGTATTGTCTACAGCCTATTCTAGCCGGTTCACGGCTAGCTTGGGACGAAGAGAGACGTGGTCTGTCTGCGCTCTCCACCAACCAGGCACTGTCTCTTATCTTATCGTGTCAGGACCCATTTTTCGTTGACTCAAGGTAGCCGTAAATCAGCTATACTTCCAGTGAGTCAGGCAACAGCTTCGAGCCATTCCCATTGCGACCACGGACTTCCAAAGTAGGAAAGATCTTACCTGAGTTCCAGCATCCTTCCAGACGGCCGTGTCGGCGATTCTCGTCAGATTCGGCTTCAGGTAGAAATAGATTCCAGTCGAGGCGCCTTCCAAGGTCAGACCGCGGATCAACAGGATCACGATGAGCACGTACGGGAACAAAGCGCAAAAGTAGACAAACTGAAGGTAAGCCATGAATTCGCTGCTTTTTTGGGCCGAACCTTCCGCGCTTGAGTGATTCCCTTCCAGAGAGCGAAATAGATGACGAGCCAGGCTCCGGCCATGATGAAGAACAGTTCCCATTGAATTCCGCCAAAGTCGCTAATCGAGTCGGTCTGGTGCAAGACGCGTCGTCTGGAATGGAAAGTTCTCAAGCTAGAGTATTGAGAAAATGACTATTTTTTCTGAAACCTGCCAAAAGCGCCTATTTGATTCATTTATGTAGTCCTAACCTGCAGAACTGGCAGAGAGTTTTCAAAAATTGCTTTTTGATTCCTAACTGAAGTCTACTGAATTTTTTTCAAAAACGCTCACAAAACCAACTCCCAGAACTGCTCAACAGAAGTCTGAGTCTTGGAGCCGACGGCAGCGGCGAGGGCTTTGATCCGCGCCAATTCCGTCACGTTCTCCTTGCCCGTCAAACAGCTTGGATCGTTCCTGATCAATGAGAAGATTCTCAAGAGTCAAAAAAGGTATATAGATGGATTATTTTGTTTTTATAATGTGTAAAAAAGTTCCTTACACCGGTTGATGACGAATACAATAAAATCGCCCTTATTAGAATCGTGAGAAAACCAGTAAAAAAAAGCGGTTTGCGATTTCTTGACTTCAATAGGTCCTATTATTTCGACCGCGAACCAGGAAGATCTCAAAGCCCGAAAATAGCTTTTTCTAACGGATTTCGAGATTTTTCATTGAATTTGAAGCGCCCTTCCCCTGGTAGTGTTCCGGCCAATTTTCACAAGGACTTCCCAATCACAAAATAAAATGATATTCCTTGTAAGGAAGGATTTCCAACATGTTCCTATCGCATAAGGTTCAGAAAAGCTTAATGAAGAAGTTGGACAACTTTGCGAGGGTTCAAAATCATCTAGAAGGAGATGATAAAAGTAGTCCTTCTGTAATTCTTCTGACTATTTTGACAAACCAATAGTTGGTGCAAGTTTCCCATGGGAAGACGCTGTTGAACGAGGCGATCATGTAGAAGACGGCCCAGCTGACGATCACACAGAAGTAGGCGATGCACATGAACGCGATCACCACGTTTCCGATACCAACTCCTGTAAGAGCCTTTTTCATTTTCCCCAAACTAGCTTAATCCAGGAAACTGAAGATGGCCTGGGCTGCCAATACTTCGATGATTAAAGATAAAGTTTTTACAGAATTTGAAAAAGTAACGTAACGTTCGTAGAGGCATAGAAATTGCCACGTGCTTCTTCGTACCAAACCAGCCAAGAATTGGCCCCACAATGCTCGAAGCAACATTTTAAGGAACTTATTGAGTGTACTCTTACGGGTTTTATAATTCTTCTGCCTGAGCTTTTTCAAAATTACAGAGCCTTTTTGCAATCGACAAAACTCCTTTAAAATATGAGCTTTTTCTTAAAAAAATTTTTTTGAAGTTTTTTGAATTTTTCTAAACCATTCTATCACCAAAGTTGGCTTAGAGCTTTTAACTTTGTCTCTGAAAATATTCTCATTCAAAAACCTTTAAAAAGCGGACACATCCGCCACATTTCCATAGCTCCTCGTTGGAGGTACTGGCCGATTGTCACTTCCATCAGGAAAATCGGAATCGCAGCACAGAAGAAAAACACTGAATATACGACGAGAAAAGATCCGCCGCCATTTCTAAAAATTACAGTACTAATTTAAATTTTTATTTTTTTTTCGTAATATAGGTTTCTTGAGAACAATTCCGACCCCTCAAGTGCACATAGCGCCTCTAAGTGCTCACTTGAAGGGACAGGATCGTTCCAAAAGTGCGTGAGAAATTTCCATCAAAAACTTGCCTTTCCAATTATTTCCGCTTATTCGCTTCTCAGAATTTTTTTTGAAATTGACTATTTTTGACCCTAGTATCTTCAAACTTGAACAGGGAACTTGTTTTCGTCGAATTCACGGACAAAACTTTTTTCCAATTAAAAAAGCGAGTTAATCAACTGAAACTAGACCTGTAGCAGAGGTAGGGGAACCGCCACACGTTTCCTGAAAACCTCGCTTTTTTCCTCCTTTTCTCCCTCAAACCAAACCTAAACCGACGGCGTACGCAATCATACTCATCAAAAAGTCGAACTTTCCCGACCATTGTCCTCTGTAAGGAAAAAAGAAAGGTACTCGATTTTCAGTAGATTCGGCTAATTGGATTGCCAAAATTCAATTAGGATTATTTTCTGGCCGACAAAAACCGGATCAGCCACGTGTGGGGGACACTGAATTTAACGTTCTGATTGACCTGTATTCGTGTTTGAAGTTAACTTCATCGTATTTCAGTTATGATAGGGCAAAGATTACAATCAAGAAAAGTGAAAAATAAGATGAAAATCATTGAAGTAAAACAAAAACTTCAGCTAGGAGCTAAAATCTTTGCAGGAGCACACAGGTAAAGGTTTAGGTAGATTTTGTCAACTTAGGTGAACTACAGGTTAAAGGAAAACTTCGTAAACTAAAGCCGTGTACAGTGTAGTTATAGTCTCTAGAGGAAACCCTTGATCTTTTCCAATAGATTGATAATAATCTTCCTTTTTTTGAGTCTCAACCTAATGAGATAAATTTTACAAATAATCTGACTGACCAGAACCTGCAATGAAAAACGCTCTCTTGTTCTAACCCACGCAACGAGATGAGAGGTACAGACAAGCCAAATGGTCTTATTTCAAAGTGAAAACGGTCTCTTATACTTAGTGAATTCTAACATACCCAAGTTCGAAATTTTGCAGCTTTCTACAGAAAAATCTCAAAGAACAAACCTATCCGGCTCGACTTCAGCCTCCTCGACTTGCTTCGCCTTCTCCTCATCTGTAGCCAGGGGAACGTGGTTACTACCCATGTCTATAACAAATAAGAATAAATGAATATTTCTCTTAACAAAAATAGAAGAAAGAAGTGAAACTTCATACATTTTGACCAGAAGAACAAAGAAAAAGGAAAAAAGTATAGGGGACATCTCCCCGTTGAATCAACATTTCATTAACGACCTGCTGGCTAATTAAAAACCCGTTTTTTTTCCGCAAGAGTTAGAGTTAGCTAAAGGTGTTCCAATTGCACTAGTGGCTTGGAAATGAGAAAAAAAAGTAAAAAAAAAAAACAAATTTTTTGACAAATGAAAAACAAAATGATAAGAGATAAACCGAGGGGGCTCGAGAAATATTACTTTTTCCCATTGATTTTGATGAGAATTACACAGTTTTTTCCAGTTTGCTTATTTTTGAACATATTCCTGAGGTGAATATAGATTGGAAAGGTTCTGTTGTAAGAATATTTTTAATACCCTTGAATTTCCCTTCTTTTTCTCTTGCGCTGAGAATCTAAATGAAAAACGTCCCAGAACCAACGCCAAACTCAAAAAATGTACAGTTTTGTGAGATAAACTAAAAATGGCTTTTTCTCTCGAATAAATTCTTCTCACAAAACACTTGTTTCAAGTCCACTCCTACTGAAAATCCAAATCTCATCTTTGAAAAAAGAAAAAGAAGAATACAAATGGAAAAACACGAGTCTCCTTACCAGCTCGTGCAAATAAACAAGAAAATACTTGTTTTTTTTTTTAAGTGGCGGCTCAATGTCTTCAGGGCCAAAAACAACCCGGTCGTTCTTTTCAGATCTTGAATTCTTCGAAAAAAAAATCCATTCTTTCGAGAATTGCAACGAGTTTTCATTCACTCTTAATCGAAATTTAAGCAGTTTTAAAACTTGAAAATTTTTTTCCAGAAATTTTTGGGGTGAAAGAGCTCTAAAATTATTCACTATAATATAATAAAAAAATTTTATGAAAGCAGAATTTCATGGTTTTAAAAACATAATTGTAAGATATAAATTCAAAGGTGGCGACTTATTCCGCCTGACAAGTGCGCTCCAATGTAAACATCCACAAAAGTCGATTATTAATGATTAAAAAAAAAAAGTTTTCGGAGTTTGAAGCTGCGTCGGAGCCAATCAGGAACCCAATTCCGAAAATATGTGAATAGGAATGTTTCTCTATAACAATTTATGCTGGAGTCACATAAAAGATTGGTTATTCGACGGAAACCCGTATAATGGCCACTGACTTTTAACCTCCCTCAAAGCACTGAAAAAGCGCAAGCGAATGGTCAAAGGCGGCCTGAAGAGAGGTCAGAGAAATGAAGATTCTCCATTATCTCTATCCTCTCTTCGAAGCCTGTTTGTTCGGATGCGTTCAAAATTTCCTAGAGTGAGTCGTCAAACCGCTTCGCAGCCGCTACGCGTTGAGTCATTCCTAGTGCGACCAAAGATAAATGAAGCATATCATTAAGCATACGATAACGTCTATCTACGAGAAGTTCTAAAAGAGTTATCTCGAAAATCTCAAATTCCTAGACTTGTCAATAGATTTATTTTACTACCTAACTCTGTGTATCAAATTACCAGAACTCACTACAAAATAAAAAGTGGATCGAATCGAAAAATTGAAAAACTTTGATTGTTCGGAGCCCGAGAGAAGTTTTTCCTGCCTTGGAGGCCCGGTTCTGTGTCGTGCATAATATCGAGGTTGTTGTACATGTGCAAACAGGGCGAAAGTATCGCCTTTTTTTCGGGAGAACACAAAGTTTTTGGCAAATATTCCATAAATGGACCGTTTTTCTCTTTTACTTGTCTGGCTGGCACTTTGCCCAGACTTGTCAAATAAGAGCAAAACTTGAAAAAACTCAGAATATTATTTTCTCAATGAGGGTCTTGCTCGGGTGACCGAAAACCATACCATAATACAGACATCTCTTTTTTGAGAAAAAGGTCAGAAATTCTAGCCTTTTTTTCGGAAGTTTTTGAAACAAGTTCAACTAGATCAATGTACATACATTGAACCAAACTCCATTCACACAAACTTGAAACTTTAGAAATTCTGGTCGCTCGTGGGATAACTGGGAGCGTCGTTGTCGCGTTGCGGTTATGATCAGATTAACAAATCGTTCTGATACTTTTCGATGGCCTCGCGCGTAAGTTGTTTACGGTCCGGCGCACTTTTGAAAAACCTCATCGAGCGATCAGGGCATAGGAATTTTGGAATAATAACCTTGTAACCGAGAGTAATTCTCAATTCGCCACAATCTCATTTCTGTGCACCCTCTCTTGTTTACGTGCTAGCTCATGTTTAAATGACCTCGCCGGTGAGAGAAAATAGAGCACAGACAAGTCAGACAACATTAAATCATGGAGGAAAAAGATATCATACTTTAAACAGTGAAAATTCCAAACGAAAAATTCAACACGGCTAATTCCCAGATGGAAATCGTGGAAAATTACGCCTCGGGTCGACGCGCCGTTTGATTGGCCGCCGACCGTACAAAATTGAGTTAATAACCTAGCGGAGTCGGCCGTGTTTCCAGGCCGATTTCAACAAAAAGGCCCCATTTCCCGCTGCCTTGGGAAATAAAAAACATAACCAATTTCACGGTTGCCCGCACAAATAAGCGTATAATTTTAGTGTGTTCCATGAAAAACAGTTGCTGGAAAATGGACCTGTTCCGAGGCTCATGCGGGTTGAAATTTTGGAAAATGAACTCGTAAAGTGGTAGAGGGTAACGGAGATTCTCGAAAAAAAAATTCAGTAAAAGTAGAGCTCGTTTATATTTGATTTTCAGAGCACTCTAAGACAAAGGAAGAACCAAAAGTTGTAGAGAGTATCGGAATTTAAAAAAATATATTAGTGAAAAGTATAGTTCATTCATATAAGCCTGAGACCTTGTAAACATAAGGAGTTA
Source organism: Caenorhabditis auriculariae (assembly GCA_904845305.1). Classification (NCBI taxonomy): domain Eukaryota; kingdom Metazoa; phylum Nematoda; class Chromadorea; order Rhabditida; family Rhabditidae; genus Caenorhabditis; species Caenorhabditis auriculariae. The sequence goes on from CAJGYM010000125.1 coordinate 33,523, forward strand.
AGAAAAGTTATATTTAGAGTGGAACTCTGGTGAACAGTGTATCTTCGAAATGATGGTGAATGACCTGACTTTTTTAATTTAAACACGATTCTCCCACTATTTTTTACAGAAATTTTTTCAAGTCACATTCAATGCACAAAAATTGAAAATCTTAATAAAAAATCGAGCCAAAAAACGGGTTTTGCAAGTTCAAAAAGGAAAAAAATCGGTTAAACCGCAGTCGGGTTTCATAACCAACACGTAATCCGCTACGTTCAAAACGGCTCAAAAAGTATCCTTTTTTCGTAAATACATATTATCGGGTTAAGACCTCGCACTTTTACAACTCCAATCTCAAAGTATCAAAAAGAGCTCGAAATCAATCTTTTTTTTTTGACTTTTCTAGAGCCAGCTTCATCTTGCCGTTTGAAGTAAAAATTCAGATGTTCTTGAATTGATTGAATAGGAATAAGACTTATTTTTTGATGGCATGTTGGTTTGAAAGTACACGGATGATCAAACTGACTTTTTTGGGTTCTAAATTGAAGAAAAATAACAGATTTTTGATGACTTCTAGAAGATGGTCAAAATGTTCGAAGTGTCCTGTCCTTTTTAAACGTATCTTCTTGAGGGGTTCACAAGGTAAATTTCTAGGCTGATAAAAGTTAAGACCAAGAATTCAGTGATGGAAGGTGAAAAGGTGCGAGAAAAGGCTATCAAAACGGAACGAGACCAAAAAAAGGGGGCCATTAACAGCGAAGTGTAAAGTCGCACTCATCAGTAGAGACGTTCTGAATCTTTTTTTTCTTTATCTCGAGAAGAGTTGAATAAAGTCAATCGGCTGACAAACTCGCGGAAACAAAAAAAAGAACCAGTCAATCGCGGAAAAAAGGGGCGTCGCCGAGAGGCAAAAATGGTTGTGGCGGCGGCGATTTGCCTCGAAAATTCGCAACATTTTCCTCTTTTCCCGGGAGGTACAGACACATACAATTCAGAATGATCTTCGAAATTTGACTAGTTTTTAGTCGCACATCAAACATTGGGTTCAAATATTTTGTTGTTGAAGGTCTAAAAGACGGGGCAAAGTCCAAAAAAAAAACCTAGAAATCTCCAAAAGACCTTCACAGAGCCTACTCAAGAAAAATAGGAGAGGTGATAAGAAAATAAAAAAAAAAGAGAAAAGAGTGAATAAGAAGCAAAATATACCTGTGAATAAATTATTTCGAAAAAAAATAAAGATGATGAAAAAAGAAAAAATGCTCAGAAGGAGCTTTTTGAAGTTAGGACTAGACAAATTTTAAGACTGCAAAACTTATAATCAGGAAAAGCTTTGTAATTTCAAATTTTCGACCGCTAAAAACGTGAAATCATTTTTAGGCCCGAAGAATATTTTTTTAACATGAGAAGTCATTTATAAGCTTTTAAAAAGAAATAGATTGGTTCTTTTTAAAACTAATCAACTTCAATAGAAAGCAAACCTAATATTGAGCAAATTTGATTAGAAAAAAATTGATCGCAGTTTTAAAGAGTTAAGAGGCATCAATAAACTGTAAATACTCATTTATACAACACAAGATCTTAAAAAACACTGTCCGCACTACCAAAACGTTCTTCAATACAGAACTTGCTAGAACTGTTATCAGTTGAAGTTTGTGAGTAAAACAGGGGAAAATAGAACAGGTCCTTGTTGCAAAAGCATTAGGCCGACCGTAAAACCTCTCGCCACTTTGCCTCTTCTCCTCGGAAAAAGAAAAAAATTATTCAAGGTGAAGTGGTGTCTGGCAATAAATAATGATGACGGTGGAATCGGCCACACGGGGCGCCAACGAATCGGAAAAAATCGCCGCCCAAATCAGCCGCGATCAAAACAACTTATTTCTAATGGATTCTCAGCTCCATATATAATAGAACTTCATTGACTGAGAGATTGGGCTCAAAATTGACGGAATTGTGAAACTATAGGATCTTTTCTGATGATTCAGGTCTGGCTGAGATCTCACAGCAGCGGTTCAAAGAATTTTCTTAAAAAAACGACCATTAGTTCAGAAGATTCCTAGCTTACTATAGCTGATGGTTCTCGAGTTTCCACTCGCTGCGGTAACCGTGCCGAACCAGGATTTTTTTTGATAAATTGACTGGTTTTTTGAATATTGCGCAAAGAAAAGTAGAATAAGGATAAAAATTACTTAAAAGAAAGAAATCCGTGTCAGAAAAACCTGTTAAATTAACATTGTTTGCGAAAAATTCACGATTTCAACTTTTCGGAAATTTGTTTTTAGAAGTCAATATTATAAGACAGAGAGCTCCATAAGAGCTCTCCGTTCATTTCCAACCTCCCTAAAAGCTTTTCGCACAAAAAATAACTCAATCAATAGAGGAAGAAGAGCACTACTCTTTATTTCTCCCCTTTCTTGGAAATCTAGATGGAAAGATCACTAAAACGGCAGTATCCTACATACAATTTGAACTTTTCCAACTCGAGTAGACAACTATTCCAGCCGCTATGACAGTTCAAACTTATATCACTTTTACTTTCAGGCTATTAAAATGAGAAACTAAACGCGCAGGCTCAGTTATCTGGGTCAATTTTTCGGTTCACAGGTCAGCCTTATTTTTCGAAAACTCTCAATTTTCACTAAGGCATTGCAAGAGACATTTAGAGTAGTCGGTCCTCTTTAAGTAATCACTTGAGTCTCCAAGCCAGCGGCAGAACGCCTCTCTAGTGACCACGTAAAGAGGACAAACCTTCTCCTTTTGAGCTTTGAGAATAATAATCACATTCTCGTACCGGTAAAATTCAGTTAAAGCGGCGACTATCAATCTGCATCCGACCAAAAAAAACTTGCGCAGGAAGTCAACGCAAAGGCAAAAGCAAGCCTAAGGGCAACCTAACTCCCCCCCCCCTATCATTTTCGCAAGTTCTTTCTTTCAAATTTCAAAAAAAAAAAGCCGAGTAGAGTTTCGAAACGCCCTTTTCCTTTCAATTAATGAATTCCTCAAAACACTCAGCCACTTCAAAGAAAGTGCGAAGCGCCAAAGTTCAAGTGGATGCCTTACTTGATGATTTTCCCACCTGATGATGTGAACTTTATGAGAAAGTAGTCACACTGACAGGTTGAAAAAAAAAACTTTTAATATTTCTCCTTGAGCTCACTTCTAAAAAATTTTCAATAGATCAGGAGGATTTTTTTCTTCTGCTGAATATTAAAAAAAGGATATTTTTTTGATAATTTCCACAAGAGAAAAAAATTATTCTTGTCTCAACGCCTTTGATCATCCCAGAAAATTTGCTAGAACGGAAAAATATATCCTACAAAGAGTATCCGTCAAGTTTTGGTTCGAAATTGGTAAAAAATTCATGATAAAAATCGGGATAAAAGTCAGAACCAGCTTTCAAGCCTTTCCACTCGAATAATCGTTAAAATTTTTTTTTCAGAATTTTTCCTCGAGTTTCATCTTTTTTCAAATACGTTCTCTTCAGAGGGATAATCTGAAAAGATTCAAAAATTTTTTTCTAAAAAAACATTTCTGAAAAAATACTCTTTCTTTAAAATTCTTCCCTTTTATGAGTGTGTGAGAAGCTGCGGAAGGCACTGATAACTCCAGAAACAGCAAAGTTTATTGATTACGTGTTCTTATCAAAAAAACTCTTCTTACACTACGTCGAAAAATCGCAATGTTTTCCTGAAGCCAAAATTTTCTGAATTCACTTCTCTCAAGCCTATAAATATATCAAGAAATGGCATATTTACCGCTGGGAACCGACAGAATCGGCCGCGGCTCATTCGCCAACGTTTATGCGGCTCAGGATACCAGGGTTTGTGTTCAGACTTACTTTTTGAACAGCAGGGAGACCTTTGGTTTAGATGTTGAATGACAAAATAATGAGGAAAAAAATCGGCAAAATATTTTTTTTTTCAATGTATGGAATCTAGGACATTATGTTTTCCTTTGAAAATCAAACATAGTGCTTCGTGGAAACAGCCGATACTTAGTGATACTACTTTCGAATATCTAAATGAGCTGTTTTCGGTTTTTTGGATTTCGATTTGAGCTGATTGAAAGTGAAACATATCCCAGAAGTCTCGAAGATTTGTAGTGACCCAAAGAGACGCCAGAGAAACAGGTGCTGCGACTTCTCTGGCGTCTCTTCAGACCGCCGATGTTCTCTAAGCGCCTTTTCATCATCGAAAAACTAGTTTGGATTGATTCCAGATGGAGAGACTGAGAGTTGATTCTAAGCTCTAATGAAGTAACCTCATTATTTTGAACTCTTTGTTGTTTTTTAATTATACCATATTTCAGCTGAGAATTTTTTTTGAGAATGAATAAAAAATTCAAATTTTTTCCTCAGCAGTTGGAAAGTACCATGAAAAATGAAAAGAAGGAAAAAATTGCCTTCAGACAGGCGAGAAGGTGGCGCTGAAGCAGCTGCTGGGGGCGTTCGACAGCGCCGAAGACCGACGTCACGCTCTTCGGGAGATCCACATCCTTCGGAGAGTCGAACACAAAAACCTCGTCGAGCTCCGCGACGCCTTCACCTTCGTTCATTCGAAAGTTGGTCTAATATTTTCCTCATGGACAAGAAAACTGAAGAAGTCGGAAAACGATAATCTCTCTTTTTTAAAACTTCTCAGTAGACTTTTTAATTCTGAAAACCAGAAAATCCAAGTCTCAGCCTGTTCATAAAGCAAATAGTTTCCTGGCCTTTTTCAAGAGATAAAGCTCAAAGTAAAATGACCATCTTTGTCGATGAGAAGTTTGTGGAAGAAAAAATTTGAAAGTACAAAAAAAGTTTCCTTACGTTTATTTAGAATTTCAGTTAGGCTGCTCCATTCGAACGTGCAACAAAAATTAAAATACCGATTCAATTATTTTTTTCAGGGAAGCTGGCAAAGATCAGTTCTATACCTCGTGATGCCCTATATTGGCCAAACTCTCGACCAAGCTATGCAGTCGAGTGAGTTAATCAATTGATTCGAAACAGCTTCCGGGTTTTTGAAACCCGCATTTTTTTTAACTCTGAAGTCTTAAAATGTCAATGAAGCTGTCTCATGGGCTCACGAGAAATGAAATTTTGTTTTTTCATAGTTAATATACCGAAAAGGTTTCCATAGAACTTTAATAACTGTATTACGATCTTCAACCTGTAAAACTTTTTATTTTTCAAAAAAGGACGTCTCAAAGTCAAATAAAATCTTGTAAAGTTGTTTTGAAGAGCTATTTGGGCTATCGGGCACCTTCAAAATCTTCATACGATACTTCAAAAATTTTCTGGCCAATTTTTTTTTCATAAATCAGAGTCTTAAAGTAAAACGACGTCTTCATTTATCCTGATAAACTTCTCCTAATCTGCTTAGATACCTAGACGATCTCTTGTCACCCATTTTGAATGAACCTTCTCAAAAAATAAATAAATTAATAAACCTTCAGACGAGGAAATAACGTCCTATCAACAGCGCCGATTCCTCATTTTTCAAATATTGTGCGGTGTGGAGGTTGTTTTAAAGCATCCTTCGAACCTTATATTCTCAATTTCAGTACCTCCATTCCAAGTCTATCATTCATCGTGATCTGAAGCCCGACAATGTTCTAATCAAGGAAAATACCCAAAACGGACGACTCACAGTCAAAATTGCTGATTTCAACTTGTCTCGGTACAACTACAACGACAATTCTAGTCATACAGTGAGCCAGAGTCAAGATTATTTTAAAGATTGCAAAGAGCCTAATTTCGCAAAAAGTCAAAGATTCTCGGAAGTCGGTAACGCGAACCGAACGTTTCTGAGCAATTCTAGGGATCACTTAAGAGCGCTGACGCTACTAAAGTGGTCACTAGAAATGCCCCGACACGCCAGATTCGCGTCTGTTTCGCTTTATCAATGTCCGAGTGAATTTGAAAAAGTTTGTTGTAATAATCAGAGAATAGAGCCTAACGGGTATCGAGCGCCAGAAATACTCTTCGGATTGGACTACGACGAAAAGTTGGTGTTTTTAAAGCTTAGCATCAATTATATCTTAGAGTTGACATTTGGCCAATTGGATGTATGATGGCGAGCATTTTGACCAAGTTCCTGGAAAATCAAATAGCTGTGCCACAAAAATTCTGGTGCTCAAGAGGTGACGTCGAGCTGGCGCGACGTCTTGTTATGTGGTTCGGCAAACCCGGCCCTTTGGTTTGTGATGAACTTTTAGCTTCGTGGAAAAATACTTCAAATACCGAAGTTCTGCCATTTTTTGCTCATTATTCAGGGACCTAAAATTTGAAGAAGTTTTTTGTGAGAAGATAAAAGGAAACCGAGTGAGTTAATAAAAACTTATTTTTTGTAGTGCTAAACTTTTAGTCATAGCTACTTTCAATTATGGTTGACATTATTCAAAAAACCAACAAGGGAACAAACAGCCAAGAAAGATCTGGCAACACGAAAAAGAAAAGACTTCCTTTGCTCAGGAATCAAAGGAAAAACATTTTTGAACCATAAAATGTTGGACCTAACCTGCGATTTCGGCTCTGGGTGTTTCACTAGTGAAAAAAGTCTCTTTTTCAAGTATTCTCTCTCTTTTTGTTCAATAAACTTGCGAAAAAAATACCGAAACTTTTATTTTTCATAAAAATAGTTTTAGATGGCGAACAGAATGTGTGGCAGATGGAAGGAGCAAATTCGCGAATTGAGTGATGTTCCGCCCGTGTTCTCAGAACTTTTTGAAGGCCAGATCGACTATTCAGAAATCGCGGTTTTAGAAAATGTAACTTTTTAAATTTCTCTCGGTGATAAATGAGTAAAGGTGAAAAAATCAATTTTTTTTTTGATAACTAGGACCCACTGAAAAGACAGCTTTTTTCAAGGTAAACATATATAAATTTTTGAATTATTTTTACAGATGCTTCACATGCACGCGCCTGTGAGGTCAACAGCTCCGAATATCTTGGAAATGCAATATTTTGAATGTCTGAGGACTTTCCGAAGAGTTCCCTCAAGAAATGAGATTGACGATGTAGACGAAGACATCGAAAAGTTAGACGACCAACAGGTAGTTGTTTTCAAGTGGAATTTTTATTTTGATTCGCATTTTATAAAGTTTACCAAGAAAAGTCATTTTTTTTTCATAAAAATTGGTCAGAGAATTGTTCGCGATCTGAAAAGAAAGTTCTGGAACTTCCTATTTTCGAGTACAGAAGGTCCAATGTCTATAAATAGCTCATATAGCCAGGTTTTGATACTTAGTTATCACTTCCCATCTTATTTCTCGAAAATCAAAGTTGAGAAGGTTTATTTTCAAGACATTTATCTCATTAATGAACACTCTGGCCGATTTTCAGAATAGACTTCTAGTAGGCTGTGTTTACTTTGAAAAAAAGTCATTTTTTCTTGATTTCCAACTTTTGCTCCCCATGCCTATATAAGCCGAGGGCATCGAAAGATTAAGACTCGTCTCCGCACTTCAATTAAATTAAATTTTAACCTGTTCTTGAATCGTTGGCAGGTGTCGGAAGCGATCGATAGGCATCTTCGGCGATTCGATTCCGACCGCGGCATGCCCGCCTTCTTCCAATCCGCCGACGACATTCAATTCAGCGCCTGATGGCCGATCAGCTTCCCTTTCGTCAGCTGCAAAGAAACTTGCAAAAAAAAAGCAGCGGTCGACCGTTTTGGTGAATTAGGAGAGACGTTCGTGACAGCTTTGGAATGAAGACGCTCATATAAATCAAAAATTAAGAAGTCTGACATTTTGATCGCGAAAAAAAGAAAAAACTCAAATCTGAGTTTGAAGTTTGAAACTCCAAAAATATTTGACTGACTTTTAACAACATGTTGAAAAAGTTTGTCCTTTTTTTGTGTCACATGTTTTCTCCGCTAATTATTTGAAGGAGCATGAGCTAAATTCTTAGAATTACGTATTACAAAAGCTGTTAATAGTTTGAACTTTCGTCTTGCAAAGCTTATGGACAGACCAGCAAAATTTTTAAAAAGAAAAAGAAAATGTAAATTAGCCGTCAGAAAAAGAAGAATATAACTAATCTTTGGAGGATCAGAGATCATTTTGCATTCCGCGGAAATTACTTGAACCCTAAAGCAACCCTCAAAACACAAAAAAGATAATTGGAAAAAAAACGTGAAATAGCATGCAACACGAATTTATTAAACTTTTTGAAGTATACGGTATGTTAAAATGTTTTTGTGTGAACACGGTCGACTGCAGAAACTTTGCCGACCGTAAATTGACAATTAATTAATCATTCTTCCCATCAACTTTAAAGTGGGCTTTTATAACAAAGCTTCGTTAATCAATTTTGTTTTCAATCAGCCTTTTTCCAACAATTTTTCCTTCTTTTCTGTATGTGTTCAATGCGATTTTCCGGCAAACCGATCAAGACCCTCAGAAGCTAACCAATTTTTATTGAAACAAAAGTTTTTCCATGAAAAAAGTTTTACTCGCTGTTAAATTCACGCATCGCCGCGAAATGTACAAATATATGGACAGAGGATAGAAGAGGCATGAGAAAAGTATGGAAACTGAACATTTTCCGGTGCCGAGCAGCTAAAACGATGCATCGGCAGAAATTTTTTTATTTTTGTTTCTTTGTTATTAGTCGATTCAAAACTCTTGCTAGAGCTTCAAAGATGCAGAAGCTTCGACATCTTCTTCAAGCCAGCAAGTATTATTTAGACGGGCAATAACTTTAAAGAAAGGCCTTTAAGGGACATAGTTTTCAAACTGAGAGAAGGTACAATCAAAAAGAGGAAATGCCGTGCTCGTTGTTGATATTTCGCGATTTATCACAGAGTTTTTCATCGTCTTTTTTTGATGGGATAACACAATAAATAAACCATAGGCAATAATAATTAGAGATGTAGATATAATATCTAGAAACGATTGGGAACATATACAAAGCCATGCGGTAACTGTTAGTCGAGAGCGTATAACAAAGTAAAAGAAAAGGGGGACAAAGATTGATGAACACACACCGGAACGAAAGTGTTTTCTGACATCAAATTACGCATAGATTGGAAGGGAAGATTTTCAAAGCAAAAAGATGAAATCAACAGCACCCAAAGCAAGAAAGTGAACTAGATGTGTAGGCGAGGAAAGGAAATGCGGTTTAAGAAGTGAATAGTTTTCTTTTTTCGAGGTACAAAAAGTGTTTATCGGAAGAAGTCGTCGCCGAACGGATCGGCCGTCGTCGTCGCCACCTTGTGGGTCGTCGAAGCGGCCGCCGAGCAAGAAGTCGCGCTCAGAGTGTTCAGCGAGGCCTGAAACATCAGACAGTCAGCTCTGATTTCAGTTTCCGAAAATCACCTTGGGAGGGTTGAGGATATGGTCAAACGGATTCTTCTTCGTGTCGTTGCCGCGTCCGACGAGCGCATCCATGTCGACGAGCTTCGAGAAAGCCTCTTCCAATGACGTCACCTTCTTCTCTTCCCAATTGTTAGAAGCTGGCCTGAAAAATGTATGAATTTCTAATCATGTTTGGAAACTTTGCATAAAACGGGTTATATGGCCGGATAAGTTAAAAGAAGTTGTTTCAGAATTAAAAAATCCGCAATCCACAAGCACAAAAGTCTTCCTGATATGAAAAAATATAATTTCTGAGAAAGAAATTTATGCGAAAAATTTAGTGAAGGAATTCATTTCAATCTTTTTTGTAAATGTTTGTCTTTATCGTAGTTTTTGAATGTCTCTTCGCCGGTCAAGCTCCGCCTTTAATTCCGTGAAAAGCCAATCGGACGAGCACTCCATAGAAGAGCTTTTTAATGACGTCATTGCGCTTACATTTAAAATCTGAACAGGACTATATTTGGCGTCTTATTCTTTGATCGTCTTCAAGATCCCCAGGAATTGAGTTTTTTTCTTATCGCTACGATTTGCATTTTTTTAATATTTATATAATTTCTCCTTAGAACGTACTTATTATCTCCAAAGTTGGCAAAGGTGTTGGCGTGGTGCATCTGGGAGGCGGGAGCCGTGTTCTCGTTGGCCCAGTCGACGGACGGTGCCGCCTGCGGTAAGGCGGGGGGCGCACGCGTGCCGAACGGGTCCGCCAGAGGATGAGCCATCAAGAGAGGAGCCGCCGTGTGAGGAGCTTGTTGAGGAGGCAACATCGAGCTTGCGAATGGGTTCGTGTCCTGAAACTTTACGATTCATCCATCATAATTTGCCATTATTTCTACCTTTGTTACACTGAAAAACATTCTAAAAAATTTGCATTTTTCCTAGATCAAACTACTTTTTTAAAGCTATAATTTCAGGCGAAAATCAATGCTTTCATAGCTTGAAAAACCCAAAAATGGAAAAAAACATTCTACATTTCAATATTAATCCACTTCAGAGGAGATCTTCTATGAAAAATGTCTCTAAAAAAATAGATATTTTGAAAAACTTATCAATTTCCAAGTTTTGTCCCTCTTTTTCTTGGCAGAATGAGACAAAACATATTTTCAATGGGTTTGTTTTAGAGATAAATTCTCATTGCTTTTTAGACTTTTTTGCGACTTTCTTGCAAAATTTATTCTGATTCCTTGAGAGAACTTTCGAAAAAGGGATACCCAACCAAGAATCTGTGAAAAGCTTCTTGAAATTTTGATAAAAACTTCGATGAATGAAAAATAAAACAAACCGAGAAAGCATTGGTATGGAAGGTTGGCGTGCTGTGCACGTGATGGATGGGCTGCTGAGAAATCGGATGGCCCCAGGAGGAGTCAAAGTTGGACTGAGGATGGGGCTGCGGGACAGGCGGGAAGGCCTGCAAAAGTATCCTCAATGAAACTATGCCCGAAGATGGGGAAAACCGAAGCTTGCATCCAGGAAGAGTTGTGATTTTGTGGGTGAGGGCTGGAGAAGGCGTTGAATTGCGCCCCGGATCCATTCAACATCGAGCCGTTCATCATGGATGAATTGTTCATCGTTGACTAAAAAAAAGATGATTATTCATAATCTATGTTTTTACAAAATTTATCAATTTTTAAGAAGAAAAAACTGCTACGCGAAAAAAACCACGATCAAAAAGTAATTTTTCGGTTGTACGAAAAAAAAATCAAATAAATTTGCGCGCAGCAAAGACTCCGAAAGCCGCAAAATTGCGTATGAAGTTAATGCCTGCCTGCGGACTACTAGTGAAAAAATCGATATCGAACTTTCCAATCTTTTTTCTTCGTAATTTTGCTCAAAAGTTGCTTAACCTTGTTTTTTGAAGTTTTTTTTTCGTTCCTTTGTTTTCTCACTCGTGAACTAATCCGTATTTCACTCAAAACGCAAAAAGTCAATGATATCGTATTTTTTTCCGTTAGATAAAGTAATAAAAAAGAAGGTTAAAAACAATCGATTCATTGACTTATTAACAATAAAACATTAATAAATAACTTGAAACTGAGAAAAATTACAAACAATAGAAAGTGAGAATGAATTCGTTCCATTTGATTCTTAATGAAAACACAATTTAATTGATGTTACGAAAAGAATTTATACATAGGATTGAGATCCATTCTATGAGAGAAAAAAAAGTAATCCCGTTACGGCTCCAATACAACAAAAAGACGTGGAAAACTTCACAAATAATGGTAAGCAATTTTTTAGACAATAAAAAAAACGATGACGAAGGAAAAAAAAGTCGGTAACTTCTCCGTTAGATTAGCTATCGACTTTTTCGCTAGCAGTCTGCAGACACGCGCTTATTTCGCACGCGATTTTGCGGCTTTCGAAATCGTCGCTGTCGCATTTTTCTCTCGTTTTTTTTTTCTTCACTACCACTTTTTCTCGTTCGAATAATATAAACTTGTGAAAATATGAACATTAGGAAAATCAAAAAATAACTCAACGCCTTTTAACCCTCACCTTTTAACAACTGTTCCAAAATATCGTAAGAAACACGAAAAAACTACTGATTTGGAGTTTTTGTGAACTTTAAAAATCTACTTGGTCATAACTCAAATTGAACAGAGGCTGGAAAAGCTCATGAAAAGTTTACTTGATCAACCCCTAAATCATCCTTTTTTCTACTAGTTATTGGCCACTCACAGATCTGGACGACTCAAATTTCAACTCTTAGAGTAAAATAATTTATAACTTTGTAATCCCTATTAGTATCATCAAAAGTTAAGTATCAGAGGAGAACTTTCAACATTCCCAGTGTTGACTAACATTGCTAGCAAAACTATCAGCAAACGGGTCTCCAAACGGCGACGCTCCAAAAGCGTCTGTACTCGTTGGGACCGTCGAAAGCTGTTGAACACCTTGTTCGATCTGCTGCAGCTCTGACTCGAGGTCAAGAAGGTCGGCGACGGCCACGGCATCTTGCTTGCTGTCCTGAAATTGACTAAATACAGTAAATCAAAAAGTTGGTCAATCTATTTATGTACCACTTGAGCTATCCTCATACAGTTCTTCCTAAACGAATTTCAGTGTTGATTTGAGTTCGCTCGGCTTTCAGTTATCCCCAAAACTTATGTTCACAGCATAGCCTGTATTTTTTGATAAAATCCCTTGAAAACTATCTCAAAAATATTTCCCAACGACCTTCGCCTTTAAAAGCCCCTAACTTTATCCCTAATGAGCCGAAAATTCCCATTCCCTACATATTGCTGCTTCCGTCCCCGTAGCTCAAACACTTTCAACTCTCCAAACTCATCACGTTTATAACAGAGTGTCAGATTACAACCTAAACAATGAAGCAAGCTTCTAGTCAACCTCCAATCACACGACAAAAAACCAGACATTGTTCCTACACCAGTGGAACATCTTTGGGGAGGTCGTCAAGTATATTACACACCAAAATGTCACACACAGATACATGTCGACTGATTTGGTTTCACTCGGGTGAGAACGAAAATCAAGTAATACTTCAAGGTCGTCATCATCAAAGGAAGGAAAAAACTTGTTTCTTTTTTTTGGCCTGACTGTGAGCTCGAGTGCGTGATCATGTGATAGTTCGTACATCGCGAACATCAAATTTGTCAAACATTTCTCAAAAATTTATTTAAATTTTTTTGCTGTCGTTTTTTTAAGAGTGATTTTTTTCAGATTTTTATCTTATTAAGATTATTTTTTTCACTTTGAAAAAAATTATGACAATACATATTGGTATTCTTACTTTTGTCTGTGTTAATCCTTTTTGAACGGCCAATCAAGTACAAACGGAAAATAATGTCCCTATTTTCTCCTTTTTAGATTCACATCAACTACCAGTTTCAAAAACTCTGGAAAGTGAAAAGAAACCTTGAAACTAATAATCGCATCAAAACTCTTCTTATTCCCTTTTTCAACAATAAAAATATCATTTCCGACCGAATTTAATCCTCTTCCCAGTGCAAAAAGAAGCCTTGAAACCAACGACAGAGCGAAACTTTTTCTATTTTCCTTTTTTCAACTTCAAGTATCGTCCCTCTTCACGATAAGACAGCTTTAAAAATTGAAAAAGAACTTGAAAAAACTTTTAGAGAATTCGAAAATCTTTTCAAAACAAATACCGTCTCCAATAGGAACGTTTCGTAACCCAAAATCGATTCAATGTGTTTTTTTTCAGTAGAAAAGTCAAATTTTCAACCTTTTCAAAAACTGCAAACCATCTTTCTCACATTTTCAATCATCCCTCCTTTCTCCGGAAACTACTAAGAGCGCAAAGTCGAATCGAAACCCCGAAAAAACAACAAGAAACGATGTTTTGATGACGAGAGAGCAGAGAACGGATCGCCGCCGTGCACTCTGAGGACGTCGAAACTCACGCCGGACTCGCTGTTCGTCGCCTGCTGCTGCTTGACCTGCTCGATGTGCTTCTTCTTCATCTCGAACACCACTTGGAACATGTCGCGGATCGCCAGGACCGCTTGATCGGCCGACTGAGCCGTCTTGATTCCGTAGAATTTGTACTTTCCTGCAAGAAATCAACTGAACTGCCTATGATACTCATGCTTATAATACATTTTGCATATTATACCGTAGAGATTTAAGTTTTTAACCATGGAAAGAGATTGAAAAAGGCTAAATGTTCTTTGAAAAATCAGCTTTACACTTCATGAAACTCGAATTACTTCTTCTCCGCTTTTTTCAGAATTAAAATAGAATATTTGTTTCCAATGGATAAGAGTTTCAGGTTCCCTAACCACGACATTCTGATTAAAACAAAAATGTTTGAAACTGTTCAAAATATTTATGCCAGAAATTAAGCTTTCACTCCTGATCGCTCTTGCTTATCAAAACTCTGAGAAGATGTTTCCCAAAAGGTTCTCCTCGCAAATATTTGTTCGCTGAACATTGCGGCAAACACTTCCGATATCACAAACAACCGATTCCGAAACGTTGAATCAGACGGCCCCGTTTTGACCGATCGCAAACAGAAAACAAATAGGAGGGATTTCTGAGAGAGAAAAATTTGTAAACAGTTCGAATGAAAAAAAAAACTCAAGCTTAAGAATCAATAAGAAACGTCAAAAAGATATATTCTGCCAAGAAAATCAATATATCCGCGAAATTACCTAAATTTTGGTTTTCTTATTTTTGATCTTCCTAAAAAAAACGAAAGTCCATGAAAAATAAGGCCTTCTATTGAGAAGCTCCTCGTTATTTTCTTCTTAGATATTTCAGAGCTGAGAGCTTGAGACTCAATATCGTAATGAAGAAGCTAAGTTTTTAGTGAACGAATCTCAAAAAACTCTGAAAAAGGGTAAAAAAAAAGCTCTGAAAGTGAGCAGAAACCAGACTTTTTGAATAAAATTCACGAAGACTGCAGATCTTTAGAAATTTTGAAAAGTCTCTTCGCCAGCTTCAGTAAGAATATTCGCCTTTCCCTTCAATTGAGGCTGATTCTCACCTTCGGTATCGCCGTAGATGAGGCCAAAGGCGCGAGCATCGGTCGTGTCGCGGGCGATAAAGCTGATGCGAGAAACAGGGAAGTTGTGCAGGACGGCGCCGCTCTTCTCGTCGAGGATCTTGATGCCTTCGATGTTGATCTGCAGGGAGATGCGCGTCTTGTGGGCTCCGGCCGCCTTTACGATCGCCTGGAAAAACTTTTTGGGGCTTGGGCCACTTGAGAGATTCCTCGAGGACACTAAAGAGGCCTTTTTCCTGTGTCATACCTTAGCGGCACGCATCGCTTCCGCACACATGCTGTCGCCTCGGGCTTTGTCCACGTCCTGTTCTCCAATCAGCTTTCCCTGAAAAAGTATTTGATTAAATGTCCCACTGAATTAAATCTTCTTCTTATGCAATTAAAGTGAACTCTATGAAACGAAACTGAAATTCCATAATGCCCTTTCTCATGCCCCTACTTTATCACACTTGGCAAAACTTCACATTGTTTACCT
Organism: Caenorhabditis auriculariae; assembly: GCA_904845305.1. Taxonomy (NCBI): domain Eukaryota; kingdom Metazoa; phylum Nematoda; class Chromadorea; order Rhabditida; family Rhabditidae; genus Caenorhabditis; species Caenorhabditis auriculariae. Next base: position 48,798 of record CAJGYM010000125.1, read on the forward strand.
CATTGGAGATGCTCAAAAATTTAAAAATAAGTTAACGACTGAAGAAGCGTTAAACTTCGTTGTTGTGTGGTCGGATGGACCTCTTTTTGAAAAAAAATAGAAGGATAGTCATTAGGAATTAATAGAATTTAAATAAATTTCGGTCTATTGTATTTATCCTTCTTTTGAGAAAAAAGGTAAGTAAATGAAGATCTTTTTTTAGCTTCCCTTCTTTTTCTTCTGGAATTTCTAGGTTCCCCTCTTTCGAGGCCAGAAAAAAAAAGCGTTCAAATCCTCCTAGCAACGTTCCGTCAGCATCATTATGACCAAAAAGTACCTGGTCAGAAAACGTACACCTCTCCCAAAAAAATGTGTTTGTCTTCGAATCTGGGGGCTTTTCTGTGTTCCCAGTGTTTTTTTTTTTGCTGTCTCAGCGCTTGCCATGTAAAGCGAGCACAAGCGCGTCCAACAATGGAGGCCCAACACAAAAACCAGGCCTTTCGGCTATTTGTGGAAACATCGGGTTTATACGGCCCACCACAGCAAGGTGCTTTTCCTAAATATCGATCGCCGCTTTTCCGGCTTATTTGGTCATTTGCGTACGAGCAAAGATGACCACTAAAGTGAAACATGGGAAGAGAGATTATATCCTTTGAAACGTTCATAAATTAACAGAAAATGCAAAACTTTTGCGTGAGGATCGGAGCTTCTATAGTAAACTACATTGAGCTAAACCAATGCTTTTTCGATTTTAAATTTTCTGATGTACGCACCCCAAACGCAAGTCATAGAACTAGAAAAAATGTAAAAAAAATTAAGAAAAGGCCATTTTTGACCGTGAATAAAGCTTAAATTACTAAAAAAAGGTACCTTATAGATGATACCGCTGTTTTGGAATCGGAACGGGTCGGACGTCGCATTCGAGGCTAAAAAAAGCAATTTTTTATTATTGTTATATTCTCAAAATTTTTCAATCATCTCTTTGTTATATTATAAAAAAAATGAGAACTATCAAAAATTCAATTAGATAGATAAGAACAATTTTTCAAGCGAAAATTTTTCAGCTTTTTCTATCAAATATCACGTTTCCTTGCGACAAATCACTTTTTTTCTCGCGGGCCAACCGGATCCCCCATTCACAAACTAACCTTTCTTAGTTCTCTTGAGCATTGCGAGGCGACTTTTTGGCGATGGCGGGTTCTTGGCGGGCTCCGCCGTCGCGTCCATTTGTTTTTGCGCCATCCTGCTTCCTGCCTGAAAAAAAGAACTTCATCCTTTCTTTTTGATCAATATTATCGATCAAAAAACGAGAAGGGCACGCGAAAGAAAAAAAAAGAAACGTTTAAAATTTAAAAAGGAAAGAGGAAAATCCGCTCCAGCTGCGTGTCAAGAAATGGTCATAGAGTGTTCAACAAAACGTCCCAAAATAAAGAATAATGCTTCGAAAAGAAAATCGCTGACAGGACATAAAAAGGACTTTGAGGATTGATCGTTCTTATTGAAACACCCAAAATGCGTCATAATTAAGCGGATACGCGAGGAAAAATTGGATTTTCTGAAGCTGTTCCACTAAAAAAACAAATTTTAATTTCAAAGAACGTCGTTTTTTTCTTCAACCAAATACACAAAAAAACATCTTGAAATAAAAGAAAAATATTTTTAAAAAGCCGTCGAAGATACCCTTTTTCTTTCATAAACAAATGCGAAAAATGCCTCAAATTCACTCTCCGAAAAAAATATGACCTTTTTTTAACGCAACTTTTTCAAAATTTGTTAAATAAAACATTGAATTTCGAATTTCTAAAAAAAATATTAAGAAAGAATATGCTTGGGGCATAAGAAACGAAAAAAAAATGCGAATGAAAATTTTCGCCCATTCTACGGAGAACTGGCGCGAAAAGGCCGCTTGGCCTGCTTTTGACCACCTGCTATTGAAAAAGATCAAAAGGGTTAAACTGATTTTCCATTGAGAAAATCTTCGATTCCTTACAATTATGAGATACAAAGCGTGAAAACCTCAAACTACGAAAACTCAAACTACGAAAACCTCAAACTGCGTCATTATCAACTATGAAAAAGTGCGAGTGGGGAAAAAAAAAGACAAAGACGAAAAATGTTCCCACTCATCGCGGAGGTTATGGTCGATGCGCCAGTGGTTTGAACCAAAAAAAAAAAACTGATAAAAAGCTATCAGCCAGTGGCCTCAAAAACAGCCCATTAGGCGGCGGCGCTCCGATCGGAGCAGTTCTGTGGGAGAAATAAAAAAAATTAGTGAAGGAAGGAACAAATGGGACGTTAGTCTAGGAAAGAAAATCTAATTAAGAAGGTCATCGATTAACCGATGCGAACTGAAAAAAAAAGAACACGCGTTCCGAAAAGGAACAAGGTTACCTGAAGACGGCCGAGAAAGAAAAAACGGTTTCGATGTGGGAGGGTTATAATGCACTTAAGGGTCGATAAACTTTTGAAAAAATGTTCAACAAACAAAAACGATAAGAAAAGACAGAGTAAAAGCAAAAATTCATCACTAAAACTTTTTTTAAAAAAAATGGAAACATCTGATTTTTCCATCAAAACTGAAAAATTCCGTTTCAATGAAAAAATATCTCATTGATATTAAAAATATCATTTAAGTTCAGACCAAAGTTTTTGAAGTAACAATTACTGCGCCAGGAAAACTTTAACTTAATTTAATTTAAACTTATATTTCAAGTATAAAAGAAAAATTAAAAACCATTCTTTTTGGCATAAATTTGACGCCCCGCACAGCGTTCGAAGACTGATTAGTCATAAAATGCGTCATTGGCGAAACAAAAAATGAATAAATTTGGTGTCTACTCTAAAGAACAAGTACAGCAAAAGGAAAACATGCAAAAAATTTTTTTTCAAAGTTTATCCACAAAACTTCAGAATAAAGCCGCTTCGAAGTTGTGTAAGTCAATAAGATCAAAATTTTTGAAACCGAAACCTTTCCCAGACAAAAATCGCTTGGTTCGAAATTCGATCTTTTTTGAAGGAAAAAATTTTGAAAGGCTCTCTTAATTAGCTTCCTAGCAACCTTCCAAAGATCAAAAAAATTTGAAAATTGGAGTTTTTCGTACTAAATTCTGCTCAAAAGTGTTTGACGAAATTTTTTTTTTACGAATGGAAAACGAATTCAATGAAGGTCTAGGAACGAAGAACCATTTTCTGAGATATTTCAGGTGATAAAAGAGTTCTGATAGTTCAAAAAATTAAGCAAAAACTTTTGAAAATTTGTCCCACCTCTTCCGTGCAAAACAAATAGAGGAAAACGTAACCAGACACCTTTTCTTAAATGCCAAAAAAGGTATATATACGGGTTTCCGTCCAATTTCCAAGTCCTGCTAAGTCAGAAAAGTACAATAATAACGAAAGTGTAGTATATGGTTGAGATATATGTGCACGGGGCAAATATCTGTGTATATATATTGGTGTGCGCGAATTATGAGCCAAACACACAACACTCGGAGCGAGAGAGAGAGACACGTCGAGCTCGGCCATCCAATACATTTGGAGCGCCTCCGACCAGCTGTCAGTTGCCGTAATTAGCGCCGCCGAATCGGCCCATTCACCTTGGCGGAGCGAGGCGATCGACGGCGACGAACTGGGTAAAACCTCGAAAATACAGCCATTGTTGGGCCGACTACTTGTAGGTCACGACAGTGCCAGCTGCATAGAGCCTTCTAAAGAGTCAGCGGGTCTCTTGAACGATTTAGTATCACCAGTTCTACAAAATTTTTGGATTGTTTAGGAAGTGCCAGTAACTATTTTATTGTTTCAAAAATGTGTTGAACCAGTTTTCGAAGAAGCGAGGAAAAAAAATATGAGTCTCTTATTCCAAAAATCGAAGTGGAAGTTAAGTATCAGCCCTAATAATCCAAACATTCTTTTTTTACTTAAAAAGAAAAAAATTTGAAATGATGAAAAGTAGAGGCCAAACTATTTTTATTCTACATCAAAACTGAGACTTGAAAAAAAATTTATCTCAAAACTCAAAAATAAAGATGGACTGGAAAAGGTTGTCAAACCAAGTCAAAAGAGTGATTAAAAAGCAAGAAAAGGACCAAGTAAACAAAAATATTATCAGGAAGCTTTTCGAGCGGATTTAATGGAAGTCTCTTAGCGAAAATGTGTTCGAAAGTTTCTGTCAAGCCGCTTTAGACTTGAAATAAACGTTTGCAGTCGAAACATTCTCAAAAAACCATCAAATTTCAAAAAAAAAAACAATTTTCATAATAAATTTATATCACCAAACCGAGTCTCGAAAACAACTTGATTTCATCTTTACAAAGATTTGAAACATGCAAATTACATTAAAAGTTGATGTAAAATATTATGTTGATAAAAAAACCCCCCAACACTTTTTCACAACTGTAAAAAAAGGTTTCCATTTTTCGAAATGAAGCTCTGAAAACAGCGAAAACTTAAACGAAAAACTGCGAAACTTCTAAAAAGTAGAAATATCGATAAAGAGTTCAAAATAGAATGATATCACCGAGTCTGGCATCACGAAAAGCTGAAGTCGACAAAAAATGCTTGCTCGGTATCATCTGCATTTTTCGAAGAAAAATAAATCCGAAAAGTTATTATCGGTGAAAAAACTTCTCTTAACATAGTGATATCATCGAGTCCGGCATCAAAAAAAAAGTCGATTTAAGATTCAAACCAAAAAAGCCTCGTCGGACGTAAAGTGTACAAAAACAAGTGGTGGTGGCCTAGAAAAAGTGAGAGAAGAAATCAGCTGACTTGGATCTTTCTCTCTCTCTCCCCCTTCATAATGCAACAACTGGTAGTTGGAGACTTTCGCTGGGGACAAACTTGCTGTTGATGGAAATATACAAAATGAGAAATGCCTGGGAGTTGCTGCTTGGAGTTGATGGTGGCGGTGGTGGAGAGACGTAGAGTCGACACCACGACCACCGCCAGAAGGAGACCAGTTCCTCCAATGTGTGTGTGTGTGTGTGTGTGTGTGTGCTATGAAGGAGGTTGGGGCAAAGAGGCTGGCCCCCGTGTGATCTCAATCGATACGGACGGCAGCCACTCGGCCAGAACTATATTTGGATCAGCAGCACCTCTTATGATCCAACTATCAGGTAAGCCTGTGAAATCGCGACCGTTTTCTGTGAAGTTAGCCTATTCAGATGAGAGAGCTATAAGAAAAAAGAGAATTGGGAAAAAAGTTGTAAAGGTCGCAACGAAAAGCCTCCTTGATATACCAAATGATACTGAAATTATCAACCTTCCTAACTTTCTGGTTATTCAAGAGCTACTCCGAATCTTTGGTTTTCTTTTTCTCAGAACTTAAAAGTTATAAAGGTGAAGATATTCATGATTTTCACCTGGTAAATCAAATAATTGCCTGGGCAGATTTCAGAAAATGCCCAAACAGAATTTAATCATCTTTTTTTCAGAGCAATCTGAATTTAAAGCATTCGAAAAACCAAGAACCAACTTCAGGACGTTCTATAAAAGTTGCAACTTCTTCACCCTCATCAAGAGCAAAACAGCAAAGATAAAGAAAAACTTTTTGATAAATCAACAAACTTCGAGAATTGACAGGACACAGTTAAATTTCGTTTTCCTTCCGGAATTTCTGTGCAAATCGACTGACCGACCGCTCAAAATATATAGATCCTGTCTTGCCCAACACAAAAAGCACGTGAGAGCGCCGGCCTCCGAGAAAAAAAACCGGCTTTTCTCCAGTCAGACGTCACATCACGCAAGTGCCTGACTATCATTTTTTCGACAAACCCTTACATCATTTCTTCGGGGAGACAAAAAATATCCGAGTTGAGAGATCGAAAAAAAATGAAAAAACTTCTTCGCTATTTGATCCAGAAGGTCCATTTGAAAAATAAATCTGAAAACTTAAAATGTGAAAAAATTGAGAGACAAAATTGAACACGCCCCGTCATTAAAACAAAGCATAAACTGAAAATCTTTCTCTTAGATCTAGGATGTGCGAAAAAAAAATCAAACGCTTCTTAACATTTTGGTCAAGGCAGTGGCGAAATGAGTCACTGAAAAAAAATGATGCGAATAAAAACTAACTTCATAAAATCGGAATTCGTTTTACTCCAAAACAGCTTCAGTTCATTGACGATTTGAGTCATCAAGGAAAATTTCGACAAGAGATGACTCATCGTGATACCGTTCAGCCTAACCGGGTCTAGCCTTCCTAGCATCGATCTTATAACAAACGCCGAATAAAAAAAAACTGTGAAGTAGTGGTCTAATTAACCCTCAACCGTTCACGAGACTTGAGAAAAGATAAATCTTTTAAGTCAAGTTCAGGTCGGCCCTGATTTTTCAGCAATCGTGTGACGCACTCGCGTTCTCACCGTTTGCGTCCCGGAGACAGCGCAAACAGTCAAAAAAACAGACGCCTGGACAAAAAAAACGAGGTTTATGCTGGAATGAAATGGGCTATCGCCGAACTGAAATAGAAAAATTTCATTGAAAAACAACGAGCAGATGAAAATAGTGGCTTGTTCAAGTGAAAGAAAGAAACATATCTCAAAACGCGAAAATTGCTCCGAAACAAAATTGTGAGTTTTAGAAACACCTTTACAGCGGCAATGAAAACAACTTTTCGTTTGGATACCTAGTCTATTCCTCCATTGAAAACGTTGAAGAAATGGATTTACGCGAGGTGGTTGAATTCAAAAAAACTCGGTAGATATATATATATATATTCGACTCGATCAAAAAAACTTTTTTTCTATCATTTCCTGTGAATAAATGTTCTATTAACGGAAAAAAACAACACAAAGGACACTCGGAAACGGCAGATTTTTCCGCTTCCAGTGCCCTTTGTTTTTCAAGTTAGCAACTTGTTTCCCTTTTTCGAATTAAAATCTCTCGACGCCTTCTTTTAACAATATGCTTTTCACCTGCTTCAATGAAACAATTAAGAACTACAAAAAGTGAATACTTAAAAACGCTAGCAAAAAGGTCAAAAAATTTAATTGAAAAACATGATATAAAACTGTTTCGTAAAGACGCCTTTGAAGAAAAAAGCTCCAAAGCAAAAGATTATTGGGAACATTGACTCTATTTCGAGCCTGGATTCGGGTTAATCATGGATTTCCGAAGAAAAAAAAAGAGGGATAAATGAATTCTGAAGTTTTCTGACGCTCTTAGTTTGTGGCGCTGGCTTTGAAAATATATTTTCTAGAAACAAATCTCGAAAGAATTTGGGTCAATAGATAAGCGGTCTTCAATCAGAGGTCAAGGACCGTGTTTGAAAAGGTTTCGAGTCCGAAAAAAAGCCCACAAACTTCTTTTCATGGTTTCAGCTGTTTAATTTTCTTAGAAATGTTTTTTTTTCAAAGCTTATAAGTCGCACATTATATAAATTGAAGCGACGAGACGTTTTCAATGTACCTTTAAACAGACAAGCTTCCTAAAGGGTAACCTTTACAATCAGGAAATCAGTGCGTGAGAAAAAAAAAACCGATATCCGAAACTACGCGAAAAAATCTCTAAACTAAAGAGTGGCACTTAGTTCGAAACCAGGGACCTTGGAAGAGTATTTCAAGGTCGAAATGGAGGTCCTCTGGCTGTAATTCAGTAGGGGGATGGACCATCATCATGTGACCGTCATATGACCTTCCCGACATATACCACGGTGTAATGCGTCCACTTTTTCGTATAAATCATCCGACCTGTCATCATAGAAAAAGGTGGAAAAGTTAACCACGAATGAGTGACGCCGATCACTGTTTATTTGAAACCCGAAACCGATAAACTGCCCAAAATCAACAGAATAAGCTTTACGGTTGGCTAGTTCCTCACATCATAGAAAATCAGTTACACAAAAAGAAAGCATCTTCGAAAAAAATATATATATATAATTTGCTTTTATTCGCATCGCTATTGGAAATTTGAACATCAAGCGGGCCAGGCTTTTGTGAAACCGGTTCAAAAATCACGTCATGCGTGAGATGTTCGCTACTAATTTTATCAAGATTCGACCGGAAAATATCTTCTCGGATAGAGAAACCTTTTGATTTGAATTTAAGGTTCTTTGGTACTTGTGCAATGTTTTATTATTCAGAGGAGTGTATATACATTTTACAATTACCAAAAACACGGGCAAAGTTCAGAGGACCGAAGAAGATCTTACCATCGCTTTTTTAAAAGTCTTTTCCAAAGATTTGAGAAATGGACTCAGCTCAGTAAAAGCTTTTAGTACTTTATCAAGAATTCCAACATGCCTCCTGGACCTCACCCATGAAATGATTCCATTGAGACAATTTATAGACTTAAACAATTATGCGCGAGCGATGAGTGAAAAGTAGAAGAGATCAATAGAAGAAATTTCTGAATCATGAGGAACGCAAAAAAAAGAAGAAGATAGAATCAATTATCGTATTCTGTTAAATTCTCGAGGGCCTCGGCCTCTGGACGCCCGTCTTGCAGCTTCTTCAACAGCTTTTCCCTTTGTCGGCGCAGCTGCAAAAGAGAAAAAAAGTGGAATTGGCCTCTTCTTCGATGATACAGGGTCCCCCGGAACCGAAAAGAATGGATTCTTGTTCTGACAAGCCTAATCAACAATAAATTCGCTACTTAAGTTTTTATCTTTTTCTCCGATAAAAAAAACGAACCCATCTCCCCAGGTTGTTCGACAGCATCAAAAAATTACCAAATAAAAACAATTATATTCTTAAACCTTTTCAAATTTTGCCTATGCGCTTGTGAATAAAACACAAAGGTGTTGTGATTCGAGTCGGGACTGATTTTTTAAAAAAATCGATTTATCCCTGTATTGTCATGAAAAAATTATTTTTTTTTGAAATCAATCTCTCGAAACCAATCTGAAGTCTCCTATCGAAGTTTCTTCAAAAAAAAAACCTTTTTGTGTTTTTTTAATGATTGCTTGATGCGCCAGTTGAACATGAACGCGACGACGATCAGCGGTACAACGATGCCGACAATGTACTGCGTGACGTCATAGGGCTGAGCCTTGGCAAGCTCCCAAAACTCGAACACGTGGTCCAAGAAGCTCATCTGGAACGAAGATCGCTATGAGGTTTCTCATGGAGCTTTGAGAAAAAATCGGCAAAAATATATAGTAACGTTCTACGCGAAAGCCATTTTCACTATGAAATCAAACTGATTTCTGTAAAAAAAATTCGAATTGAACTCGAATTATGCTAGCATTTTCGAGAAAAAGCTGTTGTTAAAAGAAAAAAGATTCGGAAGTATTTCGGCAAGAAATGAGGCGAAGGACTATTGACTGAGACTACAAATTTGAGCTAAGAAATTGTGGGAAAAAAAATGTTTTCTCATTTTCTTCCCGCAAAATAGTTTCCTTCCAATCTTATCGAATTGGCGTAATAATTTCAATTTAATCGAAACGGAAGAGATTTTGTGAAACATTTTTTGAAAAAAGGATGACGAGAAACTTCATTTAATTTTTTTTTCATTCATTCAAAATTCAGTCTACAGGGGAATTTTCAAACATTTCCAAAAAGCAACGAGTGCGAATCGATTACTTTTTGTAAATTAATCGGCAAAATAAGAATATTTTCAGAAGTTCACACTATGTTGTACAATTTTTTGTAGAAGCACAGATCTATCATATTTTTGTGCACTCTATAAAACTTCTAACAGACAGAATAACAAGCTGGGAGGTTAGCAAAGCGCAAGGACCGGTATACACTAATCAATAGGCAAATTATAGAGAGTGGCGGTAGTTGGACAAACACTACTCGAGTGGTTATCCGCACAGAGCTCCTAAGCCAAAAAAAAATCTCTGAAAACGAAAAGAATATACATTTATCTGAAAATAATGTTTGATAAATATCTTGAAAATCGATCGGAAAAAACCCTTTCCAGAAAACTCAAGCTTATACACCACGAATAGTATGAACTTTTATTCAAAAAATCGAGAAAAATTAAAACCGGTCTATTGAACAAATAAATACATGTAAGCGGCTCTATTCATAACTAGTATACACTTTTTCTTTTGATAAATCGCCCAAGATACAGAAAAATACTTTGAGTACACGTAAAAAGGACTGAGAAACGGTGGAATACAAAAAAAAACACAAAAAAAGAACGATGCCTACAACTGTTGACTTTCAATTTCAATCAGGATAGCGATCAACATCGAAAACAAACAAGTTTTGGATCTTAGTCCCTCGTTCGCTGATTTTCACCATGTCGCTTCTGAAAAATCTTGAGCTGATTACATATCAATGTTCGGAAAATCTGGACGATGTGGTGAAGCTAAGGGAAAAATACAAAGAAGTTATGTTCCAAAGTAGTAAAAAAAAAACTTTTAGATAATTGCAAATACCAACAAAAAAACTCACTCATTTTCAGGTAAATAATCGACGATATGGACATCGAAAAATCCAGAAAGCATGGCCCTTCCAAGCGCTGTATAGTAGGAAATCCGCCTGTCGGACATGATGAAAGTCCTCCAAAAGAATAAGTGGACGAGTTGAAAGAATATAGACCTGAAACCCTGTTCAAGTTCATGAATTGGAATTTGAAACCAACCTTCGACCTTCCATCATCCAAATAAACCCTCGGATGAACTTGTACGTCGAATAAGCGTCTAGAAAACACTCCATAAATTGCCAGGCGCTCATTTTAATCTCAGGAACCGACCATTCCGACAGCGACTTCAGCACCCAGTTCTTTTGATATACATACCTTCAAACTCTTCAGAAATTCGTTTTGAAAAATAAAAATTCAAAGTTACCTGCAAGTTTGGCACTGTATTTGTTGCTGAGCGGATGCCCTAGACATCCAAAGATCGAAGCACGATTCGTGGACCCACTGGAAAACGTCATTTGAAAACCGTTCAAAACAATGATACAAAACTTCATATTTAAATTGCTCAAAAAATATTTTCAGAAACTTACATAAAGTGTTCCAATACAACGACATGGATGTAGCCAACTCGAGCCAGAGCTATCGTCTCCATAGCAGAATTTACAAACCTTATCTTCGTTTACCACAGAAAGAACGCTCATAACCAGCCCCATTCCTTCTGCAAAAATCAGAACTAAAAACCACTGAAACGAGTGATATAATATAACCTATTAGAAAAAAAATCACTATTATTTTTATTAATTTTTCACCAAGGTTACTAATGTTTTTAGATACATATCGTTTATAAAAAAATTTGAAGTTTCAAAGATGTAAAAAAAGTTCGTGATACTGAAAAAAATTACCACAGAACATTGGAAAGTTTAAACGTGAAACATCAAGAGAACGAGAACAGTAAAAATACTATTTTTTTAATTTATATAAAATTAATAGAATTAAAAAAAGCGAACAGTTTTTTTGTTGGCAACTCTCCAAGGCGCCTTTTTCGCGGCGAGACCCGATTCTCCCCCAGCAACAGCCTAAAAATTAATATCGATTTCTTCGCACATTTACCGCAAGATCTCCCACTCTAACGACGGCGTTCCTTGTTTGTTGTGGTTTTTTAGCGTCTCTCTTTTTAGATGAACTCTTCTGTTTTATTAGAATCTTTTCTGAATACCTGACAATCTAATTTTTTTCTAAAAATGAACTTTGTTTAAATTAATTATTTACCGAATATGTTTAATTTTGATAAGGTATCTCTTCAAGTGCTCCTAATTTTTTTAAACATATAATTTTTGAATTCTTTTTTTCACAAAATATCTAAAAAGCTGAGAAAAACTATTTTTTGGAAGTATTTCGATATATTTGTTTTCAAAACTTCGTCGTGGACACTAAGAATAACTGACGAGATAAACGCGAGGTCGGTGGCGGTACATTGACGAACTCGCAAACATGTCGCTTTTTTCTAGGCGCGATCTCGCATTTATCTCGGCGCGACCTCGCACTTTTCTCGGCGCGACCTCGCATTTATCTTGCATTTCAGAAAATTTTCGAATTGCGAGAAAAATGCGAGACAGGCGCGAGAAAAAAGAAAGCGAGATGTTTGCGAGCTCGTAAATGTACCGCCAGCGTCTCGCGTTTATCTCGGCAGTTGTTCTTAGTGGAGACTTTTTCCATTCCTTAGCTTTCTATTCAACTTCATTATATTTTTTTTCCAGTTTCTTCTCAAACTACTTATTATGTCAAGTGCTGTCGGAAGGGGGAATAGAGGAAAGCCAACAACAGGTACACAAAACTGAGATTATCATTATTCGTTTTGTTTATTAAAGATGCGAACAATGTAAGCCTTGGTGGAAACGGTGTTCATCTTCAGTATGCTGCGCCTATTGTTCAGCAACCTGGTATCCCTACAGAAGCTACAATGCAGCACAGCTATCAACACCAGCAGCAGTATGCAAATATATTTCTGCTTCGCTCTTATTCTTGTTGTTTTCAAGGTACCCGATGATAGTTCAATCAGCTCCTCAGGGACAAGTTCACCAGCAGTATGGAGGAATTTATGTTCAGCAGCCACAAATGGCTTACACTACTAGGCAAGCACCTTTGTGCGTTGTTTTAGTGTGATCTTTCCTATTCGACACTTTTAGCTATGGTTATCCTGGACAACAAGAAATTTCAATGGGCTACGATCCAATGGTCGCAACACAAATGTATCCGACAGGAACGCCTATTTACCCGGTAATTTATTCAATTTTTCTTTCAATTTCATGTAAAAATGAGTCTTCAGATGCCGAACCAGGCTCGCCAGCCGCCTCCTGCAGCGAACAAAGGACGAGAGAGAAAAATTCTAACAATCACCGATCCAAAAACTAATACCCAAATTGACATCAAAGGGGAGGCGAAACATGAAGGTTGTTAGTATTTTTTAGACACCTTATATTTCATTTGAGCAATACTATATCGTCAATTTTTTCTAGCTAACACTTCGGTTGTCAATGGCCAAACTCCACCGAAAACAGACTTGGAAGAAAAAGCCCAACAAGGTCGTTTATACTCGACAAAATCAGAAGGCGAACCAGAAACACACATACGGAAGGAGTTCACACAACAAGTGATACAGAAAATTAACGAAGAAGATCGTCAGTAGTTTTTTTTTTTATGATTGAATGAGAAATAAGTTTTAGCGAAAGCTGTTCGATCAAGAACACAATCGAGATCGGACGCTTCTTTTTCTATAGCAGCGCCAATTGCTGCTTTCAACCATGAAGTTGTCCCAGAACCTGCTGAGTACCAACATCCAGTTATTCAACCTATTCCTCAGGTTTTTCTTGTCATGTTTCTTAGATACTTCTCTGAAAATTTCTAATCATGCGCTAATTTTTTAAAATTAGGTTGTAATTTTTCCAGAGAACTCCGGAAAGAGAAACGAGCGAAACTCCAGCTACTACTAAGCCTGTACCCGAGTCTGAAATTCTGGCACTTGCAGCAAAGCTGAGCGCTGCTCAACTCGAATCGTACGTTTTTGATTGTTTCTGGCGGCTTGAAATTTGGAGTTTGCAACATGCACCGGCTGAATCCCACTTCAGCCTATTGCGCGCGAAAAAAAAATTTGAAAATGTATTGCCGCACTTTTCGGGGGGAAAGACGCACCCCGGGGTGGGATCCTGCCGACGTATGGTTTGCAAGCTCTTTTTCGCAGATATTCGAATACACAGCACAATATCTTTTGAAAATATGAAGTTTTATAAAAGTGGTTATTTATTCATCACCTCATTTTTTTCAGTTTAATTCTTTTTAGAGCCCACGCTTTGGCGCCAGTAAAGTCGTCATCAGTACCTCCGGTAGATGTTCCCTCGACAGCTGAAGAGCCTATTGAAGAAGAAACTTTCAAGAAGGAAGATTCTTTGGAAGAAACAGAACGAGAAGAAGACATTCTGTCCGATTCGGGATCTCAAATTAAGGATGAGCCTGAACTGAGCAAAGAGCCAGAGGTATTTTCGTTCATATAAAATTTATTATATGCAAAGTTTAGGACGAGGCAGAAAAACTAATGATTCGCGAAAAAGAGTTGGACTCACAAGTTGAAGAACTTTTGAAATCACCTGAAGAAGTTGATGTCGCTGCTAACTTCTACGGTCGTAGCTTCCTTGTCACCCTGCGTACAATTGAAAAAGTTATTTAAAAATCAGTTGTTTGCTCTAACATAAATGTTTATAGGAACTCAAAAGAACGCCTTGTCCACTGAGCGTCGAACAATTGAATGGGTTTGGATTGGACATAAACGCGATGCCGAAGACAGGAGAAAAGAAGACCGCAAACTTCAACCCTTCCTGGAACACTGGAAACAAGCCTCGAGCGCAACAGGTTAGTTTTTTTTTTCTGTTAATAGCATTATTTATAAAAAATATTTATTTTTTCGAATTAGTTTTATTGAACTTTTGAATCCGATTTGAGATAGTGAGGAGTTTTTTTTTTCTTTTTAAATTCCCATGTGCGCACTATTCAGAATAGTAATTAGAAAGAATAAATTAAATTACAACGCAACCGGTTTTTCTCTTGGAAAGCCCACTATTAAGAAGAAATGCTTTCAGATAGTAATAATAGTTTAGGTTTTTTTAAAGTGAGTTCACATGATTTTTTTTTATAGCTTTTGATTATTGCTTAAATTTTGGTTTTCATGGTTGAGGTGGAATTGTTAATAATTTCAAAATTCAAAGTCATACATTCAACTGGTTAACAAAAAAACAAATCTCTGTTCCATAGTTTTTTTTTTAAAATTCTGTTTTAGCCGTACCGTGGCCGTGTCACCACCGACGGATCTGGACGTGGAGGAAGAACGGAACGAGGAGGTCACATGAAGAGGCCACCAGGTCCACGTCCATCGATCGACCGCGTTATCGATAGACCCAAGTTGGCGACTTCTAAGAATGCGTGGAAGCCTGACAGGCTGAAAAACGAAGAACTTCCAGAAGAAGTTGCCAAGGCTAAAGTAATAATTAAAGTTGACTTTTTCGTTGAACTCAAACTTTTTTTTTCAAGGAACTTTGCAAGAAAATCCGGTCGCTGATGAACAAAATCACTCCGACCACCAAGGATGAACTTACTAAGGAGTTTATCTCGCTGAATGTTTCCGCAAACGAAGATACGCTGAAAATGGTTTTTTTTTCAGGATTTGGTGTAATTTGCGGTTGGTTTTCAGATTGTTGAAATCATCTTCGACAAAGCTATCGAAGAGCCCAAGTTCTGTAGTTTGTACGCCGAAGTCTGTAAGCAACAGGTAAATTTGATTCAATCGGCCATTTTTAAACGTCTTTCACAAATGATATTACAAACTTCAAAAATTGCTCTTATCGTTAGAACAGACTTGAAAGAAAGTTTTTTTTGTGTGTTCAGGTGGACCATGAGTTAAAAATCAACAACAAGCAGTCGCCTTTCCGTAATCGAATTCTGACACGAGCGCAGGAAACTTTCTACACGAAGACTCAAGAGAAGGAGGAAAAGGTAAAACATAGAATACTAGTTGAATCTAAAGTTTGATTCCGTTTAGCTCGAGAAAATCGAGGCAGAGACTGATATTGCCAAGAAAACCGAGCTTCAAATCTCTTTGATTGAGGACGAGGCCAAGTTCAGAAGGAGAAAGTTTGGAAACATCACGTGAGTTTTGAAAAAAAAGTGTTTTTGATTTTTATTGGGTCTTCAAAAGGGGTTTAAGCAATTCTCAGAACTCTTCAAAAACGAAAAAAAAGAACCATAAGAAGGTCTCATTAGGCTTTATCTTACGCCTAGAAAACTATGAATTGTTCAACGTTTAGCAATTACATCGAAATTTTTAGGTACATTGGACATTTGTTCCGGTTCACCCTGCTTTCTCCAAAAATCATCACCGCTTGTCTCTTTGATCTGCTTAAGAACGTCATGGCCCCTCTTCCAGAGCAATCTTTTGAAGAGGTTTTATTCAAAAATAGAATATTTTATTTGATTTTCCTCAGGACTCTGTTCACTGTGCTCTATCATTGATTGAAACAGTTGGCCCGATTCTCGATGCCATGAAAGACAGCCCGAAGTTTTTGGACAGTTGGTTCGATGTACTCGAACGTTCCAAATCCATTTGCTCTAATAAAATTCGGTAACTTTGCCTTTTTAGATACATTCATTGAAAGACCGATTTGCAGGTTCATGATCATGAATCTGGCCGAATTAAGAAAAGCGAAGTGGGTCCACCGCAAATCTGTGGAAACTGGTCCTAAGAAGATTACGGATATTCATAAAGATGCCAAGCAAGAACAAACGGATGCCGTCAAAGAGCGAGATAATGTTTGTCGGATAAAATCGTGGTTTTGAGTTGTAAAAGGGTCCAGAAACATTATGAGGAAAATTTTGTACGTTTTTTTATTTTAAGATTGATCAAAGCTTTTAAGTTTAACCTTGTAAAATAGCTAATTTGTAATTTTATGCATATTGAAAGAAGACGAAAAAAATTAAGGCGATACTTTTTAAAAAGTTTTTTTATTTTAGTTTTTTTGAAAACATCCAGTTGTACATTTCCACTTATACTCGATCGTTTCATTTCTGAAAAAAAAAATTTAATTCATAGTTTCGATATATCTGCAAAATAATCGTGTTCAATGAGTTTATTTCAGTACGACCGACGTCACAACCTCCGACCGTCTAGCAATTCGCTCAGAAAGAATCCCCCAGTTGGCAGAAGTTCTTTGGATAATCGCCAAGGCTCTTCCTATCGCACCTCACAACCGACTGAGCAAAGACGAGCAAATGCAGCCGCCAACACGAAATACGTTTCGACTGGTGTCCAGCCCAAGAAGGTCTCGCTCGCCGACTTCGGCGGTGATGGCAAACTTGGCGTTTCTCAACGGAAATGGCACTCGGGGGCGACTGGAGGTGGCATGACCGCCAACTCTCAAGATTCGGCGCAACCCAAGGCGAACGCTTGGGGCCGACGCGAAGGCAGCAATCCACGAAAAGTATTTAGCGTTTTATGAAAGAAAATCACAGTTTTTTTAGGCTTCGGGTGTTGATGAACGCCAGCAAGCTCTTGCCGCTGCCAAAGAAATTGCTGCTGGAACGCTCGCCTCTCGTCGTTCTACTTCTCAGGTTGAAACAGGATTCTATATTCGAAAAGTACACTTTTCACGATATCTTTAATACGTAAAGAAGAGATTTCAAACTTCCGTTTTGTTCGCGCTCTAATGATATTTTCAGCAAGCTAGTAATCCGCTTTTTTTTCAGTTTTTTTTTTGTGAAACTTCGAAATTTAAAAAAAAAAGAATGGTTTTTTACTGGTCATATTTCAGACTTCTGTAGCTACTGACATCGATGAAGCAGCCGACTCTCAAGCGGCTGAAGAACAACGCGAGCTGCATCGCAAAATCATGAACACTGTGAAATCGGATATCGGAGAGTTGTGCAGTGGCGACCTGAAGTTGACGGAGGTAAAAAAAAACTTATTTGGGCTTCCAAAAAGCTGTGCAGCCTTTTTTTTTACCTGAGCTAGTTTTTGCAAAATGGATTCATAGTTGTAGTCAAATTGGTCGTGTTTTAATCCAACTTCCAACAGATGTCCGACGGACTCCTCGGAATGGTTGGACAGCAGAAGTATGGAGCTCCTTCTTTGGTGACCATCTTCGAATACGTCATGAGAGCCGCCACTGAGAAGGCGCTGAAGCCAGAAGAGAAGAAGCAGCTGGGATTTGTTGTTTGCGAAACGTTGCGCAAGGAGGAAGTCAAAAAGGACTTCATCATGGGGTTAGTCGTCCTATTTATTGTGAAAACTGAAACTTTCTCTTTTTCAGCGTTTCCAATTTCTGTCGAGATGCTGTTGATGAAGGAGTCTCTTGCGATTTCCCGAATTTGTGGAAGAACACTGGAGAGGTAGCCATATTCATGCAAATTCAACTAATAAAGTAATGGTAAAAAATTGACTATTCAACGTCAACTATTTTTTATATGAATTTGGTAGTTGATTCATGATTAAAACACGAAGAACCAGGGTAAAAATTTTTAATAAATGTTTTATAAACCGAAAAAAAGGTAAAGGGAAAAAAATGTCAGAAAGTTCACTAGCGATATGAGAAATCGGGAAAGCCGCCGTTCGAAAATTCGCTACCTTTTTTTTCGTATCTCACTAATTGTATTTTCATTTTCATTTTTTTTACATCCATTTCGTAAATTTTAGTACTTGTGTGTGTGAGAAATAAGAAATTTTGATTTAGAGAGAATACAATTTATTTAAACATTTTCGAGAGTTTCTTGATTTGGTTATGACCAAAGTAAGTTTGAATTTTTTTTTTTACGAAGTTTCATTTTTTTTTTTGTTGTTGAATTTCTACAAGTGATAGGTTCTTAAATCTTGTAGACTTAACTGTTAATTGAATGAATTCTCTTTCTCGCGGAAAAAAAGCATTAATTTTCCAGGTGTTGGTGTACGTGATGCACTGTCCACATGATGTCGTCGAGGGAGCCTTGAGAACCAACATCAACGACTTTTCCGATTCGTTTGTGGCCGCCACAAGCGATATCGGCGACAAAGGCTATCAGCTCATCGTCACCGTGCTCAAGAAACTGGTATTTGACGGTCCACTTAAAGAAAAACAACTTTTATGTCATAGGCTGAAGCGGAAGTCGAAGAAAAAGTTGCTGCCGGCCAAGAGGTGACCGTCGCCGAAGGAATGGCCTGGGAATTCGCTGAATTGGCGTTCCTGAGCCGGATCGACCGCGAAAAACTCAACGTTGCACTAGCGGAATGCGAACCCAATGTCCCTGGCTCCAAGTCTTTACTAGAGCTTCTGACCGCTCATTGATCATATTTGTTAAAATAACCTATCTTTTTTGTTTCTTTTTTTTTAAAAGCATAACGAGTTCTTCTTTGTATACGGTCTTCTCTTTTTTGTTTTCGAAATTGGTGGGTCCATTTTTATGCTCCTTTTTTTTCTTAAATTCTGTTCATGTTATTTTGCGGCCTCGTTGCTAAAATCTCGTCATTGCTCAGTAATTTCTGTTCAAATAGGGGTCGTTTTAGTGGCGTTGAGCCTTTGTTTTCTTCCTTTTCGGGTGTAGACGGGTGTACTGAGCGTTCTACCATAGGAGCACCAGTATGGCTTTCTACCCAAATATTATTTTTTTAATCAACCTGCTTACCCTCCTTCTCCCCTCTTCTCCTGTGTAATTGTTGCTTGAACAGTGCGCACCCATCCCAAACCAGTGGTTTTCTCCCACAATTAATCTTTTTCTCAAATTTTTCTATTAGAGTCTGCAGAATTCTATTTATTTTCATCTTTCGTTGATTCTAACTTGTTTTTACGGAAAATATCCTTCATTGGACATTAAACGCGAAGCGATAACGGTTGGCAACGCCTCAAAATTAGTACACATTTTCATTTTGTCTCCGATGGCGTGTTCAATTGGGAAAATCAGAAAAAGCTCGACATTCAGCCCTTTTGATACGCTGAAAATGATATTTCAGTTGAATTTTAGTTCTAGTTGAACACGCTGTGAATTTTTCGGGAATCGTGAGTAGTCCGGTAGATCAAAAATAATTGATATCCGACAGTGTGCTGAAAATTCTGATCGAAAAAGGTCAGTTTTTCAAAAAAAAAAAAAAACACTGTTGTTTTGTTGACTAGGTATAGAAAATTTCATATTTATGCTCCGTTTCCCTCTTCATTTTTCTTAGTATGTAGGTGTACCCTTCTGCTTCGATATACATGGGTTGGTAACCGTTGCTTGTCTTTTAACTTCTATTTATTTATGTCATACAAATATATCGGAACGTTTAGTGCCTTCTCTCGTTTTTCAATTCCCTCCACTTTTTTTCGGTTCCGCAATTAATTATTATTTCTCTCTTGCTATTGGTACTTCCTGTTCAGAGTCCAAATTCATCTCACCATTTGCTACTTTAAATCAATCAATTACTGTTTCTTTTTCTTTCCATCACGGCCAATGGCACCACCTTTTGCATCGAGTGTACTTCATTTTTTTTTTTCTTGCGGTCGATAAAACTGAGAATTGGACATTGATTTTTCTTGTTTGAGTAGGCAGTTGATAAGATAATGGCGAAAGACTGGGAACTAGGTATTCATCCACAACATTTCTTTCGCTTTCTGAAGTCGTCGGGAAAATCGTCTAGAATGGTTAAAGTTGGTATAATCGGAGGCACTGGACTAGAGGATCCTCAAATTTTGAGCAATCCAAAGTCGGTGGTCGTCGAGACGCCGTATGGAAGTCCCAGCGACGCGCTTCTTGAAGGTTTTTTTGAATTGAATTTTGGTTGAAGGCAAATTGTTAGGCACGATAAATGGCGTCGACTGCGTTCTTCTGGCCAGACACGGCCGCAAGCACGACATCATGCCTGGCAACGTGAATTACCGAGCCAACCTCTGGGCTCTTTATTCGCTCGGTAACTTTTTCTGGTTTTCCGTTCATCGATAAAACCTTTTCGAGTTGTCTGAAGGGCTTACAGACCTTGAAAATGTGATTTTTTTTTTTCTATAACTGGACGATATGAAAACTCAGGCGTCGACGTCATCATTGCGTCGACAGCTTGTGGCTCGCTCCAGGAGCACGTCAAGCCTGGACAACTCGTTTTTCCGGATTCTGTTTTTGATCGGTGAGAAAAATTGAACAATTTATTTTTTCATCGACTAAATCCAACCAACTTTCCAGTACAAACGGTAGAAAAAGCACGTTTTTCGATGGCAGTCATGCCGGAGCGCCTGGCGTCTGCCACATTCAGTCCTATCCGACGTATAACGAACAACTCCGACAGGTGAATTTCGCTCGAAAGCGGAAACTACGTTTTTCTTCTCGTCTACAATTTGTGTAAATTATTTACTGAAACAATAAAAAGCTCTTCACTTCGTGAGTCAACAGTCGCGAAAGATTGATTTTTATATTTAAGAACCTTGGAAGCCTTTGAAGCTCGCTCCAAGCAAAAATTATCTTCATTGAGCCTTTTTGTGCAGTCTTTAGACGGTATTTTAAACAATTTAGTTTTGTCCCAATTCTTTGTCAAAACGGAGTAAAGCCCCAACATTTTCTCAGCTGATGGTGACTTCGGCGAAAAGCCTCGACATCGACCACCACGCCAACGGATTCGGCGTCTGCATCGAAGGGCCGCGGTTCTCGACGGTCGCCGAAAGCAACGTTTTCCGTTCTTGGGGGGCCAGCCTCGTCAACATGACCATGATGCCGGAGGTCTCTAGATCCAAAAAGTATCTTCGAAAGGGGGTTTTCCAGTGCATACTGGCGAAAGAGCTCGGAATACCCTACGCGACGATGGCGTTGGTGACTGACTACGACTGCTGGAAGGAGACGACTCACGTGAGATTTATAGATTCCTGGGTTTCCCTAAGAAGGAGGGAAGTAGCCAAGCGAATCAGGGAACTTCAATCCTCGTGAAATTCGTAAAATGTTTTAATTCGAGCTTTTATGATCTTCCTGGCTTCGGACCTTTTCACTGAATAGCAGAACAAGTTGTGAATCAAGAGAGCTCTTTCTAATGTATCTTCAAGGTGTCGATCGACCTCGTCATGGAGACCTTCCACGAGAACGTCGGCAAGGCGAAACGATTGTTCATAGACGTCGTCGCTCGAATCTCTGACGTCGACTGGACACCAGAAGTCGCCCGAATGAAGGTCGGACAGTTCTTTTTATTGTTAATTAGTCAAAATGTCAATTAATTATTAAAAAGGAAGAAATAAAACCATAAGTGGCAATTTCTTGCAAAAGCAGTTAAACATTCCTCACAGAGGAAATTATTTGAGACGTTATTGACTTTTTTTAAAGATTATTTATCAATCACCTTTTATAGTTAATTCGTTACGAATGAATTGAAACTGTCTGACCAGCCTGCGCTCTCTTTTTCTCACCTCTGAGGTCATAATTCACAAATCTTGTAAACGCGAAACGGAGGAAAAAGTGGGCGCAGTGTAATCAGCCTGTTTTTTTAAATTCGTAGCAATTAGATTTTCGAAAAAAAATCTCTAAAATTGTTCAATTCCTAAAATGTTGAGCTCTATTGTCTTTTGCACTAATCGTAGTATCAGCGAAAGGTCGAGTAAATAGAAAAGATAAGGAAGCAAAGAAATGCAAAGATCTTTGTATCTCATTCATCGCTGAGACGCGATTTAGTAGCAGTCTTCACAAAGTTGGCAAAAAAACTATTTTTTGTAACGAAGGCTAGCGAAGACTAGAGTAAACAAAATTTCGAGCTTGTGATTTCAGAAAGAAGCGCGAGACTCGATAATGATTCCAGCGGATATCGTCGTACCTCATCTGCAGTCCTCCTAACATCCATTGTTGATTGTTGTTTTTTGTCGTTGATAATGAAGTTTTCGTCATCTATACGAAATTGGCTGATTTTTGAAGGCTCATCTTTTATGATCGAAAAATTGACTCTAGGAATGCACCGATAAAAGACTTACCACGAACTCGCGGCACGCGGGAACTTCTTTAATGGTCGCCTTATCGATAAGCCAGAGTTTGAACCGTTTGCCGCCTGGACATGGCCATCGAGGAGCCTTTCGATTTCCCCATCAATTACGCTTTTCCGTCTTGGTTCCGTCTCAAAAAGCACATTTGGCGCGAGTTCCTCTCTGAAGTTGCTTCTACTTTTTTGTTCCTTGTGAGTTGATGTTTATGCAAAAGATGAACTCCGGTCACAGGAACAGCTTGAAAAAAGAAATATCCGTGGAAAGCGTTCATTTTCAACTTTCCTTGTCATTTCTTAAAGCTGAGAAAGAAATATAAATTATACGTCGTGAAAGTTTTCAAAAGCTTGGATGGGACATGATTCGAAGCCTCCTAATTTCGATACAGAAAATGCATTTACGTTATTGCCTTCCAGTCCATTTTTTACATTTTTGAACGAGCCAAAAGTTGTTCATCTTCGAACCAATTATCGAGTTCCGTTCGGTTATGAATTAATTTTTTTGAAAAAGTTTAGCTGATCGGAATCGGCTGCGTTATCCAGTTCAAAACCTCCAACGGACAGTTTGACTCGTTCCTTAGTTTGAACCTATGCTGGGGCTTCGCCGTCATGTTCGGCGCCGGTCTGGGCGTCGGCACTTCAGGTCGCGTTTGGACTGGCTCAAGAGATCTCTAAGGATGGTTTCTCAGGTGGCCACATCAACCCGGCGATAACATTTGCGCAATTTTTCCTCGGCAGAAAAACTTTGCTCCAATTGATAGTCTACAGCTGTGCTCAGGTCATCGGTGCGTTCTTGGGGACCGCCCTGGCTTATGCTGATTATCAAGGTTTCTTTCACGATTGATCGAGGAAGATAATAAGAAACTTTAGGAGCTTTTGATAAGTTCGACGGCGGCCATCGTGTGGCTGGGGGTCCCAACGGATCCCTCTGCTTTTTGGTCACTTGTCCAGCCGACTATGAAAATAAATTCCAAGGACTTCTTGACCAGGTTCTTGAAATGGAGAATATTTTCACATTACCTTGTAGAAATAGTGGAAAGTTCAGAGTAATTTTGAAATGCTTACTTAGGGACCGCAAGCCATTTCTTCAGAACGATTCAAAAAATATGTTTTTTACATTGTTCGATAGAGGAGAATGTCCATTTTCATAATCCGTTTAAGTTTTTGAAAAAAGCTCCACTAAGAAAAAAGTTATGGCCAAAAAACGAGCGCGCGCGGCGTACAACTGGAGGCAAAATCTCACGGTTTACCCGCCGCCGCACGCTTTCTTTTTAAATGTTTTTGCGCGTTTCTGGACCGTTTTTAAATCGGTTTTCTGTTCTGAGAGGTTGTCCGAACTGAGCCTCATGTTTTGGTATGAATCTTTTGTACAATCCTCATAAGAATTTTTTTGATAAAATATCAAAAAAACTACTTAGAAAAAAAGGTCAGAAGGAATTTTTCAGCTTATTTTTTTCTTTTTCTCTACTCAGAAAAAAATTATTATCATTCGATTTGGAAAAAAAGAAAAAAAATGAAAAAAATAATGTTAATTCGAAATAAAACAGGAAAAAAAGTGCAATTTGACTCCGAAAACCGGCTCCTGCGACATTTAAAAGGGCGCATCGGTGTGTTTGACGCAAACACTGCTACGGACACTTGCACGAAATCTTCCGAAATTTCAAAAAAAATTGCTATTTTTTCGAGGTTTTCAAAGCCGTTATTTTTTTCGCGTCGATCGATTTTTTTCATAATTTTTTCATTGGTAGAGTTTTGAACGCTTAATAACATAATCAAAAGAATAGACGCGATCCCAATCTCTCATTCGTCAACGAGGCAGGCGAAAAAAAGGAGGTTTTTGGTAAATCTCAAATATAATTTGATTCGCTGTCCCAATAATTATTTTTCATTTTGAATTTTTTTGTTTGTGAGCACATTGTGAGTTTTTAAATCAAATAAAAAGTATACCTTGTCGCTGAAATTTTTTTCGCATTTCAGTTTCAAAGTTTGGTGTCACTTTACAAGCTTTTAATATTTTTTTCGCGTCGGTAGATTTTTTCATTTTTCACTCAAAAAAATAAAGAAAGTGTTAATGTATAACTAACTCAAAGTTCGGAAGCGTTCCTCACTTGGTTTTCTGAAACGCGACGATTTTTGTGAAACTTGTCAGTTTTTTTCGTGTTAAATCTTACTTTTTTTCGCTTATTTTTTTGAAAAAAATACATAGTTTTTTTAAAATATTCAGTCTTGTAGAGCGTTGTCGATTACATAGATTAACAGAAACAGTTCATTTTTTTAAAATGGGACTTTAGCTAGTATAAACGCCTCAAAAACAGTTTTTTTGCAACAAAAAAATCGTCATTTTGGTGGCGTGAAGGGGCGGGGCTTTGCGCCCCCTATGCTTACTGAACAACTTTTTTATTTGCTAAATATACACGCTCTTGTTTTTAAAATTTTGTTTGTTTTGAAACGAGCTAGAATAGCAAATAATGCAAAATCTGCACCAAAATGAGCAAAAGCGAGAGATCGGCGGTGGTTGAGAGTAACTAGAGAAGTGGCAACATTCGCTTTCTCCGTCGTCTCTTCGAAATCACTGGTCTTTCGCTGTCACTCATTTAAGCTTTCAATTTTTAATACTTTCATCTAAATGAAAGGGATGGTCAACTTTGAAGGTTGATTTTGATTTAGCCTTACTACATTCACGAAATTTTTTAAAATTTGAAAAATTTTTATTCAAAAATAGCCTTCAGAATAAAAATAGTTAAAACGCATTTATGGAATAAACAGTGAAATATTCATGTAATTCGATTTTTTGAAGGTTATTGGAACTGGGGTCTTAACTGCGACGATGGCCAGTGCCATGGATTCAGTCAACAGAGTCCCAATCTTCTTGCACCCCATGTTTGGCGCTTTTGTCGTGAGTTTTGCTGCTCCAAAGGTCATTTTCCACTGACGAAGCTCAGGTGATGATGATTGGGATGTCGTTTGGAATGAACGACGGCTATCCTATCAACCCGGCTCGTGATTTTGGAGCGAGGCTTTTCGCTTTGTGCATTTATGGGCCGGACGCTTTCTCGTATGATCTCCACAGGTCTTGAAAAATATTGTTTGAATCTTTTAGAGATCGCGACTACTGGTTCTGGGTTCCTATTGTCGGTCCTCTGACTGGAGCAATCGTCGGCGCCGCTGTGTACAATTTCCTCTTCGACTACCACAAACCATTACCTGAAACTGTATCAAATACGAAGAAAATTGATTTTCAATCATATGAAAGCGATTTCCCTGTATAATTGTTCATATCTTGAATTTTTTTTTCAAATACTTGTCTTCTTGAAAGCAAAACAACAAACATAATAAGGTTTATTTTTCTTAATTTGAGAATAAAGTTTTGATTTTACGTAGTTTCATTGGGAAAATACATTATGATGTTTCTGCGCTTAATTTTACAAGGCAAGTGCTTGTCAATTTTTTTTTTCTTTGAAGTGGCGTACGGTTACCTGGAGCAGTTCAAAGCGCTCCCCGGTGTGTGCATGACGTCCTTTCTTGGCATTTTCCAAGTCTAATCAGTTTGAACTTTTCAATTATAATTTTTTCTCCTGTCGCATTTCTTGTCTTTTTCAAGAAAAGAAGATTCAACTAGTTGAGGGCTTACTTGAGGTTACTTGAAAACATTGGATCGATAATTTTGCTTGTTACAAAACAAATAATTCTTTGAAAGTGGCTTTGAATTTTTACATATTTCTGTTTTTCGAATATAATAAATGTAGTGCATTTTCAGAAACATGAATGAGCCGAGATATGATACTTGGAGACAGCAACAGTCATATGGACCACCTCCGCCAGCGGGTACGTTCATTTTAAAGATTTTTCTATGACCTTTGCTTCTTTTCGATTTTTTCAAAGTTTTTCCTAACTTCACAAACTTATTTTAGATCCAGATTTGCGTACCGCTATCGAACGATTAGCGTCGTTTGTAGCAAAAAATGGTCCTCAATTTGAGGCGATGACGATGGAAAAGCAACAAAATAACCCGAAATTCGCATTTCTTTTTAGCGGCCACCCGTTCTTCGAATACTACCGTTTTTGCGTTAGTATGAATTTATCGAATGGCGGTAGGTGATTCAAAAAATTGTAATATGAACTTGAATTTCAGGATTCAATCCAAATTTCAATCCCGCCCAACAGCAGCAGCCACAACAACAGTACGATTACGGGGCCTATAATGAGCCTCAGGCTTCCTATCAGCCGGAGCCGATGAACGAAATGGGGAATCCTCAAATACAAGCCCTTGAAGCTCAGATTGAAGCGGCACGACAGAAAATCGCCGATAGTGAGAACAATTTAGCCCTCCAGAAAGAGGCCATCCCAAAAATGAAAGAGGTTTTTGCTTTTTTGATTAGCTTTTCTGAAGTGAATTCGGTTTCAGATGCAATTCCGAGCAGCAGTGGCGGACGCAGAGACGAAAAAAGTGGAGAAAATCCTTCACGACGTGAATTTGGACGTCGCTGAACTGGCGCATAATCTCGCGCAAATGGACAGCGCCAAGTGCTCCAAGGACATCGTTAACGTGCGTGTACACCTCCTTTTTGAAAAATAGTTCAATAATAACATTTTTTTCGAATTTTTCACAATTTTAATTTGTGGCCTAGTAACTTTTCTAAAGCTTGAAAGCTTCTAAACAAGTCTCTGAAAATATGCAAAAAGCTTTTTTTCCTTTTTCTTGTAAGTTCTCTTGTAATTTCTTCTTACCAATTTCCAATTTCTCAGGAAAGGATTGTTCCAACAAAAAAGCGAAAAAACGCCGCGGAAAGAATTTTTGAAGGCCTATTGTGTAGTTCAAAATAAATATTTGTTTGTATTGTTTTAAATTTTTCAAAATTACCGCAAAAAAATTGATTTTTTTATAAATTGGAACATTTCAGGTGTGCAAAAAGTGGATTTTCGATTATTGTCAAACAGATCAACTGCGTGAAGCTATTTTGCTATATCTTCTTCATAGGTTCGAATTTTTCTTATTTCATTCATTAAACCCATTCAATGTGTCAGAATAAAGGACTCGGCTGCAACGGACAATTTCCGGCTTCACATTTTGTATTTGATCAACGATTGGGCTCATCATTGGTGAATTCAGAGACATTTTAGACAATCTTGATGCTTTTTTTAGTCAGCGGAAGAAATTGGATGCGATTTCTCAAATGCTATCTCGCTATGTACCTCAAATGTATGCATTCACGTTTGAAAACACGCAAACGCCGGGAATCGTCCAGAAAATGGAGAAGCTTCTCGGCGTCTGGGAGGGCAGCGCCTATTTTTCCGATCATTGCTTCAAGGTGATCTTTTCTCTAGAAGCATTCATAAAGGTGCTATTTTAGGTTTTTAAAGAGAAAATAAAAAAATTATAACTTTGTTTTTGATTGAGGGACTTTGAAATTTCTTTTGATATTTTTTGATAGTTCTTTTCATAGTAATTTTATATATGTTGAAGAAAAACGAATAAAATTATAAAAACCAAATAATTCAGCAACTACGAAGAACAGCGAATATTTGTAGCTCAGTGAGAACGACTGAAGCCGCTGAATATGCACAGGTATGAGGATAAAAAACAAAAGTTGTAATAATTGTTGAGTAAAAAGTTTCATCAAACAAATTATCTCGAAGTCTGCTTCCAATGTGAGATTTGTTTTTTTTTTCCAGATATCCATGAAAATCGACGCCACTTTGCAACAGACGTATGACGGTTATGAAGCGCAGCACAACGCCTACGCCAATCATTTTCGGCAACAAATTCTGCTTTTCGAACGGGAGCTCGAGAATTTGAAACAGCGTGCGAAATAATTTTCAGTGGTCGCAGTTGGGATGATTTTCCTTTTTCTGCCGTATTCCTTCTTATAATCGGTTGAATTCTTTAGAGGAAAAAACGCAGAAAGCCCGCGCTTTACCTCTGAAAACCATTGAAATCTATAAAGAAAAATTTATATCCTGTTTTTTTGACAAAAATTCGGTATCGGCGCGCTCCCCAAGCTTTGCCATTTCAAACGCGACCAAACCCTTTCCTAATTGATTAAAATAGTGGATTTTTGATTTAATATTTTCCAGCCCCTGAACGGTACCCGCAGCCGCCGACTCCTCTAATGGCCCAGAACATCGCGCCGCCGCCTTTAATGAACACCGGCCGACGGTCGCGCTTCGACCAGACTTTTGCCGGTTTCCGCCGTCTGGGCTTCTTAATGTGTGTCTGTAGATCGTTCAGATACTTGGAGGAACACCGAGCAGCGGATTCCGCCGCCTCAAGCCAAACCGTCCGGGATGGGCTTCTTCCCCGCGCCGACCAACCAGAAAAATATCTGGAAACCAGCCGGTTTTCTATTTTGTAAACAGATTCTTCAGAAAATGGAAATTAGGGAAAATTTTAATTTGTTTACTTTTTTCTTGGATTTTCGCTTTTTCAGTTCGGCCACCGGATGGCGACGACATCGATGGTCATCCCTTCGATGAGAAGGACCTCGTCCCGCGAAAGTCCTATATGGAACTGCCGGCCGGAGTCATGGTCCCACTCATCCCTCCTGAGACTTTTTCGGTGAATAGGATACTCTCTATCGAAATATTGTCCTGCGCTTGAAATAGTCACGTTTTTAAAACACAGCAGACAAAGAGCTTCCGTAAAAGAATACTTTTCGCGCACTTCGAGACGCTTCAAAAAGAGCAGAAAATATTTGAGAATAAAAATCGACCGAAGGTTCGAAATCAGTGGGGAAATTTTCATTGAGCAAAGTTACTTCAATTCAGAAGTCCCAATGGTTCTTCTGTTACTGAAATGAATAAAGTATCAATTTTCAACTTCTTCATCTTTTTCTTTCAGTATGATGCTCTGATCGCATCGAAAATCGAGATGCCTCCCATCGTACCGCCGTCGCAACGTCTTCTCGCCGCACAGGACGCCTTCTACGCCGCCCTCGCTGCTGACGCCGGAGTCGACTTCACAGAAGAGACTGCGTTTGTTCTTCCACCCCTTCATCAGATAAATTTTCGCTTTCCTCAGAACGGATGACTGGGAGCTAACGAATGGTTACCCCACAGAGTTCCTTGAGAAAAAGGCAGCTTTGAAGAGGGCTTTGATTGAAAAGTTGACGGTAATACTAGCACTTCGGATAGTTGGTAGGGTTGTTTTTCAGGCCGAGGGAACTTCTCTTGAGGACATGATCAAAAACGTTCGTGATGAGGAGTACCTGAAGCTGGAGGCGGAAGACATTGCGAAACAGGAGGCCGAGGAGATCGAGGCGCTGAAAAAGGAGTGCGACGATTATTATGCCTCGGAGACCAACGGAGGCGACATTCCGAACCAGATGGGCAACAACAACGACAGAAGATCCCGGTCGCTGAGCCGCGGCAGCTTGAACAGCACGCCGCCGAGGAGGAACAAGAACCGGTCGTCTTCTGGGTCTTCGTCGTCGTCGACCTCCAGAAGCCCCCGAAGGAGCAGAAGACGTCGCTCGTCCTCTTCTTCCTCCTCTTCCTCTTCTTCTGGATCCTCTTCGCGTTCATCTTCCTCGTCGTCGTCGTCGTCTTCCTCATCTGGCGGAAAAAGGTGGACAACTTAGAAAAACAGACGCGATAAGCTTGAACAAATTTGCTACCCTACTGAATTTCTGATATCTGTCGCCAACTGGATCAAAATTATGAAAATTCGCAAGCTGAATGTGAAAAAAGCTTTATTAAAAACGTCTAGAAACGTTGAAGAAATTAGACAGAAGATAACTTTCGCCCAAATGTTTTTGTACTTAATAACAGATTCTGTAGTTTTTGAATAGTTCCTATCGTTTATAAAAAAATAAAGAAAGTTTTTATAAAATTGTAACTTATGAAATCTGATACATGAATACTTTCTATAGTTCCAAAAAGGGCAAAAAAATAATCAAAATATATATTGATATAAATTTTTTTGTCAGAAGATGATCCAAAAGTTTAAGATCGCGTTCAAACTCGAGATCGCCTTCACGATCAAAGTTCGTTAGACGATCTCCATCACCTCCTTCTCAAGCTTCTTTGTGAGACCGACCCCAAAATTTAAGTTATAACTTTTTGATCAAAGCGCGACGTCATCGTCTTCGAATTTCCGTGCGCCGGTTCCTCCACTTTCCAGTGAGAACAAAGGCGCGATGCTGATGCAGAAGATGGGTTGGAGCGGAAAGGGCTTGGGTCTCAACGAAACTGTGAGAAAATCCAAATCTTTCATGGGTTATTCAACTGAATCATGCAGGGTATCGTGAATCCGGTGGAAGGCGGAGAAGTTCGTGACAAGATGGAACAGTTCCGAGGCCTCGGCAGCCAATTAGATCCCTATGAAGCTTTTCGGTATGATAATAATAATGAGCTTCCGGAAATACCCAAACTGCTTTTTTTAAATGCTTATATTCTTATTTTAAATTTTATTTTCGACTTGAAAAAATTTTGTCGACTCAAAAGTTTTTATTTCAGAAAACAAAGATCGGGATCTTATCGAGAAAAGGCGTACACCAAGTTCGGTTCGAAACACGAAGATTGATCAACTTTGTTATTTATTTTTAATTTCTTATTTTTCTCAATTATTTCTCGGTTGTTGAATGTTTTCTCAATTGAATCATTTTTAAATGCGGGTTTTTTTCGTTATTTTCCTTTCTTCCGATTGATCTTTATGTGCCCTTTTTCCCAGCTGTTCCATTTTTTTGTTTTAAAAGGACCTTTTGACATTTTGAGCCCATCTAGGAGAGCTTTTTAGTCGCTTTATATCGTTAAATGAATTATTCAATAATTTTTTTGCTGTGTTTTTCTGTTTTTCCGCTTCGATTTGCGTAATTTGAGCGCTTTGATATATTTTTTTATAAGTTTGAAAATCCTCAACTGCCGTTTGAAGTTAAATTGAAAAGTTTTTCGTCGTGAAAGGGTTCGGAAATGTGTTTATGTCACTCCAAACACGTTATTCGTTTTTATTTTACAGATGAATTTACGGATTTTCGTGTTAGGACTGTTATTTCGGTTCTCGCTGGCAATCTTCGAAGATCAAGCCGGAAAGTTTGATTGGTATGGAATAATTATGGCAGAATATTTGTGTGAGAAAAAAAAATTTGCAGGAGAAAACAGTTTGTTGGATGTCCCACGAGCGTCCGGTTTGATAGAGCTGAAAGGTTTTTATTTTTTTCAATTTATAAGAAGAAAAAAACGATTATTAGGGGCAGCGATCGTCTTATTCTCACGACTCGTGAGGATCTGATCGCCTCGTTGTCGTTAAACACCGGAGAAATCGGTTTGTTTTTGAAACAGCTGTTTTAGAAATTTCTGTAGAGCTCAAAAGCACAGGAAATAGTTGAAGTTCATTGAGAATAAAAAAACAATCAGAAGCTTTCAAATTTTTAATGAAGGGAAAAAAAATAATTAGGTATTTATTTCAAATTAGCTTTAAAAGCAACTACTGTCTAATTATTAAGCATGGCGGAAATTAATGGAAAAACGCGACGAATGGTCGTCAAATGCCCCCATTGCAACGGCTGTCGATGAAGATAGTTCGTTTTTCGTCTCTCAGTTTTTTTTGAATTTAAAAACGCAACTGATAACAAGTTTCAGATATTTATTCGGTTGTGGACAGCGGCCGGATTTTGCGCGTTTGGAGAAAAGCGGATAGCGCCCTGGTCTGGCAGAAGGTTTTGAGCGACGAGCCCAGCAAAACGTTTGATTTGTTCATAGTGAAGAACAAGAAACGTTGTTTCAGAGCCGAGATCGCGTTGTTCGATAATACTGTTTTCGCGGCGGTTGACTCGAAAATCGGAGCATTCAGCCTGGCTGGAGATGAGAAATACGCGATTCGACTCAGTGGCGCCGTGTGAGAGATTGGCCTGCTTCCGATTATATCTCCCAATTTTGTGGACTATATCGCAGCGAAAGTAACGCTATACTGCGGGGAGCCGCGAGCGATATCGCTCGCCTCTCGCTGCGACCTCGCAAACGTCTTGCGCTATATCGCTCTCTGAAAAATTTTTCTTCAAACATGTTTTTTTCTTGAATTTGATTGATTTCATCATAAAAGTCAAAAATGAAGCAAAAAAAATGTTTTTCAAATTTCAAATTTTTAAGAGGGAGCGATATGGCAGCGAGACTTTGACGAGGTCGCAGCGACATGTTGACGAGATCGCAGCGAAGCCTTGGCTATATCGCGTGCGGCCCGCTGCGATATCGGCAATTATGTTGGGTGTAGTCTCTTCTGATTTTTGTCAAGTCGTCGCTCAAGCTCCGCCCCCTAATGGCGCGGTTAACCAATCAGAGAGCAAGCCAACTTCAGAGCTTTTTTCCAATGACGTCATTTTACTTGACATTCATAATATGAACAGACTATCAGCAAAAAGAAAAAGAATATGGGTGCTCTGTGTTGTGAAAAGGTTTTTTTCAAAAAAAAAAAGGTTTCTGGAAAGCGAAGAATAAATGAGATCCTGGTTATACTACGCGATTGATGATTTGAAAAAAAGGGCAAAAAATCTCTCAAGAGAAGATCTTTTGAGTGAAAAGTATATTTGTGTTGTTCAGGAAATGGACACGTTTCCTGAAGTCGGGCGGTCGCCTGTTCCACGTGAAGCTGATCGACACGCAGTTGACAGCTCGGGAATTGAGTGCCAAAGACAGTGATCCGGCTCCCGGCGTCAAGAGCGTCACCTTCACCCGATTCAATGTCGAGAAGTATGTAAAATATGTTGATTACAAACGAAATTTTGTCATGATTACGATTTGTGAAGACCGGAAAATGAATTCAAATAGATCGGAACTCAATGAAAAAATCGTATACGATTTCAGGAACGAAAAAAGTAGAATTATGCTGGAATATATTTCAAGGATGTTTTTGTGGCTGCTTATATTTCTGAGCTTTTCCATTTCGGATCCTAGCTGATTTTGGGAAATTTAAGATGCACGATCGCCGGTAGCCTCGTTTTGTGTGCGCACAGCGACACTCTCGTCAGCATCGATGTCTCAAAGGCTTTGCTCGTCGAGGAGGAGAAGAACACGGCTGTGACCATCAGGTATCCCCCTTTTTCCATTTCAAATCTCAAGGAAACACGAATTTGAAGAGAAATCACGGGCTCGGCCACCGGCTTTGCAGCGATCCGTTCTCCGTCTTCCCTGAAAGTCTTCAAAGGCCTCACCGAGTCCTTCACTATCAATGGAGAGTTCACCGCGGCGAATTTCGTTGATGAAAAATATTTGGTGGCTGTCTCGTCTTCTGACATCGTTGCTTATGAGCTGGCCAACGGCAAGGAGATTTTCCAGGTGCGTAAAGAAAAAAGAAGTTTTCAAAGGGGTGCACTCCGGTAGTCATGTGAGGATTTCACTGAAAAGGCGTTTTTTATTCGGAATATATGGGTTTCCAGTTTCGTGGGCAAGGTTTTCGGTGAAGGATATAGAGAATTTTCAGACTTTTTAAAAATTGGAACTTAAAATTGAGTGTTTTGTCATACTTACAACCATTCTTAGTTAAATTAAATGGCAGATCTCGTTTTGCATAAAATTAAATCATCTTTCTGTGAATAATTTGTCAAGCTGTACCCATGTGCGTCATTCTCAGGTGAAACATGCGCGAGAAGCGACGAAATCGCTGATCAAGGCTCTGTGGGCGGCAAAAACGTCCAACGACTGGGAGGTCGTCCTCGTCGGCCACGACTGTCTCGTTGAATACGTCGTCGTCGAGCCGTCGAAGAACCTGGCCAGCGTCGAGTGGACCAGTGAAGGTTCGTAGACGCTCGAAAAGAAAGCTGAAGCTGTGTACTCCAGAAGCCCTTGCCCGCATCGCAACTGTTGAAATGGTCGACCTGCCACTTTCTGAAAGCCAGCAAATGATTGAAGACGAGTTCGAAGGAGGAAAAGGTCTGGAAAGTCTCCCACAAATTTCAATTATCTTTAATTTTGTTCAGGAGACTTGTTCTCTGCGTTCTTCCACCGAATCGTGACGCAAATCGGCCAGCTTCGCAAATGGGCGCTGCGAAGCGTGCGGCACATCTTCACGCTCGGAAGCAGGCTCTCTAGCCGCGCCAACGGCTTCTCCGACATCATCAACGCCGTCCGATCCGCCTCTTCCTCGTTTTTTCCACAACGGATTTAGTTACAACTTGGCAGAGTTCAGAGACGGCGACAACACATTTGAACGCGACTATTTCAACCTCCGTAAAGTGATCGTCGTGTCAACGTTTGACGGCGTCGTTTTCGGTATCGACAGTGCGACTGGCGCGATCCTCTGGCGATTCTACCTCGGCCAATCATTTTCGCCACTCAAATCTCAGTTGGGAGACTTTCAGGTGCTTATCCAAAGCGATTCTCATAAATATTATTCCACAAGAGTAAAGCCCAGAGAAAAAAAAGGTTGCATGAAAATCTAAAAATTCGTAAAGAAAATTGAGAAAACACGGGAGCTGAAAGAAGTTCCGAAAAAGTTGGAAATTACTTTTTTAATAACTTCTCTGTACCTTCTCAAAGAAATTGTTCAGGGCCCTGGATTGTTTGATCTTTTTTTTTTTTGCTTGACTCAGAATTTTCAGGTCCCTTTGATGGTGCAACGTACCACCGCCCATTATCAACTTCATGGTCAAGCGGCTGTTGTTTTCCGGAATTCGGTTAATAATCAACTCTGCTCATGTTTCAATCGAAAACATATTCAGGTCAATTCCAAGGGAGTAATTGTCATGTTCAATCCGATTGACGGTAAAATTGTGAGCAGGAAGGAGTTAGATGGCTCCATCAAAAGGTTTCTAAAAATCGAAGATTTAAATTTAAAAACAATTAACTTCACAGAGTTTCACTCTTGCCGTACCTGACCAATGATCACATTCATCCTCTGCTTGTTGTCACTAAAAGAAAACAAGGTATTTTTATATATTAATATATCAATGATTTTTGTTGTTTTAGCTGGAATATGTCCCCGAGTTGGCCGCTGAAGTTTTGTCCAAGGCGGCTCCTCTTTACGTTCTTGACGTCTCTGTTGAAGAAAATATCGTCAAGGGATTGAAGGTTCTGTGAAAAAAAACTGTATAAAAATCATAAGATCCTATAGAATAAGAATAAAATCAGAAAATAGTGATGGAATGCCGAACTTTCAAGGCAGCGTCGTAAGGGATTGAAAAAATGTTCTCTTCAGGTCAATCTGTTGAAACGTCACCTGTCCACTACTTGGAGCGGAAGCATTGGCCTCACGTCAGACGACAAAATCATTGCCGTCAAAGGCAAACCGTTCCAACGTAGGCTCATCATTTGAAAACAAAAAAACAAGCGAAGATTCCAGAAAAAGTTCATTCCCAGGGTCGCGTCGTGATTGACCGAACCGTTCAGTACAAGTACGTCAACCCCAACTTGGTAAGATTGCTACTTCAAAATCAATCGGCGTGAGCTAATCGGTGGCTGTTTATTAGCTAAAAGGTAATGAAGATATCATAGAGATGGTACCTGGATATATATATCCTGCCTGATAGTCCGACGCAAGCTACCGGGAAGCTATGATCGTCAGCTAATAAACGAACCCCGATAAACTTACGCCGATAGACTTTTGATTGAAAACTTTGGAAGAAAAAAGACATTTATAAATTTTTTTTTTGCATTTTTAAAGAACCCGAGAGTTGTAAAGTTTCTCTTATTTTTTTAAACATGATTTTAAAATCTTAATAAAAACTGCGAATTCGATCGAAATGTCCTTAAAGTGGTAAACTTCCTTTTTTTCAGGCTGCTGTCGCTGCTTTGGATGAGAAACATCAAACCCTCTCGATTGTACTTCTTGACATTGTTTCTGGACAGATTGTCCACTCGGCGATTGTCCCAAAAGCTGCAGCACCGATTCATCTCGTCCATTCCGAGCATTGGCTTGCAGTACGTTATTTTTCAGATTCTGTTCCGATACAAGGATACCTTCCAAATACTCCTAGAGTATGATATTCGTGATATAGCCGATTCACAGCTGACTTGAGCCAACGAAAAAGGAACTTAAAACTTTCAGTATGCGTATTGGTCGGAAAAGGGTCGACGAACAGAAGTCGGCATCGTCGAGCTGTACGAAGGCGGCGAACAACAGTCGATGGCGGAGACTTTCGATTCGATGGCTCCCACGAAACAAGCGCCAGTCTCCATCGCTCAGAGCTACATATACGCTCAGGGAATCGTAGCGATGTCTGTCACTGAAACTGGTCCGCCTGCTCAAAAGTTTCAGAAACTATTGATCGCTTCATTTTGCAGAACAAGGACTCACAACAAGGTCAATCCTCGTTGGACTGCCTGATGGAGGAGTTCATGAGGTGGAAGTTATACTTTTTGAAAAAATTCAATGTTTCGTTCAGATCTCGCGCAAGATTTTGGATGCGACAAGGCCCTTGGAGTTGACTCAGGAGATGCGTGAAGAGATGATGATTGGATACGTACCGGAGATCATGATTCCCAACGAGGAGATGATCAACTACAACCAGAGCGTTCATCGTGTTCACGGCATCAAAACTGCGTGAGTAATTTAGAAGCTGTCTTCCAATGCTAATATTCTTCGTTCGTTTTCATGAATTAATCATTTCTTTCGTAGACCATCCGGCTTGGAGTCGACTAGTTTGGTGCTGGCCTACGGCACAGACGTGTTCTTCACCCGACTAGCGCCGTCAGGAACTTTCGACATTCTGAAGGACGACTTCGACCACGTGTTCATATCCATCGTCCTTGCCGCCCTGGTCATCGGCTCGTTCGTCTCGAAGCGACTGGCTAGAAGTCACGCCCTTAACGCTCAGTGGGCTTAAAAAGACTTTCTTGGTCTCACTATCACGGGTCAAGTTCTAGAAACTTTCCAAAATGTGTCCTCTTCATTTTGATACTTTAAGCTTTGTTCTCCGATGAACTTTTTTTCTGGTTAGGCCTTTATTTTATCAACCTGTCTAATTTAATAAACGATAGCTCAACAATAATCTATGAGTCATGCCAGGATACTTTTTTTTTCGAATTTCTAAAGCTACTTTACCAAGCGTATATGCTCAAGCTTGGCCTATCAAGCCATTCCTCCTGTTTTAAAGAACTCTGGTCGTGTGCTAGCTTTCACTTCTGTTTTTATAATCATCATTTTAATAATAAATATTTTATTTAATTTGAGATCAAGCTGAGATCATTGAGGCACTTTTAGGATATATTGTTGAGAAAAGACCGGTCGATTTGGGTGAACTTAACGAAACCGTTGAAGCAATCTGACCCGCTATGAGAAAAATTTTTCCAACCGACAAGAGGGAGGTCAAGGTAGCCGCATAATTGACAAATTCAAACTACTTTGAAGTTGTCACTTAAATGATATATGAGCAATACTACCACTTAAAGGATGGAGTTTGAGACAGCGCATTTCAGCTTATGACCAAACACATTTCTTTTAGGTGGGTACTTGGGTTTTTCTTGAGGTAAATTAGGTGACTTGAGCGATAGTTTTGCGACGATTTTCCAACGTGTGCCGCATCAAGGGAGCCGGAGCGCTGATCTTGCGGATGGCGGCGGCGCTGAACGTGGTCGGGCACTGCGACGTCTTGGCGCTCGCCGCTCTGTACTGCTGCTTGTGGTTGAGGGTCGACCGCATGTAGCACGAGTAGTTTCCGCAAGTCATGTTTCCGTCGGTCTGGACGTTGAAAAACGCTCGGAGCGCCTGAAAACAGTTAACCAGAAGGGAAAACAGATTTTTCAGAGATCCTTCTCAATTTAGCCCGAAGCACAAAAATAATAATAATAGAAGCCGGTTACCTTTTTGAATCCAGGCATCCCATAGGCGTAGATCAGTGGATTGAGGGCACATGAGAAATGCGACATGACGACCGTCCAAAGAGTCCAGCGATTGATGGAAAACTGCGGCCAGAAGTAGTCGATGGTGTTGATGACGTACAGCGGGTACCTGACACGGAGAAAATGAGTTTTAAGGGTCAAAAGTTGTTCGAAACCAGCAAATTCCGTAGGAGACGACCAAGATCAACAGGATCCGTATCAGCTTCCGACGGCCTTGCATCCGCTTTTCACGCTCCGATTGTCGTAGAAGGCACTTCACCTTCAGAAGGTATTAAGTTAGACCGGTAATTTATTGATTAAGTTCGAACTGAAAAAGTGATAATAATTTTTTTTTTTCCTATTCTTTTACTAAGTTTTTACGAAAAATACATTCTGTTCAGATTTCGAATGTCAAGTCATCGCTCAAACTCCGCCCCTCATAGTTAGATCAAACCAATCATAGAGCGAGCCATCTAAAGAGCTTTGTTCGGGGCGGAGTTTGTTGCTTTACATTCAAAATCTGAACATACAACTATAGCTATCAGCTGTGAAATAGGAAACTAATAAATTCTCAAACTAGCAGTTATAAAAAACAGATGAGGAAAAATGAACAATTTTCGAACAAGATCTGTGAAATCCTCACCTGTTTCTCCTCCTTGCGGATCCTGCTGTAGATACTGGTGTAGAGGAAGACGATGAGAGCCGTCGGAGTGAGGATCGTACCAAAAAAGATGACGTAGACGAGGTACCGATAGTCGACGACTTTGGTGAAGTGACACTCGCCGTCTCCTTTCGCATCATAAGTTGCCGTGCTGCAAAATGAACATTCGAATGGAATAGCACTTTATGATGCATTCGCCCTTTCCTACGTGAGAAAGTTCAGGGATTTGAAAAAATTAGAAAATTCCACGTCTCCAACCAAAAAGAATTTTTTTTAATAAAAAAAACCTCTTTGGTGCAAAAGACCAAACTTCAAAACGGGAAAAAAAGACCTCTGGAATCAAAGGAACTCGAAAAAAGACCAACAATCGCGATAAAACTAATTAATTCACTTCCCTCCGCTGCCAACTTCATAAATCTCAGAAAAATGCAAGCGGAGAATAAAAAATGATTGGGAAAACCACGTGAGCGCTAGTAGTAAACATATAAAACAACAAACTAATGCGTGAGTGAGAAAATGGAGAATGGGAAGGCAAGAGGTTTTCTGTTTTCCCTTGAAACGGGTTTGTAGCCTAAGTAGCACAGACCTTTTTTGTAGTTAGCTTTGAAAAAAATTTTGTTGATCACAAAAAACACCAGATTTTTAGTTAATAGACTAGCTTTTAAAATCAAGTAGATTTTTGGTATCACATTTGTTTTTTTTTTACTAACAGATCTCTCGATTCAAAGCTTGCTCAGACTTAATTCGAGCTTTTTAATTGTAGAAAGATAGCTGTAAATAAATCAACGACAGAAATCCGGTTAGAGCTATGAAAAAAAAAAGAAAAAAAGATCAATCGATTAAAAATTGCACAAATGTGCTCTACGGGAAAGAGGTTTTTTTTGTTGAGTTCGTTCATTATTGAGCTCTCCACATAAAAAAACGAACTCGGCGAAGCCAAACGCGTTGAAGAGCGGAAGGATGGCGATGAGGGAGCCGAAGAACCAGGAAGCGGCCAGCAGCCAAACCGCCTTGCTACGTCTGCAAAGGAATCATTGTAGGTCTGAAGAGTACCTTGGGCCGGAAATTCGTCCCTCAAAGCAGAATTAGATGCCGAGTCTAGCGGTCAGGACTGAGCAAAAAACGAGGCGTCGCACCCGAAATAGAAAAAAAGAATCGAGTGTTCTAATGTGATTCCCATCAGATTCTTGACCGAAAAGTCTCGAAAAAGCTCGATGACGCTCTTATTCCTTCCACTTTCATTGAAGATTACAAAACGCGAAAAAAAAAAATAAATCCATATACTTGTAAAAAAGAATAAATGGCCGTAGAGAAGTTCCTAATCATTCAATACTTTCTCGTGAAAAAAATTCAAAATTCTAGTGAATTTCGGATGCTTTTTAAACCGAAATTTTTCATTTTTCATTTTTGTGCCTGAGGCGATAAAAAAATTACTACATTTGTTCGTATGGAATTCGATTGAAGAAAAAAATATTTAAAAAAACAAATTCGATTTCAAAATAAATCAAATTATTGATTAATATTTTTAGGTCAGAGCGAGCAATCACCCAATAAAAACAAAGAAACTCAGCCGCAAAAATGTTCAAACTGGGTAGAAAAGAAAAAAAACGTTTTCTCTCATAATTTTGATACTTTTGAAGCTTTTTTGCGATCAACCATAGAAGGTCAGGCAAAAATTGATTCTTCTATTAACTATTTTCCGCGAAAATGCGCAATTTTGTTTTAAAACATCACTGATGGAATTTTCGAAAAACTTGATATTTCAAGCTTGCGTTGGAACAATATATTCTCGCCCCTTCTGTTGAACCGTGGAAAGTTGTTTGAAAATTTGATTCCACCGACGTTCAGTTTTTGTTTCACAATTCCCCTCAGAATCCTAAGATATCAATAGGGATCCTGATTCATCCACTTCATATCCAATCAGAAATATCACGGGACGCACGGGATGCGGCGGAAATGTCGCATAGGTTGATGAATCGCGGCTAATTGGACCTTTCCGGACCTGCCACAATCGGTTTAAACTCGAAACCCGTCGCGCAGTGAGCTCAAAACTACTATTTTCACAACAAGTTTCTTGCAAACCTAGGTGTCACGAGAAATTTCTGGAATTTAGCTAGAAATGTTTAATCTATTATATAAAATTATGAAAGCCGAATGAACGTGAAACGACTTCTATTTTTTCGAGAATAAAGTATTGACGTTTCTGTGAAATAAACTAGCACTTTGAACGTGATGTTCTCAAAAAAAAAGAGCATGAAAACTTTCAAGGTAAAATTTCAGAAAATTTTCGAAAATAGCAAGGTTCTTTGAACTACCTTTTTCTGAACGAGACATTAAAACCCTAGAAAAACAAAAAATTCCCTCTTGCTTAATTTGAGTGCATAAAATCTGATTGAGACAACGTGGAAGAGCCCGAAAAATCAAATAAACGTAGGAAAATTGCGTTTTCGCCAGACGGGCCATGCCGACCCAAAAAAGGAACAAAAAACAAGAGAAAATACTAGATTAATTACTCTTCTTTTTTTCGTGTTGGATTGTACGAAATTCAATGGATTTCCTTACGGGATATTCCGCAGTCGCACTACAAACGAGAACAAAAGAAAGGAATTTTGGACTTTCTGTTCCGAAAAAGAAAAAAACGCAGGAAATTGTCGGTGAATGGGAAAGTTACTTTTCAAAAATCCCTAATAACTGTTCCTTTAATAAAAAAATAGTTGATACATCTAAGAAATCGGTGAGTTGCTCATAACACCTCCTGACAAGATTTAAGAAATAGTGTTCAGAAAGAAGAGCTCTCGCTAATCGGCAGTTTTTTGTGTCTGAAGCCGTCAAAAAGACGCGGTACGAAAATAGTTACGAAAAGCTTTTTCTGTCACTTTGAAGCTTTCTAGGAAAAATTTTATAACTAAACTGCATAATGAATATTTTTTGCTGACCATACGCGAAAATAAAGAGCGGGGATTTTTGAAAAGCAATTTTCATAGTCACAGAAATTCATTGAATTTCCAAATTGAATATAATCAATATTGAAACTTTCTCCACACATAAATAACAAAATAAGAAAATAACCTTGACCGAAAAATCTGATCTCGGCAGCAAATTGTCGTGTATTTGTCGATGGCGATGGCCAACATGTGGAAGGTGCTGATTGTGCACAAAATGCACAGGATCAGGTGGACGAAAAGACATCCGTAGAAGGAGTGAGGCCGTCGCGTCAGCACCGAGAGAACCGTCAGGGGAATGCCGAGAGCTCCTCAAAAATAAATTGCTGTTTTGGAATAGTTTCAATTGTATTTCAAAAATTTTGACGTTATCAAATGGTCGGAACGAAGGATTTATCGAATTTA
This sequence comes from Caenorhabditis auriculariae, assembly GCA_904845305.1. Classification (NCBI taxonomy): domain Eukaryota; kingdom Metazoa; phylum Nematoda; class Chromadorea; order Rhabditida; family Rhabditidae; genus Caenorhabditis; species Caenorhabditis auriculariae. The sequence goes on from CAJGYM010000125.1 coordinate 90,823, forward strand.
AGTTGAGATCATTTTAGAAATACTTTGAGTAATACTTGAAAATGGGCTTTTCTTATATTCAATTGTAAAGGTGCGTTTTGGAAGTTTATATTAAAAAAAACTTCAACTAGTGATCATTCCGAAAACAAAAAAATATTGACATTTTGCAAGACCTGGCATTAGGCCAAATACTTCGAAACATCGAAAAAAATTAAAAATGAATATGTGACTATTTACTGTCCTGGAGATTTATTTTTTTAAAAAAAGTACCTTTTTCAAGTTTGAAAGCATCAAGATTTCAAATCGGAAAGAAGTCATGATGATTTTTCAGAATTAAAAAAACTTGATTAAAATAAAAAAATTTCGTCGCGAAGAAATTAATTGAAAGAGGAAAAAAACAAAAAAATCTGTACAGTCTTTATTTTTTTACTCCAATACTTCTTTTATTTGGATCATTTTGCTAGAATGAAAAGTATCCATGTACAAACTGATATCACACAGAACAAGAATAGATGAAAAACGCAAAAACAAAACCTGCGAGAAAATCAGTGAGGGCCAAGGAGAAAATATACGTGTTGGTGACGGTTCGAACATGTTTGGTTCTGAAAAAGAAATGGATAAACAGGAAGGAAGTGTTCTCGGTACCAGAAAGCCCTGCGGCCATATTCGGTACCCATCCTAAAATGTTTTTCCCGCGCTCTTTTTTTTTCAAACACTTCTTCCGATTAATATTATGAGAAACTGCGTCATGTTGTTTTATTAGATTTACTACTGACATTCATTCGTAGGAAAAGAGAAGGAGGAAAGACTAATTAGTTATATAAATTTTTGGCTATAGTCAACAACCTTTTTTTAAATTGAAGTTTCCTTGGGTTTGAGCAAACTATAAATGTATTGAGACATTATTTAAAGTGAAATCCGATTTGAACATTTTTTTATATATATTTATACTTCTCAATTAATTTCGAAGTTACTGGAAGACCTCGTTTCCTCAAAATTGGTTATTGATCCGCTATGGTATGGCCTTTTTTCGAATTGACTGTTTTTCATTTCATTTTTCTCCTCATCCATCACCTTAAATTCATGACTAAAAAGGCCATGTTTTCCTGCAATCCTGTTCATTAATCTACGATTCTTAAGTTCTCTTATTATTTATTTTTTTGCTGAAACATTAAAATTTTCAAATTGTTCAACATAAGCTGGTTTTTTAAATTTTTTCTTCTAAAGATTACCTGGTACGTTCGATTATAGTTAGGCAAAGAGTAAATAGGAAGGAATTAAAAGGTATCAATCGGCAAACACTTCCTATTTTTCGAGAGAAAGTCTCGAAGGTCGCCAGCCTTACAGTGCGGAATTTGAATCGTTATTGGAAAAAAGGAAGTAATGAAAGTTGGAACAGTCACTATCTTCGATCAGCAAATCAAAGCGTGACTCAGAGGGCTTTTAGAATTTTCTCGAGTTCAAAAAGACAAGAGACTTTCAGTTATCACGAGGTCTCTATCTGCCAACTAAAAATGAACCCTGCTGAGAACATCCATTTTTTTCTTAGTTCTCCCCAGACTTGTGCGAGGGTTGGCCCAACCTTAGGGAGGCCTCAAGCAAAAATGACCGACGCGGTCAAAAAAGCTCAAACTTTCTTCAAGTCGAAACTTCAAGGTTATTTTAAGACAAAAGTAACGTTTCTGCACATTTTTCACTCTGAGTTTAACAGAAACTATGAATAAACAAGTAAAAAAAATCACTCGGGGAAAATGTGTATTATAAAACCAAAATATTTCTCGAAGCCCAGCTTGGCCCAAGCCCGCGCTAACTTTTTCTTAAAAATGAGACCCAAAGCCCGGGCCGCACAGCCCACAAGCCTGGATCTCAAACGACTATCCCAAAAACTGTACCTGACGTAAACCCAGAGGACGAGGAGGTTGGAGAAGGAGATGTGGATGGAGAGCAGGAGCTCGGCGATTGCGTAGATCAGCAGTTCGTCCATCCGGACGTCTTCAGCCGCGGCGCAGAAGGTGGCGCCAACTCCCGTTCCGACTCCGCTCACGCTCCTCCTCCCTGCTGCAACTGCTGCCCCTCTCGCTCCGCCTACTTTGTTTTTTTTTCTCACCCAATTTAGTGCCTATCCATATCAGGAATGTCGCTTAAAATAGAACTTTCATTTTATTTTTTTTATTTGATCAAAAAGAAAAAGATTTTCAAGTGGATCGATCTAGAGAAAAATTTTTCCATTAAAAAAAAAACACTTTTATTTTCCTGAAGCTTTACTTTTGCGAAAAAAAAATTCGATTCTTTTTTTTAAAGTATCCATCTAAGGAAAAAAATTCAAGACTGAAATCTAAAAATAAAATTACCTGAAAAAATCCCCCTTTTTATCGCTTCACTGCATATGAGATTGATCTGCCACTCGAAAGGGACCAGAACTGAAAGTAAAAATAAAGTAAAAAAACAAAGAAAAATCGATCAAAATATTGATACTGCGAATAAGCAAAAAAGCGTCTTCCTGGAAAATAAACAAATTAATGATGACCAAAAGCGGAAAAAATACATTTATCAGAAAAAAGAGCTATTTTCAGTTTTTTTTTCCTTATTTCTTTATTTTTCTTTCTGAAGATAGGAAGTGAGAAAGAAAGAAAGTTTTAAGAGAGAGTTCAGTGGCCCAAAGACAAAAAAAAGCATTTCCCTAAAACCCGCGGTGATTTCAGGTTGAGCTTTGTGGGAACATCAAAACAAAATGAATGTTTTCTCCGGTTAGACGTTAGAAAAAAAATTTTAAAAAAAATTCACCTCAAACTTATTAAAACTTCAAAACGGACAAATTTTCTGAGGAACACTCTTAGATGCTGACTTTAACAAGCAATTTTCTTCTTGTGAGAGTGTCTGAGAGCTAAGAATCAAAAGACATCGAGCACTCAGAGCAGAATACTCGACATTCTCGGATAACAGCCAGTCGAAAGTTCACTAGCAAATAAACAAGCATATTTAGTAGGGCTACTTCAGGAAAGCTCAAAAAAAACGTCAATGAGAAAAAGTTTTTTTTTGTTCAACCAAAAAAAGAGTTGGACGGAAATGAGTGTTTCTGCGGGGAAAGGCACGAATCCGCTCTGGCTAACAATGTCAATTAGATGGCCCTCCTTGAATCACGTGTTCATTGGGCAAGGGCTATTGGGGAAAAGTTCGGAAAGATCAATCTTTCTGAACCATTCGAATATTGAGAAAAAAGTCTTAACGAAACTGAAAATAGTTTTGAAAAAGGAAAAAAAGAGAGTTAGAATTATTCTACCAACATAATGCAAAAGTTTAACAGCCAAAAATAACCGTACTCGCGACACGTGCTCGAAGTATGTCATCAAAATTTAAAACGACCGTAAGAGGGTTAAGACAACTAAATATTAGCAGGATCAGAGTTAATTTCGAATTTCGGCGGACTACATCAACGATGGCACAAGCGAGTTACAGTTAATTTGCAAACTTCGATTGAAAGAAAAATGAACGAACGTCTGCAGTAAAAAGCCCTTTCCTGTGGAGCACATTTGTATTATTTTTCGAATCGACCGATTTTTTTTTCTTTTCATGGCTTCATCCAGATTTCTGTCGCTAATTCATTTACAAATATCTTATTATGACAATAAAAAAGCTCGAATTAATTCTTACCAAGCTTTGAACCGCTGTTAGTTGAAACTATACTTCAATACGAGTGGTTAAAATGCTTCCTATGGAACTCTTGTCCCATTAGAAAGTCGCTCTTTTGCTGTTTTCCCTCCGAGATGACACCCTAGAGAAGAAGTTTGGTTCTAGTAAATCAAGCTCCTCGTTCTGCATTGGAACGCATTGAGGATTTATATCGCATAGATTATGAAACATCTTGACTTCTTCCTACCGTTTTTTGTTTGAAGTGTTATTCTCCTTGTTCCTGAGTACCGGTGCTGAAAAAAGCAAATAAATTATGGACTGTTTTCGTAGTAATTTTTTATTCCATTGAGAACAAAGAGATTGGGTTTAGTGGTTTTTTTTTCTCATTACAAAATGAACCTTTGGACCCAAAACTCCGGAAAAATGTCACGTATTCCATCTTGGGAGGCGACGAAAAAGGATATTCTCGAAGATTCCAGAGACTGAGTTAATTTCCACCGTTTCCGGTGGCTCCTTGCGACTCAGTGTCTTTTTTCTGGCCCTTTTTTAATATATAATCGAATCAGTAGTGCATCGGGACACTAAACGCATGACGTCGGGGTTTCTATCATTGATTTTTAATAAATAAATCATTAGCTTATTTGAAAGATTATGGTTTTTGCCACTTCAAAAAGTTTAAATTTCAATTGAATCCTGTTTGTTTTAGTCACTCAGTTTGAAAAAAGGAAACTTCACTAGAATTCCTTTTAAAATTTGAAGCAAAGCGTCCAAAGTCCAGTTAAATGTATCCCGTACGTGCAAAAACCGAAATGAAACTTTTTTTGGAAGAGCCTCGGAAAAATTTTCGGGACGAATTTCAACTAAATTGCTTGCAGGAGAAGAAGGAAAAAAACGATAGGAGGAATTCTACTTTTTCAGAATCGGATATATCTTCCTGTTTCGGTGCAGCTTTTCTCAAGAAAGTTGTTTGCGGGATTCAATTATTTTAATTGCATTTCCCTGCAGCAAAAAAAACTTGATATTCGGAGATGTATAGCTAAAAAGTTCCAAATTTGACAGATAAAAGTTTTTTTGTTTTTGGAATAAAGGTCTGCGAACAGCTTGGAAAAAAAGCCTATTTTTAAAAATTTTTCAAAGAGAAAGTAATTTCTTCTATTTTGAAAAAAAGTTTCTTAACTTTTCACCGATTTGAAGCCAAGTGAAGTGCTAAAAGCTGTTTTTTTGAAAGAAGCCTTCTCAAAGCAGGACTTTTGAACGCATCGGCGAAATTTAAAAAAGAAGTTCTCACAGCGGGAAGAGATTTCCAGTGTTCTTGAAGCTGGGATCTTTGGAGGGTAAATTGATCTTTTCGATTTGTTTTTCGAAAATGAAGAAAAATAGAAGTTAGGAAGAAAAGAGTGGAGCAGAGGTCGTGGGAACCGCTGCTTGAATCCTGATACGTGTGGGCTCGAGTGGCTTGTCGCCCGACTCTCGTCACACGCGAAAACCAAGTGCGGGGCCGGCAAACAAGCCGAGTTTCTCGGTTTTGGGCTGGCGGAGCGCCAAAAAAACTGGTAGGTGAAAAACACAGGCTTTCCGTGTATCTTCGATTTCTATTCCAGCTTTTCCTGGTTGACTAAGAGCAGATAGTTAGCCCGCAAGAGTTAGCTATTCTTCAATAACTATTTTGAAAGCCTTTTTGCTTAGAGACCCGTCTTAATCTCAAGACATACTTGAATGAACTATACCCCTTTCGGTCCAATTCCGGATTGGCAGCTCGATTTCCAGTACTCTGCAACAGATCTGAAAGGTTCAACCTAACCAGAGAATTCGAATAGAGACAAAACCATTACATGAAGAACTTGACGGTGCAAATAAATCCGTGCTCAAAACATCAAGAAAAAAATGTTGACCACTTTATGTTGAAATGTCGGCCCCTCCGAATGAAAGAAAATCTCAAAAAACCTTTTTTCTGGAAGTATTTTTGAGAATGGATGAAGTTTCAGGACTTCCCAGAGAGTCTGTACTGCTTGGAAGGGTTGTTTTTATTTTGTTTTCTCTCCCAGACCTCCTTCTCCGTTTTGAGCCCACATTTGGAAAAAGAGCATCCTTTATCAGAAGTCCACCTGCCAGCCCCTGATAAGCTCTCGAATCTCAAAAATCCTCGCCAATCTCCTTCTCATCCACATTTTCCACCAAAGTGCATACGTCACGGCGTCTCTTTTCACTTCAAAAACCATCACGGTTATCAGAGACGGCGGCGGCGGCGGCGATGGGAGGAGGAGGACGCGCTGTCAGTTTTGGTTTTACTGGCAGACGGCCAGCGGTTTTTCCCGACGACGCCGCGGCTGCAACGGGGTTGGCAGTGGGTTGGTGGAGCCTCGCCCCTGAGGCCCCACGATAAGCGGCCGTCATTCGGGAGACCGTCGTCGGTCGGTTCGGCTGCCATTCGTCCATCATCTACTCCAGCCAAAGTGACTTTGGTGGATGTGCTCTGCAGAAATGATTTTTTGCCATTTCATCAGGCCACATCTCCCGAAATCACCGTCGCTTCTTTTATCCCCAACTACTTTCGGAGCTTCTTCCCATCGTTCTGTAAGAAGAAAAACTGAGAACTTCTCAATACAAAACGCCATTTTCATTTGTTTCTTTCAAATCAAAGGTTCAGAACGCTTTCAAATTTCTCATGAAACCACTTTTTTCAAAATCTACCGAACATTCAAATCATATTTTTTTTTCAAAAAGTCCAGGGCTTTCAGAATGAAAAAGATTCCTTTTAAGAACTTAGATGAAAATTTGAAAAAAAAGCTAGCGCTCAAAAAAGTTCCTTTAAGCGTTACCGTAAAATCGAAATTCACTTAAAAACTAATGAATTTTGACTTTAATGTTTTCAAAAATCTTCTTTTTTAAAACTACATCAAATTCCATCCACAACTTCATCCTAAGAAAAAGTGAAATTTAGAATCCCCAGGAAAACTTTCGAAAATTGCCAATGATTCTTCGAAAAAAATTGGAATAAGTATCATATTTTACTATCACAAAATGTTTAAAAAAATAGTCGAAATGATCGAATTGGTTTAATACTGTCGTCTCGTTGATTGACATGTGGGTAGCTGTCAAATTTAATTTAGGAACCCAGTAGGGGAGATTGTTTAGATAAGGAGAACCGTAATAAAAAAATTTTGAAAGAAAGTTTTCTAAGAGGTTTTTAGTCAATTAAGGGCATCAGTCCATGGAAAAAAATATATAATTTTGAATTCAATTAAATCGGCCACTGACTTGAAATGCAGAAACACTGGCGCGAAATAATTCTGACAGACGGTAATGTCTCTCCATCTTGCACAATGTATTTCCCATTAATTTTGAACTCAAGAATTAGTTGCCTTGGACGGATACTTCAAAAAGTCCAATCAGTCCAAACTCTGAGACTCCAGAGTTCGATCTGAAATTGAAAAGCTTCCAAATCTCCCAACATCAATTCCATAAGCGTCGAATACTCAGTCAAGCCTTATTTCGCCTCATCAGAGACGTTTGTTTTCCTGGTTTCATACAGCCAGCCAAGAGGACGCCTCTTTTCGAAACGATTCTTTTCCCGCCGCTTTTCGCCTCGTTTTGAACGTGGCTAAGAGAGAACGCGCCGTTCCTTATCAGTCCCCTTTTTGACAGCTAATCAATTCCATCTGCCAATTATTTTTTCTTTTTTCTGTTCTCCTTCCAATGTTTGCTCCCACATCAGTCAAACATTTATGTCAGCAAGAGGAAAAAGAATACAGTTACAAAAAAAATATTGCGTCTAAGTTTTGAGACTAGAATTTCGAGTAAAGAAGAAGAAGGAAAAGATATATAATTTAAAGAAAATTGCGTAGAAAACACACACAACGTCTTTTGATAACCGGTAGAAAATGACCAAAAGTTTGAGATAAGTGCAAGTACCTGAAGGACGCCACAAAATATAATATATCCAACTAAAACGATGATAAGTGAGCAGATAGACCTGTGTTTTGTATTGGAAATGGAGGAAGCCTTGGGTGAGCCTTAAAGCGAACGAGCAAAAACACTGAGAAACTTGAAAGGCATCGGATCCGAGAAGAAAGAGTTCGGGAGAGGCAATTATGGATATGCGACGACCCGTCGAACCAAAAAAAAAATACAGAGGGAACTGCGGTCGATTCAACGTTTGAGAAAATGAGTGAAATTATTTTACAGATTTTTTCAAGATCTTAAAAGCTATTTAGAGGATCTTCTTCCTGGAAAACTTTTCCTATTCTACACCAATCTTCATAACAAAACTACCAGACGTGAAGATCAACCGCAGTCCCAGAAACGTACAAAAACGACTAAAGCTCATGACAATACATCTGCGGAGAAGACGACTTGCGAAGGTCGAACCGCAAGACGGTCTGTCCCTGAGGGGTCACTTCGGTGGTGAGAAGCGAGGATCCGCCGTCGGAATACGCCGAGTCGTCGCTCATCTTGGAGGAGGGCGGCCGACGAGCCGAAGAGTTGGTGTTAGAGGCGTAGGTTCGTTGCTGCTGAAGCTGAGCAGGCGGCGGTGGCGGAGAGAACTCAGGAGGCGGACGGTGATGCCAGCCGTTGGTCGCGTAGCGGCCGTCCTGGGAGAACTGCGTCGGGGGCATGCGATGGTAGGCCGGCGGGGCCCGCTGCACGTTTCCCGGCATCATGTCTCCGTAGGCGATCGTCGCGTAGTCGTAGGTCGCTGAAAGGTTCGTTTGACTCCTCCGTTCGGATTTCTTCTAGTTTCAAGCTCATGTAGCCATTATATTACTACAACTGGGTACCTACATCAATTAGGTGGAATTTGAACGAAATCTTGCGATAAATTACTATTTTTGTACAGATTTTTCAATGCGGTTCAAAAAGTCTACTTGAAAATGAGAAATTCGTATTTTTGAAATGAGAAAATACAATAAAAGTTGTAAGAAATCAAATATGTCAAGAACTTTGTGTAAATTCAAGTATGTTGTTGAAATCGCAAAGAAAATTACTTTAATTTATGATTAATTTACCTCAAATCACACCTAATTTCATATTTATACAGAAAACTCAATTTTCTCAATATCCCCTTCGTTTTTTTTCTATTTTCTGTAGCTGATATAGTTCAGTTCTTACTTTGAGGCTCATAAATCGGATGATGCAGTCGCGAGGTGTTATATCCGAATTGACTCGTAGTATCCAAGACCCTGCCGAAGGGGAACTTGTCGCCGGACGGGTACTGCAAAATCGAATCAACTGAGGCCGAGAGTCCAAGAACACACGGTGGAACACGACAAACACTAGATGGTTATGTGTCTAGACGAAAAATAAAGATATGGAGCTCTTCTGGGAGAGGAGCAACACAAAAGTTAGTGGAACAGAATGGAGAGACAAGCGACAGCCGCACACTACAGAAGTTCGTCTTTCTTTTCTACGGAAGGGGATCTTCACACTCTTACAACGGTCATTGACGCGGATATGGGCTGCCGCCGTGACGGGCGAATAATCGCCGCGGGTGTTCGTCGTCACCAATCGTCTCTACACATACACATACACATAGTACCAGCACGTCTAACAAAGTGATGAAAACCAAAAAAAAAAATGAGAAAAAAAATATAATACCATTATCTCGCTTCCGGTAGCGCTGCCGTTGGTTGGCGACATGCCATCGTGAGGAAGAGCCGATCTTTTTTGTGGGGAATTTCTCGATTGGCAGCCAGTGCAACGAGCGATTCGGTACTTCATGTCTTTCCGCATCTGAATTCGATAATTAGGCTAAATGGAATCATTTTTGTTCTGTTTTTTGGATTCTGTAGAATACTTTCAGATAATGCTGTGCGATCTAATTTTGAACAAAAAAAAATCTTATCGCGAGAATCCATAAAATTTTGAAGCTCTGCATTGGTTTAAATTTTCTTAGTTGAGACAATATTTCTGGCTCTAACTTATTTTTTTAAATCTAACCTTTTTTTCAAAATTAAGCTTCGGTTGGATTTTTGAACTTTGGCCTTCGTTACTCAAAATTTGACAGAGATTTTCTCTTTTTTTTTCAGTTTGTTCAGAAGTATACCTTATCGGAGAAGACGACGTGGAAAAGAAAGATGAAGAGTCCCTGAAGGGAGTTGGCGATCGTGAAAACGTAGGCCATGACGATGGATCTGCCGTCGTCGATCCACAGAAGACCGAACGTCCAGGTGACGCCGAGCAGGAAAACCAAGCCTAGCGCGCCTTTGGCCCAAGTTCTGAAAGGCAGGGTTCAGCTATAGAACTCAAATCTGTTGGGGTCTTACCTGACGTTCCGTCCAGAATCTGACTCGTGTCGGCAAGGTAAATAGCCGCCGTTGACATGCTTGTAAACGACGCACATCGCCTTGAACAGCATCAGAGTGTTCGCCACGAGAATCACGACGGCCGGTCCGACGAAGAACATGATGAAAAAGTCGTCGGTTCGAAGCCTACAAACTCAGGGGTTCATTTCACCAAACTCACAGATTTTCTTTGTGAATGAACAAATTATTTTCTAATGAGACTCACCAGCAATGAGTGCTCGTCCCAAAACCAGAAGGATCGAAAAAGTAGGCAGATGCAGTGATCAAGGCAGGCAGACCGTAGCCAACAACCAGAAACCATCCCTTCTTCGAGCCCGTTGGAAAGACCTGAATCGAATTTTTTTTTCTTTTTTCTACTAGATTTTATATGGGCAAATCTTCATATTTATTGCACAAATTTCCATCAGAATGATCTTTTACCTCCACTAGCATGCGATAGATACAGAATCCCTCGAGAAGCATCCAGGTCAACGCCGAGAGGAACAAGTAGAGAAGGCCCAAGGCGATGAAGCCGCATTGGGTCGGGTCATCGGTTCGGCCAATTCCGACGAGGAAAACGACCTCCGCTGCCGCTAGCATCAAACACAAGTTCTCATGGATGAAAACACTGAAAAATTCCATTATTTATATTACTTTTCTTTTGAAATTGAGCTTACCGGTCTCCGCCATTCTGACTAAAGATCAGGAAGCAGAAGAAGGTCGCCAGAAGGCACACGATTGATACGGAGCAGCCGAAATAGGTGAGCATCGTTAGGATCTGTTCATTCGTGTCGTCGAGCTGAATTTCATCAATTTGCACTGGAAAAAGCACATTTCGAACCTTTTGTCCACGAACGTCCATCAAAACAGCGAAATAGGTCATATGGTTGCACTCGCAAACGGTCATCGTGGAGTTGTGGGATTTCATCGAGCATCCAGTCGGAGACCACTAAAAAAAAAAATTTTTTTTCAAGATCCGTTAAAGAAAACGGCGAAAAAGGTTTCATTTCGGCTCCTTTTTAAAATCAAAGTACCTTTAAACGTAAACCTTTTTATTTTTTTCTTTTTTTGAAAAAAACTAAATACGCATTTGTGTTTTTTTCTGTATACAATTTCAACCGATCTTTAAATGATGTTTTGAAATTCTCAAAATAACTATGAGAAGCGATAAGAGCTCAAAAAAACTTCAAGTGAACTGGAAACGTTTTAGAGCTGAACTTCCTAGGCTACTTTGCAAGATTCATTCTAACGAACATCAAGCTCTTGAGTGTTCCACCAAGCACAAGTCGGCGTGTCCATGTGTCGAACGGCCGCGTGTTGGTGGTAAAAGGTCAAGACGAGCTGAAAATCACAAAGTTCTTCCACGAGGCCTTCTCGACTTTTGTACCGGCTTGGAAAGCTTCTCGACCGGCTTGACAATGCCGTTCAAGACGACGGCGACGCCGACAACGCGAGAAACTACGCGACGTCGTCGGATTCGTGTTGTCGCCCCGTCCTGAGACGGGACAATCAAATCCAGAGGCTGCATCTGCTCTCCGAGCCTTTCCATCGAAGAAAAGTACACTTGGGTGTCTTCTGAAATTTTTCGTTTTAAAGCAGTGCGTGATTTTTTGTTCTCTACCTGCGGAGACTCGAGAAAGTGCTTCACGTGGAATGTTGACGTTGTCGACGACCTGTTCATTCCAAACGGCACTCGAGGGAAACACGAAATAGTCGCTGGGCTGAGAGGCCACCTGTAAACGTACTGTTTACTTGATCATCTTCTTGTGGTGATTCTACTCTCACGAACCTTTTAGGGTTGTTTTTGAAAGCTTTCTCAATGACAAAATGAATCTGGGTGACTAAAAATTTCTTAAGGAGCTGTTTTCCATTTCCTGAACCCAGTATTAATACCCAAAAAAATTGTTTTTGAATTCATTGAGATCGCCTCTTTCTTCAACTTTTTCACGAGGAAAGAGACTAAACACAGATTTGCTTTAAAATATCAATAAACCTTCTCTTTTTATGTTCTAGAAACCCCTTTTCAATTACTTTAACCAAGAATAAACCAAATCCGAACCCGAATGCGATGACTCATCTCGCAGGTGACCGACGGCTGCACCAGTGTGTTCGCTTCGATCGCCGACAAGTGCATCGACGACGTCACCATCATTTTTTCAGACAAGTCCAAGAGGCGTCCAGCCAGCTGCCGTCTCTTCCACTCCGGCCATCCTTTCCAGACTTGCTCGCTGCGCACGACGTAGTTGATGATCTCCACGACGCCTCTGTTTGTCATGGACAGAACGGGGCGAGTCCACGGCTCTTCGCTGACGAGATTGACGACGCGTTCCAACAGCGTGACGACCTTCGGAACGTCACCACCGACAAGAGGCCGACGAGTGTCGGAATTGAGCTGCCGGAGGACTTCTACGACTCCGCTGGTGTCTTCGTCGGCGATGACTTCGTTGAGCATGGAGTCACGGGTCGAGGTCCATTGGCTCTCGCACATGGTTGTGTTGGGCTCTTTAGTGCTCCAGAGGCCTGTCTCCTCGCAGAGCCAGGTCTGTCCACCGGTGGACCCTTCTGGACAGGTATTCCTAGCCACTCGAAGAGCCGGCGTTGACGGCCACACGACGCCGCGAATCGTCATCGGCTTGCATCGGATCGTTGTTCGTTGGGAATCAATATCTCTGCCAACATCGTCGTCTTCATACAAGTCGATTCCCGCATCTCCGATGATGGCCGAAACAGGCGCCGGGGCTTCTGTCGTGGTCGTAGACGTTGTTGAAGTTGTTGTAGTTTCTAAAATTGACCTTGATTGAATTTAACAAGTGGTTTTGGAAAAAAAAGCCATATCAACTCAAGAACGATACTGAACACACAAAAACAAGAAGCAAAAAAACAACGAACCAACAAAAACACAATTGTATTTGACTTCAAGGTATTTGCTGGTCAGAGGGCACGGATCTTCGACGAAAGTCTTCGTGGAAACCTGCACGTCGCACGTCGACTTCCCATTGCACCTGCACACAGAACAGCGTTACAAAAACCAAATGAACAAAGCATTATTTTTTGATTGAAGGCACATAGTGAGGAAAATGGCTTGAATTCTCGCAAAGACCTTAAAATCACGAATGAGACAAATAGCTCATTCACCGCTGGCTTGAGATTTTTGATAAATTTATAGAATCTTTGAAAAAGAGTATGAGTGAAAAGAGGTTCAGACACCTCTGCATTTTTATCCCAAAGCGGCGGTGAATAGAGTATATTAATCAATTTTTTTCTCTCTGTCCGCTTCGCAGAGCAGATCATCCTGTTATTGACAGATTTTACAGACAAACACATCAACCTTTTTCACCACGATAGCTACCATAAAAACCAAAAAAAGCATGTTTTCTACTCCACTCGGACATCAACCAATCCTTGCCAACTTCACGACACAAAAACCAATAAAGCACTCTTTTTCACCTTGGTGACAGACGTGCTGCACCTCCAGGTACTTGCTCTGTTTGGGACAGGCGTCGTCGAAAAGGTACGTGTCGACGATAAAGCGGCAAGTCGCTTTGCCATTGCATCTGAACCGCCTCAGTTCCAGCTGCTCTTCTCTTTGTAGTTAATCCCGCACCCGCCAAAACGGTTTTATAAGCGCCGCATGGTTATTGGCTTTATGACTGACGTCTCCGTTTTCAAATTCGTCACAGCTGACTAATTGAAATTTCAAAAACCCCTCTGAATCGCACAGTCCGCGAAATTCACATTAAATTTAGCTTGTGTCCGAAATGAATTTTTCTCTGAACTTATTTAACGCGCCAAATTTTCAAATTTGATCTACTTTTTTTCGTGACCCAACCGACATTTTCTCTCGTGTTTCCTTTTTCCGCCAGGACAGGTGGCGGCTCTCGAGCATTTGTCGCTTCACAGGCCTTGGCGCGTTTCGGAGAAGCCTTTTGCCCATACACGCGTGTCAAATGCATTAGCCGAGGCGTTGGACCGTGACGAGGTGAAGCACAAGCAAGGACAAGCCGAAAAGGTACACGAAAAAAAACTTATAGAAGTGAAATGCTTTTCCTCTATGTATTGAAATTTTAACTGAGCCAAAAGGCTCTCCGAACCTCTTGCAAGTTGTTCCGAAGTCAAAATTTAATCTCGTTTCTCAACTTGCTTCACAGAAACCGCGACTTCAAGCCTAACCACAGAATCTTTGGAAAGCCCCCGCGAAATGATTCCAACACGCCGACAGACAGACGTGCTTCGAGCCATCAATCACAGATTCACGCGTGTCGACAATCGTCCAGCGAAGATCTACGGCGGCGTGGAGCATCCGAAACAATCGAGAGCCATCCGGAGCTGTCACTCCAAGCCGCTGAACGCCGCCGACTTTGGTGTTTACCGCCCCGAAAGGAACGGCCGAAGTGATGGACGATCTGACAGCATGAGGTGTGTGTGTATGTGTGTGTATGGCTGCCTCGGAAGACCCCCAAATACGGTGCCAAGGTAGCGCGCAATAAACAATATTGCGACTTCGCTAATTGGCGATCATTAATCCAGACACAATAATATGCGTGCAAAGTGCATTTTGTTGTGTCGCGTTCGCGACCATTTCATCTGGGCCGATGATCCATGAGGCACGTTTTCTCCTCCTGGGAACATATATTTCGACGCATGAAATCAAAGGTAGCAATTTAAGCCCATCGTTTCTCAGTCATTCCATTTCTACAACAACGGAAGGATTGTAATGCAAATGTGTGCGGGTACATGGCAATTAGTGCCGGAAAAAAACAGCTCGTGCCCGTCTGTCCAGCCAAAAACGATCGGTTTTCTCCTTCGACCTGACTACTCTGACTTGATTATAGGCTTCTGCGACCAATCCAGAAAGAAAGAAGCCACCGACGGACAGGCTGTTCGTACAAATGCGCCAATCTGATCATCTGCCGACAAAAAAGCGTTTTTTGGAGAAACTACTAAAGTATAGCTTTTTTATTGAGATAATAGATCCTCTACTTTAAAATTTATTTTTTAATTTTCTGAATATATATCTTTTGATGAAATTATTCAGGTGAGGTCATATTTCAATCAATGCCGTTAAATCTACGAATGAAACTGAAGTTCCACAGACTGAACTAATTTCAAGGCACGAAACCCAATCCGATCAAAAAAAGAACGGTACTCAGAGACAAAGGCCAAAATTACAGGTATGTAGCTCGTTGGACGTCTCGTGTTTCATTGCCCGCAAAAAGTTGTGATCTTCTGCCGCCATTGTCTCCGGAAAAGACTACCTTTGGTCTGTCGGCCAGCACGGGTCAGCGAACTAACACAACTGTGCAAGACGAAGAATAGCTGGCAGAAGAAACTTTCTTTTTCTTTCATTCCTTTATTCAATGCCGCCTTACTCCAAAACCCCAAACTCTTTGCCAAATTCTCAATTAGCGCACAAGGGCAACACGGAAATCCATTTGGTCGCCTCTTTCGCTTCACACGTCCACAATTAATGCCATTAAAAAGAGCTGTCAAATGCGGGGTGCCAAAATTGGCTCAATCTTTTGCATCCCGTGCAAGCAGTGAATCTTTTTTTGAGTAAATTGAACGCTTCTCAATGAGTTCATTGCTCAAAACAGACGCGTTTTAATAATAAGTAAGGCCTGGAAAACTTTCATCGAAAACTTAAATGGGCAGAACATTTTTTATAACTATTTCGAACTTCGACCCAAAATCTTTTTTCTTTACCACCAATCTGACTTGTATTCTCTTGGTCGACCGCGACGGCGCGCGGAAAGGCAAGAAGAAAAAGAAGGATTAGAAGATTACTGGGCTGGCCCTCTTGGCTCCTTCCAGCCGAACCTCGGAAGATGCCCACTTGTCTTCGAGTCGCCTTTTGCGGTTTACCGCACACCCTCGGCTCACCAATATGCAAATGGCGCGCGCGCGAATCCAAAAAAAAAGAGGAAAAAACCGTCCAATATCCGCCGAGAGAAGGTCAGACTCACTGCAACCAACAACAGTCATTACTACTGTTGAAACGCGTCATTTCACGCGGAAAAAAAACCTCAAGGCACGGCAGCTGCCGGCCTTGACGACGTTCAAAATCTCTGTTCATTCCTTGTTTCTTTATGCACTGTTGCGCTCAGATCTCCGCGCCTTTCACCTGTAGCGGAGAAGAGAAGAAATAAGAGGCCAACCGCCTCCATTTAGGCATATCTCCTAATCATAGAACTTTCAGCAGGACAATCCCTCAACTTTGAACTCTTCGAAACTACGAAGAACCTTGGAATTTCATTCCATTTCTGGAACTCTGCTATTCTGATTTGATGTCCGCCCAGAGTGTGTAAATCGAGCAAGCGGAAAAGGAAATGACTGCCAACTGCATTCCTCCAGACACGAGTTCGTCGAACTAGCGCAGAACGGAGAACGTAAAGCAGAGTATCAAACTAACAAAAAGAAAGCCAAAAATGCTCTCAGTTTGTTCATAAATTCTTTCAAACTAAATTAGGAAGTTCTTTTTTTTAATGACTCTTCCGACCATTTGGTTATAACCTGAATCTATCTGAGTTGAAAAATTGAAAGTTTTTTTTAGAAAACAATCAAAGAAGAAACAAAATGCTAAACATAGTGAAGCCACACTTTTTTTGACCTTTTTCAATTTTCAAAAAGACCTTACATACTTCCAAAAACTTCCGGCTGCCCATTAACAGCCCTGGAGGCCTTCATTTCTTCCTTCGGCTTCTCGTCTTACCGCGCAAACATTTCACTACGGCCAGCCCCGGCCTGCCGACAGCCTGGGTAAATAATCGCCAATTACTCGGACTTGCGCAAAAATGACCACCACCGCCCAACTGTACTACTCTATTCACGCGGCAGAGGAGCAGTTAAGAAAGAATATTATTAAAATCCTCGTCCAAGGTCTTCCATGCCCTTTTGTTCCCCCACCTAAGGAACATAAGGAATGCTGGTTGGCTTGATATCAGAAAACAAACATTGACCTTTGCTTTGAAGCCATCCCGGCTGGCTGTAAAAATAATACAACCTCTTCTTATTTCCCTCAGACTCGACACGCAAAATACTATGAAATCGAACTGGAAATGTGTCAAAAAAAATCCCACGAAAAACCAAAAAGGTGGCAAAGTTTTTTTATATTTTTTGAACTTTTCTTTGGGAATTTTTTGACAGAAAATCCAAAACGAGAAATGCTTTTCTAGATCCCAGAAAACTGCCTTTTCCTTCTCAAATGACTACGAAAATATTACAGCCTCCCCTCAGATTCAAATCGTGAATCATGAAATATTCAATGAAAATTTTGCGACAAAACCCATAATTATTTTTCTCCCTATCCCATTCAAAACTCACTTCTTTTCCAGGATCGATTTGGTCTTGTGATTCTGGCAGTTGTTGTTCGAGGGTACGAAGTTATCCGGATCACCGATGCAAACCTGAAAAAAACCTTTTTGGATCGAAGATCGAACAATGATCTCACTTGGTTGGAGAATCGGCCATAATTACCAATAACAATTGAAATGACTTTCCCAATGGGACAGCTCAGTTCTGCGAGCTGTCCATCGCAGATCGTGTGCGAAATTCCACCTGAAAATACAATTTTTTCGAAAAACATAGTTTTTTGTTTGTTTGAAAGTGATAAACTTATAAAACTCGGAAAATTGACCAGAAGTTAGTTTCATTGTTTCAAAGTACATAAAAAAGTTCATTTAGTAAGTTGAAAAAAAAAATTGACGTGAAAAGGACTCTGAGGAGGATGAACAGCTGGATCAAAAAAGCTCGAAAAAAAGCCCAATTTGAACCATATTTCATGACTTTGCGACATTCTCATGACCATTCCCGCCAAAATTTGAAAAAGAAAAACGCGTCGGTCGCGGCCCATGAGATCCCCTCATTTTGTTTCGTTTCGCGTCGTAGGCAGGCCAGAGGAGTTTTGACGGCTTGTTGACCGTACGTGCTCCTCGGCTGCTGTTTCTGTTTGCGCGCCTGGAAGACGAAGAAGAAGAAGACGGCGGCGCTCATTCAAAACGTTGCTTTTCTTTCTTCTCAACCTCTCGTGTAAGTTTCAGAGGACTGTTCCTCTTGGGTTGAAGAGCATATCTCACGCAAAACTTATGTTTTAAAAAAAGGCTGTGAAAAAAGGAAGACGTGAAAGAAAGCAAATAAGATTCTTAAAGCAGATAACTCCACCTTGATACTTTTTCAAAACCCGAAAAATTACTTCTTCACGTAGCAAATGGACTGCATTTTTAGGCTTTTTGAAAAATTAGAAAAATTGTGGAGAGTGTTCTGACTAATTATGTTAATTGCAATTTGAAATGCTCTTTTTAGGTTTTATCAAACAATTCTCCATGAAGTCAAACTTGTAGCTCGAAATTTTCTTTTGTTTGAATAACTGGGAAGAACTTGAGAGGCTCGAACTCAAAGTTTTCTGTTTTTTTTTTTCTAGTCATCAGAATTTCAAACAACTTTTAGCATCCAGGCCACAAAATATTGCACTTGAGATGATCTCTACAAGCTCTTAACCTGTTTGCGCGCCACTTATTAGCTCCAAGTATGAACTCGGCGGCTGCCGTCTGCCGCCGCGCAGAACTTTTCTGGGGGCAGCAGCGGCGAGATGATAGGCGTACCGTGTGCGTTGCGGATTAAGGCAGATGATCAATCGAGTGGATATCTGTCTGTTTTTTGCGGCGCTTGCTGCCCATCCGGCGGTCACTTTTAACATATTCTTGAAGTTTTCGCCGGGTTCGAAGAATGTTTATCATAAAAAGAAGCTGCGAGAACAGTCTCGTCAAATGATAGTCGCTTGAAACAATCTACAAAAATTGTATCCTTCAAATAACTTTTTAAAAGCTATTCTAGAGAACTCTAATTTCATAGATCCCTCTCATTCATATGTTTTGCGACAGTTGTAGCGTGCGGTCGCAAAAGAAACCTGAGAATTGAATGGAACGGACTCGGCTTGGAACAAGTAACTTGAGATTGTTATGGAGGACCATTTTGGGCGTTTTGCGGCGATTTGGGTTGCACGATGAATTTATCGAAACGAGTGAGCGGGACGAGCACTTATGCTTTTAGAAATGACACATCCAGAACCCGGTCGTAATTAGTATGCTTCTAGTGGCTGGTTCCAGTGAGTAGTTAAATGGATTAGAACATCTCGAGGGTGGTAGAATAGTTCGCAAACTGCTTGAAGGAAGAGTGTCAACTGCTTCGATATATCGGTTGACTCGAATTTTTCTTTCACTGAAACTGATTTGAGTTCCTCACTTAGTTGATGGCCTGTTTCACAGGTGACCTCATCCATTTGTTAAGCATTAATCTCTGGATTAACGTTTGCGTTTGATATGCCGAAAAAGAGTAACCATCATTTTCAGGTAGGGAGCCCCGTACATCCGCGGCATTGAATGCGCCAAAACGATATACACATATCTGGCGGAAATCTCAAAGATCTCAAGGCTCCATCACGCAATTCGCCGCCTATCACAATCGACAATCATTCTCTCCTCGGCTGACGAATCCTAATGAATCCGACCAAAAAAAGGACAAAGGGACATGTTGCGATCGTAAAAATCGTCTGGAGGTGACCATCTCCACCCGGTTGATGGCTGAATTTGGCTTGAGCTCACGCCGCCACATCATAAAACACGTGGACAATGGCAGCGGCTCTCTGCCAAAAAGGAATAAAACCCATTCCTTTTGCGCGTATCAAGTGACCGGCTGCAAATCGAATTGAATGGGAGTCAAACCGGAGAAGAAGAAGAAGAAAAAAATTAGGAAGCTGTCTAATCGAGGCAAAGGGGATTAGGCACAAAAACGAGAATGCCCTTTGACGGATTAACGTGCACTCGGTGCTTGCGGAAATAAAAAACGTATATCAGGTTGTTGTTGAGAAACCGTCATACCCCTTCTTCGAACAAAAAAATCAGTTGTCTTCAAAACAAAGCAAGCTTTAACAGCACGCTACAAAATTCATCAGCATTTTTTAGAAATTTATTCTCTCGTGCCTTTTTCCCCCATATCATGTGTAATAACACGCATCCTTGATTGGAGCAATCCAAGGTCACCGAAATTGTCAAAGCAATCAAGGAGAGCCACAAAAATGCGGGAAACAATGAAGGCAGCACACGTGTTATTGAATACATTGCTGTGAGGCGAGGCTGGATGCGTCGCCCATGATAATGGCTCCTCATTATTGCCACCAAATCGTGGCTTTTCTCCAATCCAAATCGTCAGACAGGTGCAACAGGTGCAAATCATCGTTGTTCACTTCCAATGAAATTGGAGGAATTCTTCCAGCCGAATTTCGTTCCGTCCTCAAGAAACGAAGAAGAATCGTATCAGTTCTTCTAGATGGGCGAGAAAACGGAGGAGGAAGAGGTCAAAACGCAAACAGAAGCCAATGTGCAAAGCCTCTCGGCCAAACCCGATACCGAAAATACAAACACGACCGTTTGAAACTTGGAAGCGAATTTCGAAGACATTCGAGGAAATTGATGAAAGAGCGGCCGCCGCACGGCATCGAGATCCTCCAAATTAATTGACCCAGGCCACAGATTAGGCCCCGAACGTCAAAGCTTGGTTAAACAAAAAGTGAAGAAACAGAACGAGTGATACTTTGAACGAAAAAATTCCCTAAAAAAATGAACTAATCATTTTTCAACTTCTGCGCCCTAAAAAATGCTATTAAAAATTTATTTCTTGGAAAGTTTTATATTTTTTCATCCTTAAATGAAATTGATTTTGAAATCGAACAACCGTTCACTTGACCACAAAAAAATGAACTCACCATTCATGGACAATTTTAAAATTTTTCTACCATTCTCGTAATACGATAAGAATCAATAACATGGAGTTCATTTTAACTAAAAAAAAACCAAGATACCCTAAAAAAATTTGTAAGAATTATTTTAATCTTATTTCACTCTCTCTACAGTACAAACGTAGTTGATACGTTTTGTAAAACACAACAAACAGAGAATTGAGACGCGCCACATCATCCAGTGAGTCAAACTTCACAGCTCCCCCAACCATATTCCCGTTTTTTTTTGTTGCCGACAAATGTTCAAACAAAAAAGAAGGATGGTGAAGAAGCAAATAGGTGTGTGGTGTGCATCCAAAGTCGCCGGAAGCCACAGTTACGCAACGGCCGGCACCGCGCTTTCTTTCAACCCAACCGAAGCCGAATGCATGATGATTGCGCCCCAAAAACGTCAAGTATTCCTCTGTTTGTGTTTGGTGCCGCGGCGTTTCTTCATTTCTTCATTTCGTCTCCATAGTTCTTGGTTGTATCAGAATGTCTGATTAGGTAAAAACATGTGAAAATATCTCTAGAGGTCTCTTAGAAAGAAAAAAAAATTGAAACTCCATCGAAAACTCTTATAAAAACACAACATTTATACTTTTAGCTTTCCTCTGTTTTTTAAACCTATCAACTATCAACGGAGTTGCTTTTTGTGTACCAAAATATCTGAATACTTTGCTAGATTGAAAAAGCTTACAAATAAAACCTTGCCGTTTTTTTGTAAAGTACTATCTTCCTCTTCAGAAGCCGCAGCATTGGAATAATTTTTTTTCCTCCAGCTAGCCGTCCCAATTTCTCATTCAGATGTGTCAAAACCACGAAACCGCCGACACTTTTCCCATGAGAACACACCGAGAACACAAATAAATAATTAGACCTCCATGATCTCCAAGAATACGCGTCGTTAGCTGCCGAACATGGGGAGATAAGTGCGACAATTAGCACGGAGCTTGCAACAAGTGCAGGATCAAGCGGCCACAATGAGTTCAGCTCGTGTGAAATTTATAAGGTACTAGGTGGGAACCTATGGAAGTATGAAGAGAGAAGAAAATTAGGAGTAACACATTTTCCATGTTTACAGCTGAAATTTTGGCTATCTCACCAATATGGATTCATAAACGAGGAGAGTAAAGATTCAGATTAATTGTCATAAACAGAAATATTTAGTATCTTGAAACTTAGAATTTTTTTCTGGATTTTTTTGTTTAAAGCTCTGAAAAAAAATCTAAATTTGGAGGGCAGGAAATACCGAAAAACGAAAAAAAGAAAAAAAATACCAAAATTTCAATTTTTTTCCGACTTTCAAAGCCCTTGACTTCCAATAACTTTTCATTCTTTTCTCAAAAAACCTTGGAAAAGTAGAAAAAAAAGAGGAAAAAATTGGAAATTTTTTCACTACACTCAATCGGACAATTGTGAGAGCAAGAAGAAGGAAAAATAAGTCAAAACCAAAGAATAGCAAACAAATTTGAAAAAAAAACGTGAGAAAAAAAAATGACTAACCATTCTCGTCGATGGTCGGCTTCTGGACGGTGAACCCCAGTGTTGACGTCACCGCCAACAAAATCACAGGGAATAGAGCTCTCATGGTATTAAACCGAGGAGTTCATCACAGTGAAGAGTTGAATAGGTAAGCAGAACCGTAAGCAGTAGTGAAATCTGCAAAGATTGAGTTGAAAAAGTGCAAAAAGCCGGCTCGAAACGATAATTCTGGCGAGGAGGAAGGCGGTATCTGGCGTTTGGAGGAGGAGGACGGAAAGGAGGAAAAGGAGGCGGAGCCAAAGTGAAGGGTCATCCGCCACTGCGGACACGCGCGACTCGTCTCAGGGAGCCCAAGCAGACGTGGTGGTAGATTCTAAGGTTAATTGGAACTGCTCGGGCTCGAATTCAAGACCAGAAAAGGAAAAATCAGAGCTGTTGAGGAAAAAGATAGAAAAATTAAATTTTCGGCGATTCCAAATAAATCAAAGATATGATAATAGAAAATTTCAACCTTATCACTTGCGCTTAAGCTCAAGTTTGAGAATTTGCATCAAGCTGATGTGAAACAGTTTTTGATTCATTGTTTCCTCAAGAATCGAGAAAATTCTGCATTGAACATTTTATTGACCAGTTTGCGAAATGATGGTTCTTGAAGGTGCTTACATCAAATTTTAAAATGAAAAATGAGATAAAAATCATCAATAAAATATTTCGATCGCATTTGAAATGTTCGTAATGTTCTTGAGGCGAAAGCCGTTCCAAGATTGTATGCCTGCGCCCTCACTACAGGGATAATCTTTCATTCAAGTTTTTTTTTTACAACTTCCTTTAACCAAGAAATGACAGCTCCTCTACACTCCAGTAACACATCTATAATTCAAGACGACATGTCGGTCGTCCCAAGCACCTTCTCGGCGGGTGGCCCAATCTCACATTCATAATTAGAGCTTGGGACCACCGCAACACATCAAAAGAGTGACACCGATCCGTACATATTCTCGGCGGCGGAAAAAGAAAGAGAAAAAACGACGACGTCGCCTGAGAATCAGCGCGCTTTCACACCTCAAAGGCGTGCGAAAAATCCGTTCGAAATGGCAATAAACGAGCAAAACGTGTCTGTTCCTTATGTGCTTTAGGTAACTTTGAAAAAGAAAAGGTGGAAAAAGAATTTATTCTTTTAGGATTTTTAAATAATAAAAAAAATTTTGTATACTTTGACTCTGACTATATGAAATCGTCTTGATTTCACGTTTCAACGTCAGAAGAAAGTCATCCGGAACGCAAAAATACTCGAAATTATCAGTTTCGGAACAGTTTTGCTTACTCTAAAGAGAAAAAACCAAGCTCTCAGCTTTTTTAGTTGATATTACGAAACTTCCTTGTTCAAAAAAGTAAAATTAAAGAACAGCTCACCACAGTCCGCCTGTTAAAAACAGTGTGAACGTTTCGCAAAACTTTAAAAATAACACGATAAGAGCCCAACAGCAATGAGTCAGCGCCACAAATAACGCTGAAAATGTTTTAACGATAAAGATCTTCTGAAAACATAACACAAAAAGCATGTGGGAAAATGGTTGAAGCGGAAAAAAGTCGGCGTATGGGCTACCGTCATTCGAAATTGCCGTCCTTTGTATCACTGTCCAGGCCGCAATTCAAAAACGCATTTTCCTACCTGGCCGCCGGCGCAGTTACAAAACGCGCCAAATTTCCCGCGTTCTTGTTCGAAATTAGAGTAACGAGAAGCGTCGCAACTAGAAAATTATATATTTTCTTTCGGGTCTCAGAAAATAACTCCAAGAAGATAATAAGAAAAAAAAGGTTTTAAAAACAAAAATGTTTGAATTCTATTTGTCTCAACCTCATCGCTTTGCCACAGTAAAAAAAATACAGAAAAAAATTTGGCTTGAAGGATTTCATTATCTCAGATATACTTCATCTGAACTGATCACATTCCGTTTTCAAAAGCTTGTTCCCTAAGTAATAAACCTCACGAATAACCAATTCAAACGATAATGTTGTATTCATGAAAAAAGTCAAGCTTTTACAACGATTGACTATAAATGCTTCGAAATTTGAAGAAGTACTTTTCAGATCCTTTTCAAACGCTATATAATCGAAATTTTCAATTTTAAGACAGTTTCTGAGTTGCGCCACGCATGAAAACATCTTAATTTTTTAAAAACTTTTCTAAGAAAATCTCAAACTAACGTGAAGGTTCTTAACGTCCCAAACTAAACCAAAAAACATTTCTAAACTACTTTCTCAATTAAATTCCGTGTTTTTGAAAAATTTTCATTGCCCTATTAAAAGCACTTTTTTTCAAAAGTTTTGCAAAATGTTCAAAGGCTTTTTGCGGCTGTCTTGTGAAACGCGACCAAAAAATCAAACAAACTCAAGCCGACACTATTTTTAATGAGATTATGCTGCATGAGCTCGGTACCAACAAAGAGGAATGAATGCCTTATTTCAAGAGCTCTCCACCAAGAACCCTGAACGATAAATCTGAATTATAGAGCCGTAAACCCGTCAAAGTGGTTGTGATATCAAGATTTCGGGTGAAACAAGGAACGTCTGTTGCCATCGGATCGTAATCTCGACTTTTGGCAACAGGTGGATGGGCTCGTGGCCTCTCCGTCATGTCAACAGGTTTACAGCAACACTTGCTCCGGAGCCAATAAACGGCCGATATATGATATTATTGGGGCTATCGTAAAACAGCATCATCATACGGAAGTGCTGCAATTAGAGGCAGGTAAACAGGTGATTTATGGGATCAGCAACGTTTTGAAAGCTTTTCTTTTCATTTCTTGGATTGAACTCCTAAAAGGTCCTTTGTAAAACATTTAACGAATTCTGCGAATGAGTACTAATAAAAAAATTTTCATAGAATATTTAAAAATAAGAAAAATATAAATCACAGAAATTTGGAAGATTCTCCTCCAAGAAAAAAGTTCACTTTATACCAAAAAAAATCTCCAATAAGTGGTCAACTTGCTCAATGAGATTTTTTCCGCAAGAGAATGACTAAGTGGCCACTTAAGGCGGTAAACAGAAGTTATGATTTGAGTGACAATTTCATTACACTTTTTTGAAGGGCAAATACGTTGTTCCAAAAAGAAGCGAAAATGCTGCAAAATATATCATTTTGGAGTTTTTCTACGCCGAATGGACTTTTTTCTCTCATTAAAAATGCGATAAGAATATTTTAGTAGCGAAAAACGATGGACCGTTCGAGTGACCACTTGAGCTTTTCCAAAATGAAAATTTGAAATTTGCCGACAATTCAAAAGCTAGATCTTAGCTTCACTCGCTATTTCAATATTTTTTTGAGGAAAGCCCAAAAAAAAAGATAAAAAGTTTCTGGAAATATTTAATGTGTTACATAAATGGAACGAGGGAAAAGAGTAATGCGATAAAAATTGGGCAAAAGAAGCGTCGTAGAGAGATACACACACACAGGCATAAAATCTTGGAATGCATAGGACTTTTTACGATGAGTGGAAGGGGGAGGCGACGACCCATTAGCATGAATAGTGAATTCATTCAAACGCATTCGTCGTCGTACTCTCCCAGAAGAAACTCTTAAGCGCAAACTTTTTTCACACCACAAAACGCCGTCCGACTCTTATTAGAAGTCGAACGTGTGTGTGTGCCAATTCCGATTTCGCTGCTCAGAAATGCTCGGCGTTATTTCTCAAAACTCATGAAATTTTCAGTAGAGCCGTCGGCTTAACTCCTTCAGATGAACGTCAAAATGAAAATTTTATAAAAATTGAGACTAAAAGCCAAAGTTTGAGGCTAAGTTTCAAAGTTAGGAGGTGTCTTTTTTTATTCTCCGAAAAAGTGATTCCAAAAAGTCGCAGAATCCATCTTTAAAGGCATAGGGGCAGTAAAAAATGGGGTTTCAGGTGAAAGCAGTATCTTGTATAGTTTTTCTTTGCGAATCCAACGGTGTACTCAAAAAAATTACAGATGTGACAACTTTAGAAGAAAAACGCGATTTCACTTTCCCGCCTTTTATTTTGAAAAAAGCTTTGGATCGGTGCTCAGACAACTGATTACAGTAGCTGTGCGCGCGATGTTGCGGACGTCTCATTAGACTCGCATTTTGTGAGAAATAACCGGCTATCTGCTTCAAATTAAGGGTTTCTTCTCTGAAAAATCGATTAGAAAACAGAAAAAACATATTGGTAATAAAGAAAACACAAATAATCGCTATCCCAATCGAAACCTGTGTAAAATCATCATTTTTCACCGAAGAAGCATTTTTGCAATCAAAGTTTGCAAATTATACATGAATAGAAAGCTTTTGTGACGAAAAGAACTTTGGTGACAACAGAAAAAATTGAAATTTGAAAGAAACGAAGTAAAAAGCGAAAATCCGAAAAACGGGGAAGCCTGTTGTCCATAGAGCAACTTCACTGCAAAGCGCCCTTTTCGCGGGTACTCAAGCTTTCCTTTCTCCGATTTTGAATTATTTTTTCTTCAAAACTAGGAAGTTCGGTACGTTCCCAAGTTTACCGTTCGATTCGCAATGAAAAGCTCTACAAAGTACTGCTTTGAACTGAAACACCGTTTTTTACTGCCCCTATGCCTTTAACCTGTCTAACACGCCTCTTGCCTTATTATCAGAGTTTCAAAAAATCAAGTCATAATTGAAATTATAGAACGGGCACAAATTCCCCGAAACAGTGAAACTGCCAGGATTTCAGAGCATTCTCTCATTTGAACAACCGGAACGCCAATAAAATGTGGGAAAAAGGCCGACGCCGTGGACTACAATTTACAAACGCAAAAAGTTTCTTTAGTTATGGGCTACCCATAACAAAAAGACAAAAAAATTGAAAAGAACGCGGTGGCTTTAGATTAAAAGCAATAAATAATATGGGGCAAGCAGTGAGGCGTATTTTCGCCCGGGGGTAATATTCACGTGGAAATCGCATTAACTTCTGAGATGTGACCATGGTTGCATCGTATATAACTCAATTTTTGGGAGCATTCCAGTGCGTAAGTTTCAAATGAAGCTCTTTTGTTTCGGTCGGAAGAATAAGAAAAATAAATGGATCTTAAAAACTATTCGTGGATGAAAGCTTAAAAGTTAATGGCGTAGTTCTTAGACGCTCTTTTTTCACTAGATAAAAAAGTTAGAACAAATCTTAGTAAAATGGTTATATAATATTCTTTTTTTGAAAGTCCTCATGACCGTTATAAATCGACTTAGGGCCGTTCATTACTAGATATTATGCGATCAAAATACACTTAGAATAATCAATCGGTCTCCGACAAAAAATCGTACGACAAAGAAGAGTTGCAACTCACAAAAGGAAAAATGATTCACAAACAAGGAGACGAGGAAGAATTCACGGAGAAAGAAAGGAAAGCTGAGCCGACTTACAAAAAGAAGCCGCTATTTTTTCCAGTCGGAAAGACGAGAAGTGGTTGCTTTGAATGTTCTAGCAGGCCTCTCTTTGGCTTTCTGAATATTCGAGCGAACGTGTGGGAATTCAACAAATTTATCGTTAGCGGAGAAAAAAGGACAAAAAAATGCCACACTCTCCAATTACTTGCTTCGAAACGAAATTGAATCCAACAATGTTACCTCAATGATTGAAATTCAACTGTAAAAGAGATTCAGAACGCCTTGAAAAAAAAAAACAGTAAACCGCGGGAACTGATCGAGGAGAAGTGAATAAATCGATAACGTCGTCAGAGGCAGCAAAACGGGGCTGATATCAGTGTCCGGCATGTTAATTTTCTTGAATTCTACCGCCGTGAACTATTTCTCGAAATTTTGCTGGAAAAAAAAGAATTTATGAGAAAATATTATATCATTTCCTAGTTTCCTGCTTTTTTCCAAAAATATCAAGTCATAAAAATTGACAAGGTATTCAAATTCTTTCTAAAGAAATCGCGCGAAACGAAAATAAAAGCATTAGGCATTTTTTTCTCACGAGAGTTTTTTTTTATTTTCACTTGGCCGACTGTCTCAAGGCAAAACAAAGAAAAAACAACTACAAAGACGGATTCGTATCGATATTTTTATAGAAAAAAGACTTGCACTATTTGAGGATACGAGATAGAAAATTCACCTTCTAAAATTCTAAAGTTTCCTAGTCGAAGTTCTCTTTTCCGTTTCCTACCATTTATAGTAAGGAAGATGGCGATGTTTGTCTAGCCTAGCGGACTACGGGGTTGTCATTAAGTGATTGAATATAGATCCCAGTTTACTCAAGTATTCTGATTTTCAGAAACACTAGGTTGCTATGTAAAATTAAAAACAAATGCTTACACAAAGATTATGCGAATTTTGATAATAAATATTCTAATTCAGAACTTTTGAAATCGCTGGGAGAATTTTGTGGAATTGCAAATGGGGTCTAATGATTTTCTCATGAAAAATCCAGCGAAAAAATAAAGGCCTGAAACAGACAAATTCGACACAAGTTCGACTAGGCCGTCTCGAAGGAAGACAAAGGGCATGGAGCTGCCTGTATGCACAACAGAAAAGAACAGAAGCGACGTGACTCAGACGAGGAGACAGCATCTCTGGACGAGAGAGTCCGGTCAAAGGGGCTGGCAGCTGAAACCGCACCTCCGAATGTCGCGAAGCTCTGTCTCACTCAAAAACTGTTGTTTTGTTCTTTTTCAATCTGCTATTACTGTTCACTAGCCGGAGAGACCGCGTGTTTCATCGAATTAGAAAAATTAAAAAAAACCATTCGATTTTTGCTCAAAGAATCAAGCTGTGAGTTTGAAAATATACCTGTTTACTTTTAATATTGAAAATAAAGCTCTCGACCAATTAAAAACTGATCCGACAAATAAAAGTTATAGTTACCTACTTCGATAGGGCTTTTAAAAAACATTTTTTATGGAACGTGTGAAAAAAAAGACTGAGAATCAGTAGAAATCAACAAAGTTTCCTTCATTGAGCTGCCGGTAACGCCAAAAAGATCTCGAAGTATTTCTTCGGAAGAATATCATGAACACGCGTTCAGAGAGATTTGGCTAGCGATAAAGTCAACTTCTTCGATGAAATATCTCAATGATAACGAGAATCTAAGGTAATTAATTAGATCAACAACATAAGAGGAAGAACAAGGGTAATGGTTATGAGAAGAACGGAGAAATATTATTGCAACGGCACGCGCGATTCACCTTGACCACCCCGACGAGCATCAATCACGACTCGTGAAATACGTTACGTGGGCCTCGCATTATATATTATTATTGTACTTTCGCGGAGAGCAATAAAACCTCGAATGAGACGATAACTATCAATGGCTACCTGTGTAATCGCGTGACTTATCTACCTAAACAATTATGATAGGTAATACGATTGCCCGAGTAATTGTACCGGCTGGTGGGAAAATTATCGGGAGCAAAAGTGCCTGTGAAAACAGATAAAGTTCAGTTGCAATCTATTATGTTTCCACTTTCATTTTTGAAAATAGCCACATTTAGTTTCATGTGTTGGAAAAAGCATCCAAAAAAAATTTTTTTGAAGTTAACGGACCGAAGTTTAAAAAAATCAATTATAAACTTGAAAACATGAAAGCTATCGTTCTTAATACTGCAGAAAAAGGGAGATTGAGATCCAGGGCTCCCTGACTGATTGTTTCTGGAAGATCCAACCGGATATCTGAGAAAGGATGATGGGGGCTTTTGTGTGCGCGAAAAATGGCGCCTCAGGAAATTGAGGATTGATGCGAAAACAAAGGATCTCCGGCTGTTTTTCGTAGCCCTCATTGTATTTGGTTTGCCAGTCCTGCGCACACAAAACACTGTATGGAATGCCCTTTCATTATTATATTAATTTATATATAGTTGGTTAACGAGATGGCTTTTTTTCTATATATATCTTAAGTTTTTTTATTTCAGAAATCCTTGCTGGGGTCCGAAGGATCATCGAAGTATTTCATGAACATCTCAAGCGAAAATTGGTATCAGAGTTATTCAAAGCTATACAATGACTTTGCGCCTTTATATACTCGAGCAAGGATCTTTGAACAAACTAAATTAAATTCAAAGAAAAAAATCTTTAAACCAAATATTTGGATATTTTATAATCCAGTTGTTTCATAAAAAAAATTTCACAGAATAAGTTTTAATAAAACAGAAAAACCAAATTGGAAAAAATTTCGCGACGCACTGCGGAACTAATCTCTGAGTTTCCTGTGATATTTTAAATGCAATCAGAATATAAATATATCGCGAAATCATTTTAATTAAATTGAACGTGTAAACTTACTAATCAAATTAATTTGCAAACGAAAAAAAAAAATCTCGAAAACAGTCGTCAATTACGTTGCTTTCGTGCAGTGAAGTGTATGCAGAAGCGGTTACAGTAAACTTAAAATTTTTGAAATTTTTTTCGTTCCTTTCAAAAAGTATAATTAATATACTTGCGCAGTCTTTCAAAAAAAGACCCAAAATTGTTGTAAGACGAGACATTAAACGGCGGATGGAATTAGAGAAAATAATTGGCGATTAGGGTAGGTAGAGAAGAGAAAAAAGAGGTCCGGCGATGAGATAACGTCCACCAAGGACCACTGTGCTGAGAAAAAGGCCATTTATATTGTTGTGATATCTCTCCAAAACATTTTAAAATTTATTAAGCATGGGAAACGGTTAAAACGTATATAATTGCACTTTCAAACAAACAGAAAAATCATGTCGTGGTCACAAATAAGGCAATGATTAAGGCTTTTTGATATGTTCTAGGATCTCTCGATGTCTTCCAAATCGTCTAGGTTGCCCGGATCGATCTTCTTGATTTGCATTGCTGAAAATATCTTTGAAAACAAAACCTTTGAAAAATCTATTTAAGAAAAAAAATACTTTAAAAATCTTACAGAAATGTTGCTTAATGATTTCAATCATGCGCAATGCTTCAGGGCTATCGATGAAATTGATTGCGATCCCAGCCTTACCGAATCTACCCGTTCTGCAAATGGATTACATTTATTCCGAAAACAACTTGTTTTTGTAAGTCTGAGTCCTATTTCCATTTTCTTCGACCCGAACCTTCCAATTCGATGCAGATAAGTCTCGCAGTCAGGCTGCAGTTGTCCATCAATCCGCAGTTCGTTGCCCTCGGCGTCGTACTTGATCGGGAGGTCGTAGTTGATAACAACAGACACCTGAGCGACGTCGATTCCTAAAGTACTCTTCTTTCATTAGAGATCATCCAACTATTTGCTTGGAGCGCGATCGAGTTTCAAGACGTCGCCCATATCACATCTCCAGATAAGGTGCAATTAGAAGTGTAATGAAGATAACTAGGTGGGGCATAATGGCTAATCCAGTCGACAAACAGCCATATCGGCATGCATCTGCCCTCTGCCCACACTTCTCTCCTCAACTGTTCAAACGCTGTCTGTCATCACGTCGGAGGGTCATACAGAAACGCTTATGGAGGTGTTCAAACGCGCGAAATACCGTACAACTAGCTATGAGGCTTAGAGTGCGCAAAAAAATTGCGTCTTTCGAGAAAAGCGAACATTAAAAAATGTCCCAAAATAGGTAATAAAGCAAACTTGAAGGATAAAACTATTGAGAAGACGTTAGAAAAAGAATCTTTTCGATGAATTCTACGTAACTCGGTATCTATATTGAAAAGTGAATATATCGTTAAAGAAATTCAACCCGAGCTACGTGTGAATCAAAATAGTTCTGCTAGTCTACTTTTGAACTCTTTGAACACGCTTTTTTTTTCTAAATGCGATTCTATACAATAAACGTGATTATCTCTCGAATTTCTCTACTACTTACCTCGCGCAAAAACATTCGTCGTGATGAGGACCCTGAATTCGCCGGCTTTGAACCGAATGATCGTGTTGGCGCGGTCCTGGACCTCCATTTCGCCATGCAGGACATCAACCTACAAACTTTCTTCTATTCATTGGAAAGTTTATCCACTTATTCTTGCCTCGTGACCCCGTTGTTTCATGTTATTGGCCAGCCACATCGCGCTAGCCTTCGTGTGGCAGAAGATAACGGAAGACGCAATCGTCAGGCCGCTGTACAAGTTGACGATCGCCTAAAAATGAAAATGCTCACTAAGTCAACGGTTCAGCCAATTTTGGCAACCTCGTACTTAGCCGCTTTGTCATTGCACTCAACGTAACACTGCTTGATGTTCGGTAACGCTTGTTCCTCTTTTTTAAGCCTGAAACTTTGATTTTTATTCCTTTAAAACTCAAAAACGCAGCTCTCAAAGTCATTTCTTTGAATATCATCGAACAAGTTTGATGGTATAAGTTTTGAATTATTTTACATGGATGGGTCGAGTACCTAACATCAGAACTTCCGAATTTGTAAACTCGCTAAAACTAACAAGGAAGGTTTTTTTAGTTTGCGCCTGATAATTCGCTTAAATTAGGCGGAAACACTCCTTGATGTACCATAAAAAATTCCTGAAAGTCTCAATCTGCACAACTTTCTAGTTATCGAAAAAAAAGGCTTAAAGCCCGAAAAATAGCTTATTTCCAGGGATTTTGAAGGTCTTCTTGAACTGCGAAGCAGTTTTCTCAAAAAATAGAAAGTTATCCAGGTCGGGACTTTCAGAATCTTCATTTGGTATCCCGAGAAGTGTTCTGGTCGAATTTCGGCGATTTCCTAACCGAAAAGTCAAGCAACCTTCCTTGTAAGATATATTTCATTGGCCGCTTTTTTCCGTATGAAGACTAATAGCCAGATTGCTTCAACTCAACGCAAATCCAAGTGGACCTCGGTTCCACAACAGGTCACGCTGCAAACACGGCTTC
This sequence comes from Caenorhabditis auriculariae, assembly GCA_904845305.1. Classification (NCBI taxonomy): domain Eukaryota; kingdom Metazoa; phylum Nematoda; class Chromadorea; order Rhabditida; family Rhabditidae; genus Caenorhabditis; species Caenorhabditis auriculariae. The sequence continues at coordinate 123,735 of CAJGYM010000125.1, forward strand.
CACAACCACAATAGTGCTTGCACCAACGTCCCGCTGGGCACGGCAAACAGCTTTGGACCCGCGTTTATATCCAACGAAAGTACCTTACTTTTTTTGGTGCAAGGGTAAGAGGTGAACTTGACAACAGTCAATTAATGGACAAAAAGCTCGTTTCTTAGTCATTTGGCTGCGAATCAACTGAGAGGATAGGAAATGAGGGGGTATCAACAAGGATCGGCCCCAAAAAGCGCCATGTGTGCAATCGTGCCACATGTTTGCATGTATCGTCTGGATGTAACGAACAGCGATGTGTCATTACGGCAATGTCCATTTGATATTCAACTCGGGTAGTGAGGCTCATTTCATTTCCGCCCACAAACAACACACTGTCCACCGTCAAAACAAAACATTTTTCGTGTGGGTTGAGAAGTGAATTTTTTGTCGGAGAAAAAGTGCCTTTCTGATTCTCGAGAGCTTATCGAGATACTTTATAGTCGAGGGATTTAGTTCAAACGAGACCTGTTCGTAAAAAAGGTTCAAGCCACCTATGGACAGATCATTTTTGAATACCTCTAACTATTCCTCCAAAATATTTTCAAGTTTAAGCCCTGATTTTGAAACTAGTTCTTATTGCTGTCAAAAAACCTCCAAAAAGAACTTTTTTATTCCTAACTTTCATAAGTTTTTTGCTTCTCCTGGACAAGTTGAGTTCATCAGTTGCCCTTGTATGATTTAAGCTCCTTGAACTTCATTCTAATCTCAAGAAAAAAAAATACCATTTTGAAATTCGAAATGCATGAAATCCAATCGTAAAACAATAATCACTAAATAGTCGACTGAGAAACGAGCCAGCCGATGAGAAGTTGCGTCACACGTTGGAGCTAATTCTTCGTCGATTAGCGTATTAGCGAGATTATGGCACCTGCTCGACCTGCCATCCGACAAACTCAGGTAACCTGTGACCTTTGCCTAATCATTTAATGACAACCCTTCAACCAGGCTAGACAAACATCCTTTTCCCCCTTACTGGGCCCAATATAAGAACCAAGCCGTCAAAAATCGGAAATTTCAGAAACCTCATGAGTTTTCTTTTTCCAATCATTTTTCCCTATAACCTTTTCTACTTTCCAAACTCACATGACAACGATGGCGTTTTTGACGAGCTTGGTCGCAAAATCCACCACCGGACTGTCGTAGGTGGCCGAGAAGAGCATGGATTGAACGCTGGGCGACGCTTCCTCGATGATGCTGTAGATGATCAGTTGTTGAAGGGCCTCTTGTTCCAGAAACAAACGTATAAATGACTGTGCTGATGTCGCTGTGACCTTGCTGGCTGATCATGACGTCGGCCTCGTCCAAGACAAGGCATCGGATTTTGGAAGGGTCGATTCGCTGCGTTTTTTGCAGGTACTCTAGGGTCTGAAACGTGCATAGATTCAAGATAAATAAATAAACGAACACTCCTCTTTTATTTTTTCAAATATATTTGACAATTTTCCAAAAACTTTTCAGTATTGTGACATCATTCATTATCAAGGGCAAACTTATGATATTTTTTTTTAATTTTGAGCACTCAGATTCTCTTTCAACAAGTTGCAAATCGTAAAAACATTCACACAAGTTCTGAAAAATTACCTTTCCGGGGGTTCCAATCACGATTTGCTCTGTCAGCTTCTCCGTTGACCCTGAATCATAGCATATTTAAAAAAAAAGAAAATTTTCACTTGGCGATCCCTTTATGGCGTAGTGAATGTTCAGATCCGTCATGTACTGGCCCATCTTCGACACAACCTCCCCTTAAAAACTTTTATTACTTCATTTTTCCAGGGATCAAGTCCAATTGTAGTCATTTTCAGACCTAGTTGTTTGGCGAGTTCAAGAGTCGGGGCCAGACAAATGCACTGCGGATGTTTCAGCGAGAGGTCGATCCGACAGAGCATCGTGAGAACGAAAGCCGCCGTTTTTCCGGTTCCCGACTGAGCCTGCGCAATCAGATTGTGAGGTCTGAAGTTGAAAAATCAATTCAAAATGAATCTGGATAAAACGAACGGTTCCATCAGAAGTAGAGGGAGGGCGGTCTCCTGTATTCTGGTGGGGAACTCGAAGCCGAGCATGTCCAACGCCTTCACGACCTCGTCTTTTCTGGAAAAGGTTGTTATTTTTGAAACAAAAAAAGTTTTTATTACAATCTCAGGTCGCGGAAAGAGTTGACGGAGTAAAGCGGAGATGTGGGGTCCTAAAAAAAAATAGAGTAGTTCTTCTTTCAATTTAAAGCCTGAAAAAACTTTTTTTTTCTACATCGAACGTAAAAATTTGCGAGTCTGTCAGTAATGAATCAAGTATTACCAAGACCTATTAAGTGTTCATGTATAAACTCTTTTTGAGAAACCTGTCTTTGGACGTCGACTTCCGATTCCGACATCATTTTGACTTCTCTGTGGAGGAACTTATTGAGAAGGGCGATCTCTGCCGGCGCCATTGCTAAAAAATATCAAATCAAACTTCATCGAGAATCGAGAGACGTAGCGGGGGTCCAAAAAACTTGGTTCTTATTGATTTTTTTGACAAAATTTTTGCTCAACTATTTTTTTCCTATCAACAAATGAAGTAGCACTAATATTAATGCCGTGTTCAAAGTAATTTCCGCGAAATGCAAAATGATCTCTGACTCTCCCAAATATAGTTATCTTTTCCTTTCTCTAACGGGTATGTTGCATTTCGCGGAATCACTTTGAACACGGCATAAAAAAACTCTTGCCCAAAGACCTTTTTCGTGTGAATCGTTTTTGGGTGGCGTAGAATTCTTCTCGACATACTTGTACATGGTCTGAAAAAAAATTGATGAGAGTTTTTAGGAGAAAAAAAAAACCGGTGGAGTATGTGGTGGCCGAGGCGAAACATTGGCTTGGAATCCTCCTCTACCTCTGGGTGCTGTAAAAAGATTTTCCGTCGATAAGTTCCAAAAATGATAGAACCATTAAAATTGGGTTGAAAAGGTTGAGCGAAAGCCGGATTCGGCTGAGGGGCAAATCCGAAGCCTCTACCACGAGTGGCGACGTGACCGCCCCTGAGTTGAGAATTTCCAGGAGGGAAACCTGAAAAAAAAAATCGAAAATTTCGTCTTTTTACCCAAGCCGGGAGCTCTAGCACAACATCCGATGCATTCTGAGCTCGTCAAGGTGCAACTACAGGAACTACGCAAAAAAAAAGCGATCCACTACACCAGAGGTGGAGGATTGGAAAGGTAGCCCTTGACTTGGCTGCCAAGCCAAGCCATTGGGCCAAGCGATAGAAATGAGTCACTGACTTATAATTGGAAAAGTCATTTCTGCTTTTGGGCGTTCATGGCTTGGCAGGCAGGGCCGCCAGTGGGCAGCCATCCTCCACCTCTGAACTACACGTTTGGACTTCCAGTCCGCCAAAGGCGGTTGTTCGATAGAACTTTGAAAATTGAAACTCAAACTATGCCTCTTTCTTTGTAGCTCATTGTTTTATGTATTAGAGTAAAACAAATATTCAAATATGCAAATATTAAAGTTCCTGGTCACCGCCTAATCGTTTAAATCTATTACTAAAACAACAAAATGAAAGATTAATTGAATTATTGATGGAAATTCCGAAGTTCTTATTGGTTCATTTAAAAATAAATCTGTTTCATATTGGCAATTCACGTATTTAAAAAAATGGAACTTCTGTACTGACATATGTTGTTGGTATGTATGAGGAAAAAACAAACAAACCTGCTGCAAACGGCGCCGCGCCGATGTTCGTACGTGGTCCTGTTGTCGTAGTTGCTCCAAAAGAGTGTTGTGGTGGATTCACAAAAGAACCACTTGGTTTCGTTGTCCTCCCGAGTATGTTTCCACTAAGAGAAGCTCAAATTCAAAATTACATTTATCATGATCAGTCGTGTAAAACTCACGCATATTCGACCCTTCAGAGATATTCAGCGAGTCGAGCTGAAAAAGCAAACATGAGCACTCAATCAGATTTTAGTCAAAAAGGGATTGTTTAGTTTCAACATACTGTGTAAACAAAGCGTTTTAAATGCAACAGGGGAGCTACTTTTACCCAATTTTTGAACTAAGTCTTGAACACAAAACTAATTCTTGAACACAAAAAATGTTGACACTCGCTGCAAGAAAAAAAAAGTTAACGCATCTTTACAAGGAAGAGTAATGAGGACATAAGAAATACTGTTCCTCTTTATGTATCTGAGAATCTGATCTGCGATTAGGTCAGGGCCAAGAAATAAAAAGTTAGTAAAGGGTCAAACGATCAAAACCATTTGAAAGAAAGAAATTTGAAACTTTCGATTTGAAGAAAGCTGATTACAAATTGAAAAGAAGAGAAACAAACATCTAATTTATAGAAATAAAAAGAAAAAACCTTTTGCGGAAGATTTTCCGGTATGCTTAAACCCTCATTTTTCGCCTGAGCATCATAACTGGCTACCCAATCGCCAGACATCCTGTAAAAATTATAGAAATCTGCAATGAAAAACAGAGAAGGCAAAAAAAAAGAAAAGTAAAAAATGGCATAAAAAAAGATTCAGAATTTTTTTTTGTGCATGCGTTTGCGCGTTAGACTGGCCTCGGACACATCAAACCTCACGTCAATTTTTTTAAATTTTTGAAATTGAATTTAAAAATTTCAAAAGTTTTTCCTTTTTTTATTCAGTTTATATTTATACGGTTTCTTTTTTCACGTTCAAAGTGATTTTGCGGAATAGAGGTGAAATTCAGGAAGTGAAAAGAAAAAGAATTTTTTTGGAGAATCACGGCTGCTTTAAATAAATTCTCGTTTTCCGATTTTTCTGATTCAGATTTTAAAAATGAGTTCAAGCGACAGTTTTTCGAGTAACGATGTTTTAAAAGATCTTACACGGCTTCACTTATTAGCTCAGCGGTAAATTTGCCAAATATCCTTCATTGCTAACCTTATCTCTGTAGAATTTTTGAAACACGTCAAGTTTGTGTCGATCTTGACAAAAGACGTCAGAAAATTACGAGAATATGAGCGATCATCACGATCAAAAACAGAGGTAAGGTGTGCTATTTTCTAAGATGTGTAAATTTTATATGTTTAGGTCTCGAATGACAAAACTTGGGTCCTCACTGGAGAATCATTCCTCTCCTTGCCAACTTCAAGCTTGAAAGATATTGTGAAAGAAGATATGCAGAGCGTGGAGAAGTCAATTAAAGAAATGAATGATTTATTGAAGGTTTTTCTAAAAATAAACTTTAAAACATGGAAATATGGGCTCAGAAAGACGTCAACGAGCTTTTTAACACTGGAAAAGCAAAAGAATTTAGCCGACCGAGGGTTCGATCTGAGCAACATCTTGCAAAACGACGCTGAATGATTTTTTAATTTTCGTTCCTTTATTGTCATCTTCCAACTGGAAAACGGGTCGCAATAAATATTATCAATGCAATTCCTTGGATTTTATAAATTTATTGGTTTATGTTCCTTTTCTATTTTCGAATAGGCTCCCGAAAATAATTTGGATTCTTCCGTTCAGAAAACAATGGGCGACACAGATGTTAACAGCATCAAAGGGTTTTTGTACGGATGGCTGGGCAGAAACAAGCATAATACGCCAAATTACGAGATCAAAAATGAGAACCGGGGACATGTTTCGCGTTTCAAATGCGAGCTTCGTGTCGATGGCTTCCCATACACTGCTTTCGGAAATTCAACCAATAAAAAGGTGGATAAAAAAGAGGAAAAATCTAGTTTTTGAATGTCGTCTGTTGAAATTTATGCAATTTTTGTCATAGAAAGAGTTTTAAATTGGTACGATCATTTTGATGAAACAGATTTAACGTCCTCAAAGTCGAGCCACTTGAAAAAATCGGTTTCTTTTTCTGCTCTCGAAGCTCATGAAATTATATTTTATATTATGGACTTCGTTTCAGGACGCCGGTACAAATGCAGCCATGGACTTTTGCCAATACCTGGTCCGAGAAGGTCATATGAAAGCTTCGGAAATTCCCTCTTTGAACGCTTCGGCGTTGGAAACGGCTCGCGAAAGCGGTTTCTCGGCTACCAGTGGCGGCGGATCTTTTTTCGAATCCAAGGCTGAATCGAATTCTTTCGCCCCACCGGAAAATAACATGGTTCTTGTCTCATTTTTGTACCAGATTAATTGAAAAACTTAGCTTCCTTGGCAAAGCGCCTATAGAAAAGACGACGTGAGCCACAAGCAATACGTGGCACAAAAGGCGGAGGAGATCGCTCAGGTATGTTGAAAGATGGACGATGAACTGTTATTTTTCTTCGGAGAAGTTTATTGCCCGCTTTTTTCAATCTTCTAGGTAGAAAACGATCTGAAGCTTTTCAGTCGGAAAACGCCGACATGAAGGCGGATCTTCACGGTGGCTGGAATATGGACAATAGTAAGGCGGCTTTGAACGAATATCTCCAGAAGATGAGACAGCCTCCTATAAACTATGTCACCCAAACAAAAGAGGCCAATAGGTTATATTGAATTTTTCTGGAGAAATATTCAAAAAATATTCAGAACATTCGTGACAGAAGCCGCGCTTTTTGTGACGGCTCTCAAAAGAAGTTTGTTTCCTCTTAAGCTTTTCAATTTTCAACAAAAAATCTAGATGTGATGGGCCGAGGGCAAGGTTCTACCAAGAAAGTAGCTGAAAGCAGCTGTGCCATGAACATTGTCCGACAGTTGTTTCATTTCAATATCATCCAATCTTTTACTGGACCTCGGAAAAAGACAGCCGCTAACACGGTGAGAATGTTGTAGTGGTCGCTCTAGGGGTTCAAAAAAAAACCATAAAAAGTCTTATTGGAAACCGGAAAAGTTCGAATACCTTTAGCAAAGCTTTTCATGGTTGTCACTTTAGTTAACGCGATAAATATTTTTGAACCAATCACGAAATAGTCTGATTGATCACTTTCCTAGAAAATAAACTTTTCTATTTTTCTAAAAATAAATTTTCTTGAAGCTCCCCGAAATTCCTGTGAATATGCACGACGAATTGAAAGTGCGACTGAGAGAGTTCGTCCGAAATAGCGGGGTCGAACTGCCTCTAATTTCTGAGGAGACCGCCACTCCAGAGGCTCCTGTTTCCATTATCGTTGACCAGAAGCTTCACAACTTCCCAGAGTCTACGGTTAATCTCTTTCTCCGTATTCCAAGTCTACTCAACTTCTAAAGATCTCAGCCCCGTCGAACGTTTCTTGGGCGCCTCCAATGCAGAATTGGAACCCGTGGAGAGCTGCCAACATTGACGAGCCGCCACTAGCTTTCGTGAGCAATTATAAAACGAGAACTCTGAAAAAAAAAACCACAATTTAGATGCCCCTTGGCGAGATCAGCGAGATGATCAATCAAAAAGAGGCGGAGAAAATCGAGATGTTGGAGCACATGAACGAGGGAAGAAGAAAGTTGCCTGTGTTCCAGTACAAGGAGCAAATTATCAATTTGGTCAACAATAATTCGGTTGTTTTGATCAAAGGAGAGACTGGATGCGGTAAAAGTACGCAGGTGGGCAGAAAATAAATCAAAATTTTAGTCTTTCTCACTGATGTATTTCAGAAATGGAATTTAATTGGATGTTTATTAACTTTATTTCATACTTCGATGTAGAGAAAAAAAGAAAAACGTAATCAGATTTTTTTAAATGTTGAAAATTTTAAAACAGCGAGAGCTTTTCCGTGAAAAATAATGAATAAAAAATAAAAATTCCACTTATAATCTTTTTAGGTGGCCCAATTCCTTCTCGAATCCTACATCGAGACGAACCGAGGCGCTGAGTTCAATGCCGTCGTTTCGCAGCCGCGCCGAATCTCGGCCATCTCCCTCGCTGAGCGAATTTCAAACGAAAGAGGCGAGAACCTTGGCGAAACCGTTGGTTACGGTGTCCGGTGAGCATCACTGCCCTGAAAGCCTTTGATTCCCTGAAGTTCAGGTTCGATTCCGTTCCTCCACGGCCTTACGGCTCGATCATGTTCTGTACTGTGGGAGTTCTGCTGCGGATGATGCAGAACGGTCTCCGAGGCATTTCTCACGTCATCATCGATGAGATTCACGAACGCGACGTCGATGTAGGCGTGGAAATCGCTCCGACACTCAACTGATAGAAAATTGACAGACGGACTTCGTTCTGATTGTCCTGCGCCAAATGCTCACCGCCTACAAAGGCCTTCGAGTCATCTTGATGTCAGCCACTATTGAGACCAAATTGTTCACGGATTACTTCGGCGACTGTCCTGTCATCACTATGCACGGCCGTACTTTCCCCGTCGAGCGTTAGTTTTCTGAACTGTATCCCTTCACTGTATACGTCTTCCAGACCTGTTCCTGGAAGATATCGTGGGGAAGCTTCGGTTCATGCCTGAGCCTTCGGACCGCAGGAGGCGGAAAGAAGAAGAGGAAGGTGATGAGGAGGTCGACGACAAGGGCAGAAACATGAACATGTTGGCGGCCGACGCTCCGCCTCAGCTCAAATTGGCCATGTCTCGCATCCCGGAGACGGAGATTTTCCTGCCCTTGATCGAGGTATCACGCTTTTTGAGATGAAAAAAGCAAGAACTGAAGTGAAGGAGAAAATTGAAAGAATCGTTCAAGTCTTGAAAAGATAAAAAAAAATTAGGAAAAGATCTATTGAGTACCTCGGTTTTATAGCGTTGATTTCATGAAACTTTTGGTTTCATAGGCACCTTCACGTCAAGGATTTTACTTCAATCTTCTTTTTCATTTTGACAATCTTCAAATTTTCCCACCGGTTTGCGAAAACTAATGTTTAATTTTATTATATTCCACAAATGAATTTTAAAAGTAAATTTTAGAGGAAAACGATTAAATAGATAATTTTTTTTCAAATGCAAAAGACCATACCAAGAGTGTTTTTCTAGGACACTTGAGGAAACTTTTGAGTTTACAAAAGGAATATTTCAGGATATTATGGCATAAAAGACCGAGATGACACACTTTGAATAAATTTTGCATCGATTTTAATCGGAATCAGTTGAAAGTTGCTGAAAAAATATGGGAAACACGTCAAAATGCTGTTCTTTCTTCTCATACGGAACTTTTTGATCTACTATCCAAAAAATTTTCAAAAACCATAGTCTTTTTGCATTGGCCTGTCAGTTGGAAAATTTATTTTTCATTCTTCAGGCCATCTTGAAAGATATTGCCGACAAAGGAACCGAAGGAGCCGTGCTGATTTTCATGCCCGGATGGGCTGAAATCGTCTCGTTGATGAACCATTTGAAAGCCAGTCAGGAGTTTTGTGAGCTCAGACTTTATTTGAAAAAAAATAGCAGTGAACTTTAGCGAACGTTTCGAAATACGAAGTTTTGCCATTGCATTCGCAGCTCACCAGTGCAGAACAAAGACGGGTTTTCAATCATTATGAAAATAAGAGAAAGGTTATTTCTTACTCGGCTCATGCTTTTCAAACGACCCAACAAACTTTGTGAATATAACTTTCCAGATCATTATTTCTACCAATATTGCCGAGACAAGTATCACAATCGACGACGTCGTGTTCGTCATTGATTCTTGCAAGTAAGTTTCATTATTTTCCCTATTGGTTTGCAGAAAAAAAAAATCAAAGATCAGATTTGTCTTTGTGAAACAAACCGTTTCAAAAAAATCAGACTTTTCGCGCGCCATCAATACTCTAAGGACTTCAAACAATTCCAAAATTCAAATTCAAGTTTCTCATGTTTAGTTAGTCAGAATAAAGAGTTTCATAGAACAGGCGTGGGCGATTTCATATACAAAATTTTTCAAGACCTCATTTTCTGTTTTTAAAAGTTAAAATCTTTCATTAACCACTCTTTTGGCCTTCCGAACCGTGAATTACTTGGAAACTCTGTCTCTTATTTCAACATTTCGTTTTCAGGGCAAAGGAGAGAATGTACACGTCGAACAACAACATGGTTCATTTTGCGACGGTTTGGGCCTCAAGGACCAACATTGTCCAACGACGGGGTCGTGCTGGCCGCGTTCAACCCGGATTCGCCTTCCATCTTTGCAGCAAACAGCGTTTTGAGTCGTAAGTTATTGTTGATTTTTTTTAGTTATGTCCTATAGAGTTAGCATTTTTTTTTAAAACGCCTAACACTTTTTAAACGAATATCTCGAAGAGGCTACGATGCATGAAGCCTTACTTTCAGACTTGACGAACACGCGACGCCAGAAATGCTGAGAACGCCTTTGCATCAAATTTCCCTTCTGATCAAGTTGCTCCGTCTCGGCTCTGTCGGCGATTTCCTCGGAAAAGCCCTGGAACCACCGCCATACGATATGGTTGTCGAGAGCGAAGCCATGCTGCAAAGTGATACTTGAATGAAAATACACTTCTAGCCTCTTTTTCAAGGTATGGGTGCTTTGGACAAGAACTTGGAGCTGACCAGTCTCGGCAGAATGCTCGCGCAGATGCCGATTGAGCCGGTCATCGGAAAATGCATCGTTTTGGGAACGGCGTTGGGGTTTGTCCACTATTCTTACTATGAACTTAGGGATAGTCATAGAAAAAGGATATATTGCTTGAAGTTCAAAATAGAATTTCAAATTTCAACTAGAATCAAGCACACGAAAAGAGGATAATTTCCAAGGCTTAGTTCATAAAAAGTACAATACTAAAATAGATCTAACCACTTTTTAACTTTGAAAATTATCGAAATTCGACTCACTTATTTTTTTACAGTTTTTGCTTTACCTTAGGCCAAACATTCTCGTTTTTCTTTGACTTCTGTATCTCACACTCATTGATCATTTTTTTTTGTTTTCTATCCAATATCTTCAGTTTTAGTCTTCTGTGAGGAAAGGTTGACAAAATAAAAGTCATTTGTGACCTCCGGGAAGCATAGATGATTACACTACTGCCTTGAGCCATCGAAAAATGGGCTTTGACACGATAAGAAAGGAGACAGTGTCTGGTTGGTGGAGAGCGTAGACAGGCCACGCCCCTTTGCGTCCCAAGATAGCCTTGAATCGGCTACAGTACTGACTTTGATTTAGGAAGGCACGGGAGGAGCAGGGGGAAAAGGCCTTTTAAAAAGTCTGCTTATCTATGACCGTTTCTAGTTTTTTCAAAAGTTCAAACGCGCGAATTTTCAGTATCGGAGCGTTGATGTGCGACATCGCAGCTTCGATGTCGTTCTCGACGCCGTTCGTTCCCAGAGAGCGCCATCACACTCGAATGAACAGTCAGCAACGCTCCTTCGCTGGAAACAAGCCGTCGGATCACGTCGCCATGGTCCTTGCTTTTTCTGATTTATTATTTTACGGGGAAAGAAATGTTAGATGTCTGAAAAAAAATACAGTGTCCGTTTAGAAGGGATTTTTTTACTGGGATAGTTGGTAAATCTATTGAATTTTTCAATTCCAAGAAGTAGCTGATTAGAAAAAAAATTAGTATTTATTCTAACTAGGAACATAACCCTCCTTCAAAAAAAAAAATGTAAACGGAAAGTATTGAGTTTTCTTCTTTGACCACTTCCCCCTGAATTTTCCCTTGAAAATTTGAGTTCCACGAAAATTTCCAATATCATCACATTTCTTCAGGTTGCTGTTGTTCAAGCCTATAGAAACCTGATTGAAGAACAATATTCGAGCGACGCCGAGAGATCCTTCTGCGATCGCTACTCATTGAGCCCAACCATTTTGAAAATGACCAAGTTTACCTGATTTCATGAGAAGAGTTCGAATCACTTTGTTCAGTGGAGCACGACGGCAGCTGGTTGAAGTCCTCGCGAATGCTTGCAATTTCCCCAAAGACCTTCTGTTCGACATCCACGTGGACGTTAATCAGAAGGTTTACATTTTTCAGTACTACGCAATTTCGAAATCAGGAACAGTTGGCGCTTTGAGGTTAGCGTATTCGTGCACTTTTTTCTCGTTCTCAAAAATATTATTTCGTTTTAATCTTACTATTTCCCTTTTCAGAGCGGCGAACTGGATCTGATGCGCTCCTTGTTGGTGAATGCCCTTTACCCGAATATTTGTTATTTCCGCGGAAAGAGAAAGGTTTCAAATCGTCTTTTTTTCTCCTTCCTGATAAGCCAAGGGATCAGGTCTACACGATCGACCAATCGTCCGCTCTGGTCACCAACTACTCGATCCTGACGCCGTTCAAGGACAGCGGCGACTTGGAATTGCCCTCCCCGCTTCTTGTTTTCAAGGAGAAGGTTTATAAATGAGTGGCTATGGGAGATTTGAAATAGCAGAGCAAAACACAGTATTCTAAAAAGCCGTTACGAATAGACATTGGACTAGGGAAATGAAAAGTAATATATTTGCAGCTGCGAACAAGATTCATCTCCTGTAAGGAACTTTCCGTGATCTCGGCCGTCCAGCTGATGCTGTTCGGCAGCCGAAAAGTGGAATGCATCGGGAAGGATTTGATTCGACTTGACGACATGTTTGTCCTTTTTACTCTTGAATTTTTGACCTTTGTGAAGAAGGCATAGAACATTTGAAGGCAAAACCTATAGTGAATCCTTCCTGGCTTGAAATGCGAGGGAGGCGGAGGGGGCGGGACGCGTAGCGTGCGCGCTCGCGGCTTTTGGCAGGAGCTTTCGCCAGCGACTATTTTCTAATTTCTTTTTAAGTTCTTCATCGATTTTTTTTTTCAATTGGGCATTAATTAATAGCAGGATAGATACTAAAAGAGCAACAAACTCCAAATAGTCAGTGGAATCGAACTCATGCCAAGAACCGCCTACGCGTCCCGCCCACTTCTCCGCCTCCCTCGCCTTTTCAGTCGGGATTAATTGACAATACTGGTGTAAATTTTTCTCGAAACTATCTCAACCTCGGACTTATCAAGTTTTTGATTCTCCAGTTGCGAATCCAATGTTCCAGGATCACCCTGAGCATGGAAACGGACTTGGCGGCGAACGTGATGGCTCTCCGACCCTGTGTCGATTCTCTGCTGGTGCGAGCGTGTGAAAACCCCGAATCAATTGAGTTTGCCGCACCGGAAGGTGGAGCCTCGTTTGAAGTACAACGAACAATAACTAGCACTCACAGATCAAACGCTTCGCGACTTGCTGCGTGACTTGTCGGCCGAGGAACTGATGACAAAGGCGTCGGTGAAGGACGTTCTTCTCACTGATGCGGCCCAGGTACTTTCGAAATATTTCACTGAACTCACCACTTTAAATTTAATTAAGTGAAGGAAAGAGATATCAAAAAAAAAAGAGATAGTAAAAATTTATTTATTTTTAGGAAAAGGGATTCGGAAGCATGCGAGTTCCTCGTGGTGCGGGTGCTCACAATTCGTGGGGATTTGGAGGCGGTCCGAGTGAGTTCAATAAAAAATAGAGATAATGAAAACAGTTTTTAGATTCAGATCATTTTTTTTAGGACCGAACAACTCTTTCATGAATAGTGCTGGCGATGGTTGGAACAACGGCGCTGGCGGAAAGACACCTTCGCCATCGCGCTTTCCCGCGCAGCATCCGCATCCCTACGGCGGCGGAGGTGGACGAGGAGGATTTCGCGGTGGCATGCGACAGGACAGCGGATTCCGTGGAGGAAATCAGTTCGGCAGGCCGAGAGGCGGAGGCTTCGGTGGCAGCATGCGAGGCTTCCAGCCGAGAAATCGCGGCGGCTTCCAACGAGGCCGTGGCGGCGGTGGTGGTTATGGAAATGGAAATGGAGGCGGATGGTAGTTATCTTTATTCTGCGATTGATTATACGGGTTTCGCACGTTTCATATTGCACCATATTCATTCTTAAACCAAATCAACTGTAACAATATTCAAAACGATTAGTTTTGAATGTTGAAAGGCATTTTGAACTTTAGGATCTTTATATATTCTTTTTTTTCCGGAGAATAAATATTCTATTTACACCCTCGAACTGACATGACCTCTACAGTTCAATAATACCCTATCCCGCACCCGGTAAACTCGACTGATCTCTCTAAATTATACATGTTTCCCTGTTTTTTGTTGTTTTTGTTGTTATCATGAATATTTTCTTCTTTTTCAAAGTTTAGTAGGGGTTGCAGTAAAACGGTTTAGTAATGAGGTAAAGATTAAATAGAGAGTTCGAATTTGACATCGATGTGAGCGCGACGAGCGATGCCAACAATGTTGGAAAGGCTTACAACTGTTCTGGCCGCCTGGAATGAAAATATAAGAGTTATGGCGGAAGTTTGAATGATTACCTCGTCTAGATCATTATAAGGTAGGATCCGCAATCCGGATTGTGCGATGAGAGCTTTAGCTTCATCTACTTTTGTTCCTAGAAAGTTAGTATAAGATTAATTTTTTCCTACTGATTCGAATTCAAAATGATGAGAAGTCTGGGAATAATTAAGATCGCTAATAGTTAAGAATCGCTTTTTTCGATTTCTTTTATCTCACTATCTCCGAAGGTCCTACTATGATTTCAAATCATTTGCTGGCAATATCGACCAACCTTGAAGACGAACGACGATTGGAATCTTCAATTTCAATTCTTCAGCCGCCTTGATAATACCTTGGGCGATCACGTCGCAACGCATGATTCCACCAAAAATATTCACCAAAATCGACGTGACCTGAAGGTTTTCCGTCGAAAATTTTTTCAGCGAGTCAAAGAGCACTTTTTTCTTGTCAGCGGTGATGATCTTGAACGCCTCGGTGACCTGTTCGACGGTGGCGCCGCCGCCGACGTCGAGGAAGTTGGCGGGTTCGCCTCCGTGCAACTTGATGATGTCCATCGTTGCCATCGCCAGACCGGCGCCGTTCACTGAACACCATCTTAATTATTTATTGTTATAACATTTAATCGATTTACCCAAACAGCCAATATTCCCGTCCAGGTGGATATAGTTGAGATTGGAAGCTTCAGCGCGAATCTAAACTTTACTGAAGTATCATTTCATTCAGGAAAACATACTTCTAATGGTTCGACCTGCGAAACATCTTGCAAAGCGAACAGTTCAGTCTGACGAAACTCCGCATTCGAGTCCAGAAGAAGCTTACAATCCATGCAATAAACTGAAAGATTCAAGCCAAAATGATAAAAAATTCAAAATGAGAAAACTAAGCTTTTAATAGAGGCAATTCTTGCTTGAATGAGGCGCTTTCAATTTCAAAAAAACCTCCGGTAGGATTATTTCAAACAATCATTTCGAGTTATTTCAAAAATTAATTTACTATCTCCTTCAACATTCTCGGCAATAGGGTTGATTTCCAAAAGTGTGGCGTCGCTTGAGATGAACAGATTGTAAAGCTTCTTGATGATGTCAACGGCCTGCTCAAGACGCGCACCGTCGAATCCCATCCGACTGGCGACGGTTCTCGCGATTTCCGAAGAGACTCCAGTTTCAATGTTGATTGGGACCTGAAAAAAAAAATCGGTAGTAAAAAAAAAGTTAATGAAAAAGCACCTTAATGATGGCGTCGGGATCCTTCTCAGCAACTTCTTCAATGTTTACGCCTCCCTTCGCCGACGCGATTATTATTGGGCCCTTAAAAAAGCTTTTTTTTAATTTTCAAATCTTGACGCTAATTTTCAAGCCTAACAATACTCAAAATTTACATTTGCCTCTCGATCCTGCGTGATTGAGAAGTAGTACTCACGGCGAGTGAACAGCCGTTCAGAAATCATTATCTTCAAAAAAACTTTAGTTCTAATAAATTTAAATTCAATACTTTTTCACACAGTTTTCCCTTGCTGCCGGTTTGTTTGGTTACCAAAGTATGGCCCAACATCAAGCTGGCTTTTTCTCTGACCTCTTCAGGCCTGAAAGTTTTCTTTTTATCCCAAATTCCCTCAAATAACATGAACTAACGAAAAAACCATCTGAACGCCGCCCTGAAGTCCCGAGTCAAACCTGCCCTTTCCTCTACCGCCGGTCAAGACTTGAGCCTTCACAACGTAATCCTTCACGTCTCAAAATCATCAAATAATCAAAATGTGTTCTTTTTGATACGATTCACTCATGCTTTGGGCGCGTTGGAAAGCTTCTTCGGCACTTTTTGCAACTTCAAACCGAGGTACCTACAAAATTCCAGCTTTTTTCCAAAAATAAATAATAAGAAACTCACTTTGATTCCATTCTTTTGCATATGTTTCATGCTGTGATGCTCGTGTAGCATCAAGTTTCTCGTCGAATTTGTAAATATCTGAATAAGTTCGCCTTCTAAAAAGTTATTTGAAAAATACCTTTTTCGAGATCTTTTTCATTACTGGCATATTCATACGTCTCAACATCGTACTCACAATGTATCTGAAATGACCTTTTTTCGCAAAGAAAAGAAAAAAGAGAGCAGACACGAGTCTAACACGTTTAAACTTTGTCAAGATTGAAGATAATAAAACGTGAAGAAAATTTCCATCTCATCAGACAAAATGTTTCGAGGGTCGAGGGAAAAATTTTTTTACAAGACCTATGGAATTTTTAATAGCACCAAGGAAGGAAGGCTATTCCAAAAAATGTTTATAGCGCTATAACCGAAACTTTTCTTATATTTTAAACGTGTTGAAATTAAAAACACATCGATTCTCGGAATGATCCAAAAAAAAAAATATAAAATAGAATAGGCCGATCGACCTGAAAAACTTGCACAGTTTCGCTTCACGGCAAAGTTTTGAAATTTTCAAGGTCCCTCCAGGGTCCGTGTTGGTTTTTTGGTTTTCTCTTTGGGAACTTTTAACTTGCGTATTTAGCCTATAGGCTAATAAAACGTTTAAACGTTCATCATGTAAATTCAGTTCTTTAAGAAGCCGGCTTGAAGCCACTGAAGATCTACATCCTTGAGATGAAAACAAATTTTTTTGATTGGTTCAAATCGTGGGATTTTGTAGGTCAGAAATGTTTATCTTGGCCTTTCAATTGTTTTCTTTAACGCTTTTATGCGAAATTTCAAATATTGAATGGCTCTTTGAGTAAATTGTCGTACTTCTTCTCGAACTTCATCCCGAGTATGTAATCTTTTAAAATTTCAATCTTTTTTTCTCTTTTTTTGAACAAAGGAACAAAAAGAACAATAGTAATCATTTATTTTGGTCTGTTGGTAGCAAATTCAAAAAATGAAAGCGTTCAATCGAATGATCCGTCGTTTCTGCTCATCTGCCTGAAATTTATATTTTTTTTGTGCAGAGAGAAGAGGAAAAAGCCCACTTGAACAATCCGTAGAACTGATTTCGTTTTCCTACGACACGGAACGGCGAGAAGAACATAGAGGAGACGTCATTGCGATTGCTCTGAAGTGTTTGTTTTCTACTTTTCAGAATAGGTGTTTTTTTTTGACATTATCAATCTAGGCTCGAAAGAGTTCTAACAAAGTAAGCTTTTTACTGGAGCATTCATAAAAATCATGTCTTTTTTCGAAAATTGTGTTGGTTCAGGACAGAGATGATATGATAACTTATAAAATAATTTTTTTATTAATCTTCTCACTATCAGAATCCCTTATCCACATTATTCATTAATCATTAGAAAGTCTCAAATACTAAAAAATACGCCTTTTTTGTGAATCAGATGTACAGAGTTGTACCACTTTGCATTAGAGGATTTTTTTACAAACTTTTGAGTTTCAAAAATCGAATTTTTGACCTTCGATAAATTGCTAGTCAAACTTACCCTCAATATAAATCCAGAGCCAATGTCCATAAGTAGAACGAAAACAAGAAGAGCAGAAAGCCAAAACCTTGTCATGATTCGGGCTTCTGAATTTGAAAAAAAGACTGCGAAACAGATGAGCAGCGAACGGAGCGATATTTTTGCTTACGAAAAATTTTTATGCAAATCTCGTTTCTCGGGATTTTTCAACACGAACATGTGACGTTTTTTTCTGAATTTGAGATGAATGAAAATGGCGAATTGTGCGGGAAAAGACGTGGTTATGAACAATAAGGAAGATAATTTCCATGACGAATCGCTCCAATTTTTTTGTTTTTGAACATCTTTTTGTTGATTGCTTTTCCTTACGCTAAAAAAAAGGTACAGAAGAAAATCTCTGTTGGTAGTCGAAATCGTCAAAATTGGAAAATGAACAAAATTCAACTGAATCACAACAAAATTTTAGTTTCAAATCCAAAACTTTTTATTCCGTTTTTGCTCGCTTTTCATTCAACTTAGCATCAACGTTTTGGGTTTTCTTTAAAAAATTCCAATCTTTCACATTCTTCGCAACGAAATATTCATGTAAGTCCCTGAAAATTGTTACAAGCGAATTGAAAAGAGCAGCGTGATATTAACAAGGTATAGAGACGACGAGCCGTTTTGAGTGTTATTTTGAGAAGTTGGAGAACTTCAGACATCCCAGCAAAGACTTTTTGTCAGATTCTCGAGCGCGAGTTTTTCAGCTTCATTTTGAAAAAATTAATAAAAGTGAGAATTCTTAGGAATTTTTCAAAAGCATAGAATACTGGAGTGGCATGTGAGGTACTCAGTGTGAAGTGTTCTTCGGGGGAAAAAAATTCTGAGAGTGTGAGAAATAACGTCATCGCACGTGAATCTCGAAATATACGATTGAATAATAATAAGCTTCTGCGCAAATCCTAATTTTTAAGCAAAAAAAAAATAATAATAAGAATATTACACCTGCAAGACATTTAAATAGGTATAGTGACGACAAAGTGGAAATTTATGAGCCAAATTTTTGGGTAATGTCATTTTTCTGAGAAATTGAAATGACTAAATCCATTTGCGAGGTGGAAATGAGCTAGACTTCCTATTCTGACGCAAAAAGAACGTTGTACTGAAATTTACTAAGTTTTGAACATATTTTCAGGTTCCACATATTTTTAATGTAATATACCTCGTATGAAAAATCTAGGATGATAAAAAAAAACAAAGAAAAATAGCAAATATAGTTTCATGCCTTTAAAATCGTGAATGATATCTAGAAGTCTAGTTGGAAGTTAATGTTTTATGTTCTTTAAACTTCATAATTTAGCGCAATACATGAAACCGGTACCTCTTTTAAAAATGCCCTTTTTCCGATATGAACTTCAAACTTTGAGGATAAACTTCTGTAAGGAAAAATAGAAACTGCATGGAAGGCTGAGAAACTTGTAGAAGGGTTTTTGAAAGTATATGTCGACGATTCAACTGCAGGAAACATTTTGAAGTTTAACCGATGACGCCATAATAGGAAAAAAAGACATAGCGAACTTCTCTGGAAAAAGATTCTCACAAATCCCTTTTAAATTTTAATCCCCACGAAACGCCACGAAAACCAGAGGGAGAAAAAATGAAGACGTTGAGGCATCGAAGAACACATGATTCTGTCAAGGGGCGGGGCTCACTGAGTCATCGTAGCTCTGGATCTTGGGAAAATGGAAATTGTTGGTTATGCGGAAGTTAGTCAATTCATATTTGAGATGTATCCGTACGATTCTTCCAAGGTTCTGCGTGAGCCGGGTCCTATCGGTCATTTTCTAAGCTCGACCAGGATCAAGTTGAAAGCATGGTCTTACCAGCGAGTCATCTCTCAATTTGGCTGGTCACTCTTCCGGTGTTTCAAAGTTGACTTGGTTTAGAATAACACAAACT
Organism: Caenorhabditis auriculariae; assembly: GCA_904845305.1. Taxonomy (NCBI): domain Eukaryota; kingdom Metazoa; phylum Nematoda; class Chromadorea; order Rhabditida; family Rhabditidae; genus Caenorhabditis; species Caenorhabditis auriculariae. The sequence continues at coordinate 143,198 of CAJGYM010000125.1, forward strand.
CAGTCTTGTCAGGTAGTCGTGAAATAACTGGGCTTTCTTGCAAACTTTCTATTACAATCGAAATTATTTTTCATTTTATTTTTTCAAAACTCTAAAATTGCATTTGAAGATATATATTAGACAGTAGTAAAAAGGTTTCAAAATAGGAATAACGAAAATTTCTAAACAGGGCGTTTAGATTACGCTCTTTCGCTTGGAAGAGATGTAAATACTTTTTGAATTAGAACTTAAAAAAATCGGTATTAGCTACGCACCACGAAATAACTTTTTCGAGAATCCAGAAAAGGGCTGAATAACACAAGAAGCTTCTTTTTCCCATTTCGGGAATTGAATAAATTTCCTACTACTTAAATATGTAAAGCATACTCTTTGTGCCGAACACAAACAATGGAGAATCTTGTCCAAGGATTACTAAAAAAAAAGTCAAAACGGACGGAAAACAAATGTAGAGGTAAAGTGAATTGAGGGCATCAGTTGGAAAAAAAGGCTTTTTGTTATATTATAATTTGAAAGCAATTTGAAAAATGCCTTTTCATTGCGGTAAACTGACATAGAACGAAAATCTTTATCTAATTTCGAAAATGGCTTTCCCGTTTACTTGACGAGCCACCCGATGCTGCGAGAACGAAATGCTTCTGGAAGTAAAAATTAAGGAAATTCAGTAACGGCTTTACAAAAAAAAATGTAATCTCTAGTCTCTTTTGTTTTCCTTACAAGTAAGATAGTTTTACGTTGCACTCTTGGATTTTCGGAAATTTTTCATGATATCTTTGATTTACCAAACGAAGACTCTGGAAATATCAACTTGCAAGAGTTTCTAGTTATTTTGAAAGATAGCTTCAAAAAGAGAATGATTCATTCAGGGAATAAGACTTTTTGGATCTTTCTCCATCTGGTTCATCAAAGAGTGTCATGGACAACTTTATGAACATCCAGAGTGAAAAGTGAAATTATTTTTTTTGTGATTGACATTCGAAAAAAAAAAACGGATGTATTATTATTATTTTTGAAGTAACTTCTTACCCTAGTTCTTCTTGGGTCCTAGATGGTAATAGAAGGTGCGAAGCCCGTTGAGCCCCATCCAACCGTTACCGCTCTCTCGTTTTTCTTCGGTTTGATACATCGATGGAGAAACTAAAAATTTTCATTGGTTGTTGTTTATAAAATAGGATCTCTTCGAGTTTCCATTTGAGATAAGAATGTGAGAAGGTTCCGCTATTTGATTAAGGTTGCCAATTTTTAACGCATTTTTGAAAATGAATAATTTAATGGTTACTGAAAAAGACTGAAAAAAACTTCTCTAGATTATTGACATTTTTCTGGAAAAATCATTGAGATTATTTCGTCTCAGAAAAAAAAACCCTCACCTGTTTTTTCAGACCACTTTTGATGTCTCGATGGGCCATCGCGAAGATGAAGGCGTGGGCGAGCCCGGACAGCGTCGCGCAAGTCCCCACGAAGAACGAAACCTCGTCTAGCCACTGCGAATTTCTACTTATAGGACGAAGAACTGAGATATAATTGAAAATAAGACAAAAATTCCAATGTTTTTACTTTTTCGGATGCTCATGGCGAGCAATAGGTTTCAATTTTTTTGAAAAGAATGAGAAAAAAATAATAATAATTTTTGAGCGAAATCACCAGAAAAAAATTAATCAGTTTTTAAATCTTTGATTCTTGATTTTTTTTGTTAAACATGCTGACAGCTTTTTGAAGTAAGATTGTAACTATTAAGCTTTACCTTGAGCTCTACAAGAGTGCCGACGCCATTCAGGCATCCTGGAACGACGCCAATCAACGCCGACGTCATCAAAATGTACAGTGCCACGCGGTTGGCCTGAAAGGTATCGAAAATTATTTTCCCGAAGGTTCAAAGTCTGTTTAAAACGTCTTGCTGTCTCGTTGAAAGGTTTTTTTTTAAATTTAGTAGTTTCCTGTAAGAAATTGGCGCCTTGGCATGAAGATTTTCGAACGGACCATTGAAAAAATGATTGACCGCTTTTTTGAGCTTTCTTCACGAGGAAACTTGGGGCGCTGACATCAGAAAAGCAATTTGCGCACCAATTCCATAAGAACCAAATCTGCTCTTTTTTATTATGGAAAAGTAACGGATAGTGGTTCCGAGTTTATCTCATTTCCATGAGAAAAAAAACGAATCAAACATTTTCTTTGATTATAAAACTTAATCAAACTTTAGTTTTATTTTTTTTATTAAAATAAAAACTGGATGGTATCTAGTTCTGAAATGGACATCACTACGCTGTATTTATACTAGGAACTAAAGAAAACTTGCTTGTTTATTCAATTGAACTTCGTTTGATAATTTAAAAAAAAAAGAAATGAAAAACTCACGCTCTTGTCTATTTTTCGAAAGTTGCTCTTCTCGATTTCTACAATTCTTTTCGAAGAACTGCTATGTGTGCACAAATGAAACATGATCATCAAGGTGAGGATGAAAGACAGCAGGTTCATCACCATGTTTGAAAGGCCCCACCAGACTCGGAACGTCTTAAGAAAATAAAAAATCAGGCCGTCATTTTGGACATAACCACAAGTTAACTAACATTTTCTGGTTTTCACTTAGGCGATCTATTGGAAACTAACTTTGTTTGTGAAGCAACCAAAAGAGGCGCAGCCAGGGACCTCGCGAATATCGACCAGTATTTGAAGCAAAATCCAATCGATGAAAGCTAGAGTTAGGGCGAGTACAAAGGCGGCGATGCTCCACCTGAAAGGAACATTTTCTATTTTCATTTTTCGATAGACGCATCAAAAGTTTATCTTCACCCAGGTATCAAATGAGAAACTTTGCAAAGTAATTCACTCCAATTGTGTAGGCGAACCATAAATCTGCCCTAAATGTGTTGTGCTCGAACGTGTTAGGAGCGTGAGCATCGACCAACGTGTTTATCAAAAATGGGTGAAATATTGAAAAGGTTCGAGTGACGAAATAGGAAAACAGCAAGAAATTTTGAGAATCAAAAGTGCGAGATCGTGATAAACATTCGAAGAGGATACTTTGTTTTTTTATATGAAATCAATAATCATGTTAACTTATGTAGATTCTTAGAAAAAAATGTCTCTGCAAGGTTTAATATTTTTTATAACGAAGAAAGTGTTTTTTTGTTTACAAACGAGCTTCAGTAACGCTGAGCAATTTTTAAGTTTGAAAAATTTGCATACATATGTCTTACCACCTTCAAAAAAACATTCGAGCTGTTTAAGCGGATTTTTTTTTGTTTTTGTTGAAATTCCCGCCTCAAAATCGCTGATAACTTGCCTCTAGTTTCTATATCTTTTAATCTATCAATATATCACAGAGCTATTATTTTTTGCTTTCGTCGTTATTCAAAAAAAAAAAAGTGTTGCCCAATGAGTAACTCGCACATCTTCTTGGACTTTCTGTAGTACTGGGCGGGAAAGCAGAGCGCGAGGACGCGGTCGACGGCGATCGCCGTCGTCACCGTGCAGCCGCTTTTCATCAGGGCTGCCGCCGGTCCAAACAACGGTACAATCACGCGGGGATTGTACTCGAACGTTTTGCCTGTAACAATTTTCGTTCACAAGATAATCAATGGGATAGGTCGATTAGGTATCGTCCAAGCTCTATTAGGGATTCGTTCCGATTTTCAATCATTTTAAACCTCCATCTAAGTCACAATTATCTCAATGAACATTTTAATCAGAATTTTAACATTTTTATTCATTCCAGAACTGCAACACTTCCTGTGAACGCTGTTTGAACTTGAAAAAAAAAATCGAAATGCCAAGAAGTCAAAAATAACTTTGAACGATTTAATTTTCTCCGAGAAATTGTCAAGGATAATAATCTCACGTTTTCGATGACATGGACAAGGAATTGCTCGCGCAATCATAGTACCGTAGGAAAATGTATGTTATTATAGTTTTTTTTTTTGCAAAATTCACTGACTTCCACATCAAAATGGAATGGAAAAAACAGGAACTTGAAATTTGTGAGGTTTTTTTGATGAAAAAAAGTTCAAACCCTATAATTTTTTTAAACTTAAACTCTTCATAGAAGTTTTTTTGATTATATATGCTTAATGGGGATCCTTTTGAGTTTCTCACAGGTCTATTATTATTGAACTTATGGGCTCCAAGTTAGCTTTGAGGACCCGAAAACGGCTGAAGAGCATCAAAATTTGGGTATTCGGCTTTAGACAGGAGTAACAAATGAATTTTATCGTAGTGAAGACTTTTTTTTTAAAGTGACCGTAGTTAACGGCCTTGAAATGTCTTTTTAAAAATTCCAGACCAGACAGTTTTCAATCAAATTTATACGGCAGTTCAACGCTTTTCACACTTTCCGAAGTTTAATTTTTTGCCCACTTTGCCAAAAAAGATCACCTGATGGAACCCATCCTCTGAAAAGAATAATGAGGTAGGGGAAATTTATGGAAGCGTAGACAAAGTCGATGAATGCCAGAGAGACGAGAAGAATGAGGTTGTCATTGCGCATGAGCCGCTTGTCTCCAGACCAAACAAGGAGCACGACGAGGTTGGAGGTGATCTGCAGCACGCAGATCGTCATCAGGAACACGTTTACTCCAAGAACCATCTCGTTGGTGATCATCTTCTCTAAACTCTTCTTGTTATCAATCGCATGAGAGAGAAAGTCTGTTTCTGATAGGAATAGGTGACATCAAAGAGCTCAGTGGCTTAGTTTGCTAGGATGCGAAGTTGCATAGCAAAATTTTTTAATTTATATAGTTGCGGATTCCTAAAGCGTCATTGGCGCTTTCCAAATGAAAAGATCTGTTGTGGAGCTTATCATCGAAAAATTTTTGTTATCCAAAATATCGTAAAAAAAATTTAAAAATCTAATAATCTTCTTAACTTTTCAGGAAAATTGTGAACCTTCCTAATTAGACTCTCTAGAAGCTTATTTAGCTCAAAAGGAAAAAAAAGCAGCCTGATAACTTGATGAAAAGGCCTCTGAGATGTACTTATAGATTCTAGATGCACATATATCCTCTGATGCTGAATCTTGGAAGATGAAAATTTCTAATCGGTTTTGAAAAATACAGACACACATTTTGAAAATTAACTTTGATAAAAGCGGATACCCTAAGCAATTATAATGGCAAAAAAGTCAAAAAAGAAAGTTATTTCTGATGTATCGTCCTTGCTCCTGCAAAAAAAAAAACGTTCCAAAAATGAATTCGCACAAGGACATACATTTGAAGCAATGTGCGAGAGCAATTTGGCCGTTTTGTGGGCGTTCCGAAGTTTTTTTTTTCAAAGGCATATGCTTTGATCAAATTTTGATTTGATTCGTTTGAAACAACGTAGTGAGTTGGAGCAAATCAAATAAATCATGTTAGAGAAAAAAACGAAACTATTTTTGGATTTCTAGAACCGCTTTTTTCTTAGAAAACTTTTTCGAACACGTTCGAGTGAGATTACGTGTTAAGTTAGAAATTTCATCTAAACTTCTTCAGTTCCACGGAAGAAATAATTTTTAAGGTCATTAGATTGATTCAAAAAACGCCATAAACTTGCAGATTTTGGAAATCTTGGTTAATGCAGATCGTTTCTTCATAATCGATCCCTTTATTAACTATTTTCCATATAGTTCAATTCTTCTATTATTTTATAGAATTATTAAATAGAAGAAATTTTATCGTAAATTAATTTTGAAAAAAAAAGGATTCCGGTTCATTATAAAAAAAATCATAAAACGTGAGTTACTGAAGATTAAATTAATCTCCACTTCCCTTTTAAAAAATGAACGGAAAGTTTAAAAAGCCATATAATTTGGTCCGCTAACGCCGAGGCGGAAATAAGATTACCGCGTCTACATCAAAAAAATTACGCAAAAAAAAACAATAGAATTAAATTTTGAGTTTTTCAATTAAAAACTTTCTGGCTACCATGGGAATGGTTATATGAGCGATAAGACGTGACGAAATGTTGAAAAAAGGCGGTTGGAAGGCCGATTTTCAACCTTCTAAGTACCGCCTTTGCAAAAACATTGTATGTACTGATTTGATAGAAAATTCGTCGACGGTTCCGGTTAGAACTAGCAATTTATCTCACTTTTTAAACAAAAACAAACGAGAAGCTCACGCAGTTTACAAAAGGAGGAGTTGGCCGATTTCAAGTGTGGAGATAGAATAAAATTATTGAAAGATGGGTCTTATGGCAGTTTGATAAGGTGTAATTTTTAGAGGTAAACTACGAATTTATTAATAAGTAGTTCTAACAAAAAACAACAGTGAAATTGATCAAAGTGCATGTAAATTGGTGGTTTTTGCTATTTTCAGCTATAAGTGTTGCTCAAAGATACGAGATCATCCACTTATATCTTGAGCTCCGCCTTTTTTTCAGATGGTCTTGATGAAACCATAAACATCGTAAAATGGAGATCATTAATTAGAGATTATTCTAATAGCCTATATTTATAAAGAAAAGAAGGAAGGACAGGTGCACTCAAGCGATAAATTTTAGAGTGCATAAATATTTGTGAAAAATAAACTCTGATTCGTGTCAGAACTTAAAAAATCAGTAAAACTTAGAGAAGCTGGTAATTGAGCGTTCAACGAAGTAGCAAGTCAATGAAATGATTCCACCGTAATCCGTAAATTCCCTTGAGAAATCGTGGCGAAAGAAGAATAGTGGAAGGGGAATCATGTTTCTAATAAATTTGACCTTTCTTCAAAACTTAAAAGCTAGGGAAGTTCATAACACTGCAAAATTCATTAGCAGATATATGATATGAAGGAAGTGTTCAGAAAAATTGGATTCATTAGTTTGTTTTCAAGTTGAAACTGCAGGAAACTTCTCTGCAATTTTTTCAACAAAATAAAATCCAAATTAGGCCCGTGAGAAATTTGAAAAAAGGCGTGGCTGTTTAGAGCATTGAGAATTAGTCGCGAGGAAAGAAAATGGGTCAAAATTTCGGCGCAAAGGATTTTTATAATTATGATGAATGACAGCTTCATGGGTGAGTTCGGTGTGCAAATCACTACTAGAACGCACTCATGGGAAGTTTTGTGAAAATAGAGTCATTTTTTGGTGAGAGTTTCCTGGAAAAAAACGCGTTTCGCCTTTAAACATATCTTTTTTATTCCGGCAAGAAAACTAGTTCAAATCTAACTATTATAATTTGTTGAAGATTTGATTAAACTTATAACGCTGTGACTAACGGCTATATACCCCTTTAGCGACTGAATTAGGTGATTTTGGCTGTGATATGAGCCTCGGCGCGCAAATTTATTAGATTTGTGCAAAAAAAAGTTTATCTTCTGTTCGTTTATTCTACTTACTTCCAATAAATGCCCTAAAAAAAAATGAACCCCCTTTTTTGCAGAACAGACTCGCTAGTTAAATGGCCTAGGTCAACTTCAAGGATCCTGAAAATCAATTTTTTTATTAACTTGTCAACTTAATTTTTAAAAATTTTTTTAAAGAAGGTTTTTCATGCTTTCAAGAGGTGAAGGAAATTTTAAAAAAAGGTAGTAGTGCTTTCAAAATTTGGAATATTACCGCAGGTGAAAAGGAGATCAGAGTCCAGATTATGATTGCTAGGATGAAATCACGTAGCTTTCGACATTTTTTTAAAAACTGAATTTTTAGAATTTTGAACTTTCTGCGATTTTCTTTAAATCAGGAAGATTCGAACAAATTTGATTAAGAGAGTCAACCTCACAGCTTTTCATACGCAACTTCAAGGAAAAATCCGAATTTTTTGGCTAAACTTTTTTTCATGCATATCTTCTATAAGATCATTTTTTTTTTCAATTTCCGCGCTAAGTTTTTTGGATATACCAATCTTGATTGTAACCTCAAAAAATCATCCATATCAGTGTGCGAATCACCGGATTCTCATCGAGCTACAACAGTAAAGTAGTACAAAACTACTACCAATTGCTGAAAGAAGGCGTTTTTTCGGAGTTGAGAATTTTTTCGCAGAACGCACCGGAGAATAATGGACGAGGCGAGGATGAGCAACACGACGACTACCAGGCGGCCGCTGAATCAGCACCGCCGGCGAACACAAGGAGTACCATTGCGGATGTGGGTGGGCAACTCTTCGCCGAGGCCCTTAAAAGTCGTCGTCCGGCGATTCTCACTCCATCCTGAATTCTCCGAATGCTCCTCCAGCTTCTCGCCTTCGCTTCCATCGCCACAGGTTCTTGTTTCGGAATTTTGACTGCTCCTTTCTGTTTTCACAACCGCAATTCTTACCCGTCTTTTGAAGAATTATAATCTACTATCAATGATGGAAACGATTACTGTATAGTAGGATTTTTCGAAATCTTGAAAAGGCCATATTTCGGGAATTCTCTTTTTTGTTTCAGATTTAACTCAAGCGCGCTTGAAGAATCTCGAAAAATTCCAACTTTGCACTTGAATGACTTTTTTCATTTTGCAACATTTTTTATTGATCCATTTTTAAAGTTCATATGAAATATAAGCTAATTTTCGCGAGAATAATCTGCTTAAGATACTAATAAAGCCCTACCGTAACCTGTGACAAGCTAGTACGGTATATCCATTGTCAAGAAAAAGATGAATTCTAGAGAATTTGAGCTTATCGAAGAGTTCTATCCTTATGTTTTCTCTTCAGCGGCTCTCGGTCACTATGTACCAGCGCCATTCCTTCCCCGACCGGGAAATCCGTCCATCGGCGGCTACATCGTTCCGCAGCCGAACTTCGTCCCCCAGCCTAGCTTTGTTCCTCAAGGTGGCATCATCATTCCGTCTTCTCCGCCGCTTCGTCCGCCAATCTTCCCTTTCGGACCGCGACCGCTAACTCCGCCACGCATCTCGGTACTGTATTTCTGGCTCCGCTTGATTCTCGCTTCTTTCTGCAAAAAAATTACAAAGTTGTTAGGTACTCATTTTTCTCTGCTGAATAATTTAAGCTTCAGAATTAGCAATTTTCGCAGATTGACGCCTTCAGGATATCATTTCAGATTATCAACGAGTGTTTCAGCCACTTTTTTTTTAATTTCAAAGGTTCGAGTAGAATGACATTCCTTGTCTGCACGAAACAGAAAGATTACTGAAAAGGGAAAACCTTGAACAAATATTGCAACCCTGAAAATAGAGTACCAGTATTCAAAACCTTTTATATTCTAGAAAAATTTATTCCATCAGAACTGCCGAGTGTGCAAAGTTTGCTGTGACGCAACCGTGCCTATCTTGCGGCCACCGACTCCCGCCGTCATTGGCGCGACCGGCTATAACCAGCAAATCGTGATCCGTCAACAGCAACAGCAGCAGCGTAATAATTAGTTTCTTCTCAAAAATAACAGGAAATAGCCTTCAAACGCCTTGTAAGTTGTTTCAGCCTGCTGCCCATGCAGCACTTCGTCCTGCGTCACTCAGACACAGAATCGGCCTTAGTAAGTTCAATTCAACGTTATTTCAACCTTTGACAAGTTCAGCCTCCCACTGCCGCCCCTGCCCCCGCCTTTCTTGCCACCAGTGCCGGTGATCATCCCGCCACGGCCTCCAGTTATTTCGGCCCCATGGTACTGATTACAAAAAGATAGAAATGGCATAAAAATGTAGATTAAAAGCTTGACTCCCGGGTACAAATTTGAGAAAAAAAAAAGTGGGAAACGATCTCATTCCCAACTCCGAATGGTTCTTTTGAATGTGTCACTGAAAAAGATTGTAATATGAAGTTTCGAAGCGAAAGTCCTCGGCTTTTTTTTTCCAGGTGTTCCCCGTAATTTCCGAGTTAGATTAGTAAAGAAAATTGCGTAGGATGGTTTTTTTTGGTTTTCCCTTCAAAATGAAGTACAGCGTTTCTTTTTCGAAGATTTAAATTACATTTTAAGCATCCAGTGTAACATCTGAGTACGGAAAAAAAGAAATTTGCCTTGTGAAGATACTGAACTTTTGAAAACCTCGTCATTTTCTCGTTTTCCAGCCAATCTCCTTCGTCACCACAACCGATTCCTGGCACTCCTTGGTGAGCTTATCTCGAAGGAAACCAAAAATAAACAAAAATTTCTCTCAGCTCAACGACGACCATCATCCGTCCTCAGCCTGGTAGCGTCTACCGTCAGCCGCAGCTTCCATTTCCTCAGTTGCCTTATGTTAGCATGCCTTCTTACCAGACACCTCCTCCGAGCTACATCGTCCCTCCAACCACCACTCAGGGCTACCAGACTCCTCCACCAACCTATGCGACGCCTCCACAAACTTATGCGACGCCTCCACCAACTTATGCGACGCTTCCACCAACTTATGCGACGCCTCCACTAATTTATGCGACGCCTCCACCAACTTATGCGACGCCTCCCCCGACTTACGCGACCCCGCCGCCTGTCAAATATGTTCAGCCAACCTATGTTACCGCTACCAATTCCTATGTTGTGCCAACGCAGCCGCCACCAGCCTACGCCGTCGTCGACAAGTACAGAGTTGCAGGACCGTCTGTTTATCCTCAGCCTGGTGTTCCTCAACCGATTCCTGTCCCACAGCCGTTCCCACTTCCAGTGCCGGCTCCGCAGCCTGTACCTCAGCCACAGCCTCTTCCGTTTGTTTTTCTCATTGAAAATATTTGGCTAGTTATGTAGGACAGTCAGTCAAGTTTTTTTTTGCTAAAAAATGACTTACTCCGAAAAAAAAAGTAGAAAAATTTTGCCGATTAATTAAAAAAAAAGAGGAAAAGTATTGGCTTCACGGCTTTTTGATAAAAAGCTTCTAACGGTAATTTTCTGAAAGTTTCACTTTTTGGGCTTCAGAATTACATGCTTCATGACTTTTTGGGCATCTTCATTTAACGAAATTCGAGTTAACGCTTAATGTTTTTTTCTGCTCGGTCGAACAAACTTTATCAAACAGATACACGCCAAGACAACCCCAGCCAACGATTCCCCCAGTCGTGCCAGGTCAACCAACTTCATCGCAGTAAATATTTCCTGAACTTCTTTGAAAGATTAGAAAATACTTAAGGGGATGCTGTTTCGTGACCCTACAATCCATTCAGGCGACAGTCAGTTGTGGCGGCCAGGGTACTCAGGTAAAACGAATCGCAAGAAACAGCTATTTGAGAGTATTGAAATTCTTTCATGATACTGTAATTTCTAGTGCTGCACCAGAGGCGACTGCTCAACTCTCAGGAACATGACCATTAACATTCAGTCGAGTGAGAATAATTCTATTGTTCTATTAAATGAATAACACATTCAGACATTGTGATCCCACAGACGCGCATGACGTGCGACGAAGCCATCCAACGTGGATACATTCAGTGAGTTTGAAATTGGTTGAAGATTCCGAGGAACGTGTAGAAATAGAACAGTTCTGTGAGCTGTTCAAAATTCAGTTTTTTTTCGGAAGGTGGGAATCTTTGACTGTAGATTTTAGTGGTACTACTGTGAGAATGGAACGGTTTCACCCATTTTTTCGAGTAACTTCTTACTTCTCTTTGTTTTTCGAAAATCCGAACGATCGACCTTTTTTGGTCATTCTTCATAATAGTAACCAACTGATCCATGATTCTAGAGCGTCGGCCATTTCGGGCTTCTGCACGACTTACCGGCCATTCGAGCCGTCCTACAATCCTTATGACAGCTCTTCTACTACCACTATTACCACTCCGATCGTCGTCGTCGGTGACGTCACGACCGTCACTCCTTATAATGATTACGTCACCAAGTGGGATCACAGTTGTAGAGAAAGTTGAGCAATGTATTTCAGGCCCAACGCGGGATCATCACCGCAACACTTTGAACAGGTGACTGAGTTTTTTTTTTACTCTTGCATGTTTTTTTCTCTGGATTGACCCCGCCTTTTCGAGATTTTGAATTTTCTGTAATTATTTTGAATCTTTCAAGTGGTCATCTTTGGACTCTGAAGGCTATTGAGTAGCTCTTCTAATATTAAAAATTTGCATCAGAATAGTTTTTTTTTTCAAGTGATCATATTTTTTTATGCTAAGAGAACTTGAATCCTCTCAAAGAAAGGAATTATATACATTTCTAAAACTCAGAGAAGGCTAATCAGTGACGTCATTATTTACATAGAAAGGAATTAAATACATCCTGAAAAGCAGAAAATTTTATTACGGCTTTATTCCAAAGGTCGAATCTCCTTATTTTTAATTTCCTTGGTGAAGGAAATATGTCCTATTTCGAAAAGCTCATGTCCTCAAAATTTCAAACATATTTTAAAAATCATTCTGTGAATCACTCAAGTTGAGAACATGATTAAAAGTCTAGCATATCTATTTTGAAAATTGAAAATCTGCGTCAGACTCAGACTCATTTTCGACTCAAATAAAAGTTAATAGAAGTGATGTCACCGGCACCGCTGTCATTCTCAATATGACTCGAAATGATTAAAAAAAACATCATTTCAATTTCTCTTTTCAGAACTCGGCGTCGGTGTCAGTCTTCTCAGCCTTCTTGGCCCTTGTCATCTGCACGATCTTCTTCTGCTGACGTCATCACCACGGATGCAACGATATCTTTGTATTGTAATGATATTAACGTTATGAACTTCACAATAAGACTGCTATTTATTACTCGTGACTCGAAAACAAGAAAAAAAAAGGTCAAACGAAAGGTCACTTCATGGAATTTCGAAGGAAAGATGAAGTTTCGAGAGCCAGGAAGAAATTTCGAGTTTGATTTTGAGTCAGCCTGGTTTTGGTTGTATCTTTCTCCGTGTAGGCCGAGATTTAGCCGCCACTCTAAGACTCTAACATTATATCGATGCGAAGGGAAAACAATACATCAAAAGTTTATTTCACAATATTTCCACGTTCATTTTTCCCGGAACAGAATGATTCGAACTGAAAAACGAGTAACACAAACGAACAAAAGGCTAGCCGTATTATGCACTACACCATAGGGTTAAGAAGAGTCGTCGAGTGGTTTCTGTTGAGCCTCAAGTTTTTCTTTTTCTTCGGGCCATTAGGAACGCGGAAAAGCTGAAATTAGTTTCTTGGTTGGACTTTCCTGTCTTTGGACTGTCTGTGATCTTTTATTAGTAACCTTGTCGCGGTTTTCGAAGAATCATATGATGCAGTTAACCTTTTTTTTTTGAGCGGTTTTCCGAGCTGTTTCGAGCCATACTTGTCATCTGCACCTTTGAACACCACAGTAAACATTTTTGAAAAAAAATATGCGAACAATGTTGTACTTCATCGAAGTTTTCTTGAAAAGCCCCGACAAGATCGATTTTAAGAAAAAAAAAACTCAACAAAGAATATTTTACACGATTAGTTTGTCCCTTTATAATTTTTTTATTGAGTATTGAGTGATTTTCTCATAAGAAGTTTGACATGGGATTAGATTAATTCACTTGAAATAAATTTTTTTCTTTGTGAAAAAAATGGGAGTAAAATCAAAATTTATTCGATTATTCAGCGTGTTTAAATTAAGCACGGATGAAACACCAAAAGGTCATCAACTTTTCGAAATTTTCAATGAATAAAAAAAGGAACTAAAGAACTTTTTCAGAAGTATACACCCAAAGTTTTGCAAGTCGATCTTTATGCAGAAGTTGGGGTCAATTTTTTTCACTTTTTTTCTGATCAAAGGGATAATTTCAGCATTTTCAGGACTCCTACCTGAATTTGGGAACATTCTCCGGAATGCGAAGGCGTCCGAGGAACCAGGCTTATTCTCGTCGTTGCGCACGAACGGTAACCGCAGCATCATCCTCCGCTTCAGGGGCACTCTTCCCGTCTCGACACTGAAAACAAGATTAGTTCCAGAAAGTTGAAAATAAAGCACTATCCGAGAAATTGGCCCCCGAAAATGACCTTCAGTGAAAAAACCCTTGTAAAAAGTCAAAGCTTCGGTACAAGTTTCAAACTTTTTATTTTGAAAAGATTACATTTATTTTTGAATGTTTTTGGCGGCTTATTACATCTCTTATTAAATTCTCAGATTTTTATCTTTAGAAATAATCTTAAAGGTTCTGGCTGATAACTTTTCCAGGTAAAAAAATCATGACTCTTTAGTACGAAATTGAGAAACGGACGAAGGTCTGAAGAGAACCCAGACAACGAATATTTCCTCTACTTCTCTGATGTCTCTTCAGGCCACCGCTGTTCTCACATCCGCTGACCATTTTTGACCTTTGTTAGGGTTTACTCGGTTCGCGAAACCAAAACAAATAATTTTTAACCAAAACTTTAGAAAAACTTTTTGAATATGCACAATAATTTTTTTTTGTTCTGAAGCATTTTTTGAGAAACGTTCCACTCTAATTTTAATTTCTATTTTTTCCAATTTTGTAATACGTGACAGGAGACTTGCTACTTGCTCAAATCAATGTTAAAGGCCATACACTGAGTTAGTAATTTATGAAGCTGTCCAGTGACAAAAAACAATAAAAGGCTTTATGTAAGTTACAGACTAAGAACCAAAACGAACCTAGCAAGACATGTGAAGAGAAGAACGCAAGCGAGCAGGACGCGCAAAATGCGCATCACCGGTTGCTGCAAAAATGACGAGATTCGGATTCGAAACGAATGAGAATCGTCAAAAAATTATGGAAACGGTTTTTCAGGTGTCTCGATCGCCTGCAAAAAAAAAGAAGTTGTCTGTCGCGTGACAAAATAGAGAAAAGGGTATGAAAACGGAACTGGACCTCTATAACGAATTCTGTGCATTTGAAGTAAAATATGGGAGGAGCAACTCAACTGAGGCTCATTTCCGAAGGAGAGGAAGGAGAGGCTCCAGACAATTGGGCATCGAAAAAAGAGAGGATGACCTAATATGTTCTTTCTGATAAAAATTAGTTTCAGTATGTACTGGTCGCTCTTAATTTTTTTTTTTTTGATACAGAATCTTTATAAATAGCACTTTCTTATGAAAAAGATTTTACAAAGAAAATTTTGGGATTGAGACTTCCCTGAAAGTAGGCCAGAACACTCTTTGATGTACCAGAAGAATATCCTAAAAGTCTTTGACATTGGAGTTTCCTTTCTCAAAAATAGAAAGTTGTGCAGGTTGAGACTTTCAAGGTCTTCATTTGGTATAGCAAGGAGTGATATGACCATTTTCCAGGAGATTCACAGCCACAATGACCTTCCTTGCTAGGTTTGAAGGACCAAAGCTCCTTCCTTAATCGTTTTCAGCAACCGACAAAATGATCGTTTTTTTGTTTTGTAGTTCGACTACATTTGTTTTCGTTCCAGCCGAAATAAGCAAGAATGAATGTTACCTTTTTTGCTCGGCTCAGAAATCACTTTTTCAATAGTTTTTCATAGACTTGGTCACTTTGAAGCGTCCAGAGAAGATCAACCAATAAAGAAAAAGTGCTCGAGAATTGAAATTTTTATTTGAGGACATTTTTTTGAAGCTTAGAACTCAATTTTTGGAAGTTATAAGCTCATCTCACCTTATTTTTTTAAATAATAGGTTGATTAAAATGTAACAAATGCGAGAGAAAGTCAAAAAAATCAAAAATACTATTTTTTTGAGCATTTTTTTGGGTACATGAAAGCTTAAAGTTATAAATGAACATTTCTCGATTACATCATAGAAGTACACGGGAAAAAAATCACGAGATAGCTGGTCATACGAATAAAATCATTTTTCTCTTATTTTTTTTCTGAAATTTGTGGTTTCCTATGAAAAATCTGCGTGTGACATTTAGAGATTTGTAGCCCGACACGTTTTAATTCTGTTTTGCCAATTCTCTCCAAATGTCGGGATATCAAAAGAGAAAACAATAGAAATGTGTGCAAAATTTTGATATGAATGAAAAGAGAAGAGATTTGTAGCCTTTAGTCACAGGATCGACTCTCATGATTGCTCATTTTTCGAAAAGTTAATTTTAGCCGTTGTCTGATTAATTAAATACACCTACGAGCTCATGTGACGCAATGGGAATATTCGTATTCCCAAACTTCCTGGCCATGTGAAATTTGAAGCTATTCAACTTTTTTTTGAATTTTTCAAAATTTTGGCTCATGAGTTTCCCATTGAAGAATAGTAGGACAAATAATGAAGTGAATTCAGAGCGAACTATAAAATTTTCGGCGTTTTTGGTTCCACTTTAGGGATCGATTCCAAAGTTACAGGCTCCTTTTGAACCTGAAAATACAGAATAATGGGATTTCAAAATTGTCAGTTTGATGAGACTAAAACTGTATGATGGTTTTTTCATTGAGTCTCTTTAGAAATAAATGTTGAATTTCTACAGAAATTGGCGCAAGTTTAAAATGTTTTAAGGGACACTGCAGCTTTTTAACGGTGCTCTGCTTTTTCAGCGCGATTGGTAGCGGACGAAATACAGCAAGAAACAGTCCGAGTTTGAGTCTTACAGGTGATCTCTTCGATTTGGTTAACCTTCAGCCAATCATTCATTTATATGTTTATCAACTAGGCAGTGAACAAGAACTTTCAAAGTTGTATCGAACAACGGCCTTTGGCGAACTAGAAGTCCAAACGTGTAGTTGAAAGTATGGTCTTACGGTCCTTCGCCTCGTTATTCCGCGCGAAGTCCGTTCAGTTGCGCCTTGAAGAGCTCAGAATGGAGTGGATCTTGTGCTGGAGCCCAGAGACCGTGCTCTGGGCGGAAGCCTCGGAATGAGAGCAAGCACTCCGAATGAAGACTACGCTTCGAAGTAATTTTAAGCTTTTTTGTTGGCGCAATCAAAACGAAGAGCGAAACCTTATCAAAAACTAATAAAAGTCCGAAATTTCGATGCGTAGGCAGAAAACCGCGTCCAAATGATAGAATTTTCAAGTTTTATAGAGAATTAGTAGACTCAATGGGAAGAAATAAATTGAAAAGTGTGTAATTGTGAAGAAAAAAGGGTGTCAGCTGAGAGCGACCGGAAATATGACAGCTCAGGGAGAAAAAGGAGTCGTGGGAGAACTTCCTCATTCTTTTACCTACGTCGATGAGACTTTACTTTATGTGATGATTTTATCATTTCCAAAAAAAACTAGTTTTCAGTTGCTAATTAGAACGGGGAGAAGCGCATCGTTTTCCAGAATCCACATCACTTAATCGGCTTATTCATTCAATTACTTCATAGCAATTTATGAGCAAACCTGGAGATTATTATGCATAATGAGGTAATCACTCGAAGGAATAATCTTTTGATAAGAATTTAACAAAAGTTATGCCAAAGGGTATCAATGTTAAAGCTTGAAGAATTAGTTGAAAAAAATTTCTACCAAAATTTACGCCTTGAAACTTCTCTCTTCGCCAACAGTTTTAACAACAAGTTTTGCAAACCTCATAAAAAAAATTGAGAATTTAGACCTCACAAATTAATCGAGAGCCTTTGAAGTTCGTGCGTTACAAAGTTAGGAGAAAAGCTTTTTGCCGCTTTCTATTCAGAAGCCGAATCTTGTGGGTGGTCTGCGGGATAGACGTCATATACAGGCGCGTCCTTTAATAAATTGTCCCGGCCAAATCCCTCTTTATCGTTTTTTTTTTCGTCAATACCAGAACAAAAATAACGTCTTTCTGTTCAGAAAACGAATAAAAAGTCTTTTTTTCGTATATTTCTGAAACTTCAAAATTAAGAAACAGCTGGTTGGACTATAAACTATTAAGCACGGCCGTCGTTATCTTGATCGCTAAAGTAACCGTGAAAGTTCAAAGAAGTACTGGTTTTTTTTCGTTTTCCCAAGTCGTTGAAATCGCGTTCCAATGAAGATCAAACCGAGATAACTTCAACGATTCGGCGATTCCTAAAGGTTATTTTCAATTTTGACAAGTTTTATGGAACGAAATGAGAAAATCGTTATCTGCAAATACTAAACTTTTCGATTTGGCAGTTGACTCTCTATATTTAATATTCATTTATCAAAAATATAACTGACGCGGAAATCCGGAAAAAAAACAGAATCGATCTCTTTTCAGACTGCTCCAAAAGCTTCTTTGAAAAATTTAAAAACCTTATTTTTGTCTTTTTCAGAGTTCGTGAAGCAGTTTCTTGTTCAGAATTTTTCACTGAATTCAAAAATATGACTTTTTTCAAGAAATTCGCATTACGAACAAAAAAACCCTTTTAAGACCGAAATGGACAGCCCAAAAAAACTGTTGGCCAGCGCCCGGGTGGAACAAGTTAGTCGTTTTTTTCATAAATAAAATACATTTTTCTTATGGAAAAAAATTTTTGCTTGAATAAAACATTTGACTCTTATTTCCCAGATCGAAAATACTAAAGCCATTGATTCACTTTTTTTGTTCAAAAAAATTTCAACTTGTGCGAATTCAATTTTTGTGCGCATTATTTTTGCGTTTTTTCAAGTTTTTATTCTAGTTTTTGTTACATTAAAAAATAAAAATTTCATGTCGTTTTCATTTGAAAAATCAACTTCTGCGTTTAGATTCATGAGTTTTTCATGTACCTCTGAAAAAATATCCAACCGTAATCTTTTTTCTTCTATTCCTATCGTAGGAACGATAATCTGGGAAGGAATTCTACGTTATTTCCTCCTATCTCAACTTAGATTTTGCCCAGTTCCAAAAAATCTCGTTGAAAATGCCTTTTTTTTCTCAATTTGTCGAGACGAGTCAAAATTTCACGAAGAGCCGTGACGAGACGAGATCTCGAACAGCCCCGGTGTTGACTCCAAGTCATTTAGTGTGAGGTTTTCGCGCCCCAAAGATTTTGCCGATCTCCCCAAAACACCATTTTGATGTTTGAACGAACGCCACATAGGAACAAAGTGGTAATTAACCCAAAATCAAAGCAAAAACAAGACAAACCGTTCACTCTGGAAATTGTGCCCCTCCGAACAAGGAACAAAAGCGACTGGCACAAATGTTGTTTCGCGGTGGCAGAACCAAACGCTACTGCTTCATAGTCGTCGGCGGCTGGAACGAGTTCCGACGTCGGCGGACGCCTCCTCCGCGCCCCCGACTACATATAAGAAGCGCCAAGTTGCAGCTGCTGCACCGACGTCGCTCACATGGACGAGAAGCAGAAGATTGCCGAGGCCGACGGCCTCAAGCGACTCGCCTTTTTCGGTTTGTTCCCTTCGAATTTCATTCGGCCGTCCGTATATTTCTGAGTTTTTCTTTCGGATAAGAGATTATCCTTTATAAGCCCATTTGGTAGATCAGAAAAGAGGCTTTTTCCCACAAACAGTCTTTGAGAGACTTCTGATCTGAATCAGTTTTAAAACATTCCAAAAAAAAACGAATTCTTTCTGACTTCTTGCTATGTTTCCTGTTCTGTTTGCTCACGAAAACTTGTTAGTAGCAGAAAACATAACCATTCTCAAAAGTTCCAATATTGCTCTACAACAGGAAGGGGGTAACTAAGATAACATTTTGAAAAATCAAAAATGATGAAGTTCGTGTTTTGCTTTTTTCAGAGAACCACGTTTTTGATACCTAAAAATCGATAAGCTTTCAATGAGATTTTTTTCTAGCTCAAAGGTTAAAATGGAACTTCAATATTCAAACACTTTTAATTCATAAATTTCAATAATTTTGCTGTGTTTTTGAGGAGTATGCTTGGTTCCGATAAGTTTTTTTTTTAAAGAAATCATGTATTTTTTAATTTGAGATACGTTCAAAAGTTTTGTCAAAAGTTGAGAAAATAGAATCTTTGAGTTCGCTATACTTATTTTGAAGCTCCTTTCATTCATTTGTTCTCGATTGAAAGATTCACCTTAAAAACTTGAAAAAAAAACTACACTCTTATTTTCTCATACCGACATTTTCACTAGAAAACTAGTTTAGTCTGATACTGATCATCAGAGGCTCAAAAACCGATTTCGTAGGCATCTCCGTCTCGACGATCGCCACTCTGACTGCGATCATCGCCGTGCCCATGCTCTACAACTACATGCAGCACGTGCAATCCTCGCTTCAGAACGAGGTTTTTATCTCTCCAACCTTTTCAAAGTTAATCTCGAATGATTTCCGGTCGAATTCTGTCGTCACAGGACCGACGGCCTTTGGGATGAGTTCCACAGGGTTTGTGCCAGTGTCCAAGCACTTTTGACAAGTCTATGAAGTTTAGTTCGAAACCGTCAAAGGTGTCGAGAGCCGCATCAAGCGCGGTGTCAAGCGATCTCGTCTTCATGGAGCTGAAACCTACGCTCAAGGCGGTGGAGCTGCTGCCGGTGGGGGTGGCGGTGACGGCGGAAGCTGTTGCTCATGCGGAATCGGAGCAGCTGGACCTCCGGGACCACCAGGAGACGACGGAAAGCCAGGAGACGACGGAGCTCCAGGAAACGCCGGAGCTGCTGGAAGCGACGCCGAAGCTCAGGCCGCTCCCTCCGCCGCCGACTTTTGCTTCGACTGTCCACCTGGACCAGCCGGACCTGCTGGCAACGCAGGACCGCCTGGCCCACCAGGAAACGCCGGACCGCCTGGAGAAACTCCATCTGGCGGCGGTCCAGGACCAGCTGGTCCACCTGGGCCACCAGGACCACCAGGAAACGACGGACAACCAGGAGCCCCAGGAAACCCAGGAGCGCCAGGAGAGGTCACTGAAGTTCCAGGAGCTCCAGGACCAGCAGGACCGCCAGGACCAGATGGACCCCCAGGCCCTGCTGGAAACCCAGGAGCTGCAGGATCTTCTGAGCCTGGACCACCAGGACCGCCAGGAGACGCTGGACCAGACGGAACACCTGGAAATCCTGGTGCACCTGGACCTGCTGGAGAGGCTGGAGCCGCTGGATCCGGAGGTTAGTTGTGTTGAGTCACCTCCGATAAATGAGGGTTTTCAGGCGGCTGCGACCACTGCCCACCGCCTCGCACGGCTCCTGGATATTAAGCGACACCGCGCGGGTGTTGACGCGTTTGTTCACAAGTTCACAATCGCTTCGAATAAAACGTTTCGTTTTCTTCCATTCACGCCACGCATCGAAATGTTTTGACAACAATGACGACGAAGACGTTCTTTGTATGTAATCGCCTTTTTCCCTGCGTTGAATGTTCATCATCGTTGTGCTCCTGCTGACGTCGTCAGTGGCGACGTCAACTTATGAGCCTCTTCGTATCCACGTCATCAGCGCCTTTGGGCCATTGCCGCTGCCAATTCAGGTGATAAGCCTGACAGAATAAAACAAGTTATGTTATCACAAGCGTTTTATTTGTATCGATATCCTCGTCGCCCGGGTGGAACCAGTTAGTTGGCCTAGTCCAAACTTCTTACGGCACTTGCAGATTGTTAATGCGCGTGTTTATCTTGAATAAGAAAAACTTGATAGGATCAACAAGTGTGGAAATTTCTGAGCTTGAAATTTGAGGGTAACAAAAATATGTGAAAGGTAGTTTTGTATGGTATATAAAAATTAAGGAACTTGAAAATTATAAATTTTGAAGGCAAAATATCAAAATAGTAATTCGAGAAATGTCTCTGCTAGAAATAAAAAAAGATTCTGGAGTTCTATCAAATATTTTGATACAGTTTTGCAAAACTTTGAGAAGTTTATGATGAAAGAAATATGAAATCTAATTTAGCTGAATATTTTTTACGAGACTTTTTTTATATCATTCCTTGTGTTCATCAGAAGCTAGAAAATCTTAATAAGAGTTTTTATGAATTTGAACTTGTTTTCTTATTCGAAATTCGAAAACTAAAAGAAGGTTCATCTGAATATTTTCGATGAAGAATGAAAAAAAAAAAATGAAAAACAGGGATTCAGGATAGCTTGATAGAATCATTGGAGTCCCTTTCAACTTCAATATCTGTTTTGAAAGACTCTTCTCGCATCGAATGGTCGGAAATCATCGACGCCACATCAGAGTACAAACAGATCTCTTGGATTTATGCGCTGGTAATTTTTTTGTAATAAAAAAACCTTTGAAAAAAGATTCAGAGCGGCCAATTTGAGGAGAATCTACATGTCAATGGGAAAAGGATCGATGAATTTTTGAATGCTGCAGACTTTCTGATCGTCATGCAGGTTTCATTTTTTCTCGGAATACTATTACGAGACGGGAAGAAGCCAAAGAAATCATCTTGAAAAAAATATCCCAGCGGCTTAGGAGTTGATATTTGCAAAACAATGATGAGAAATATGTCGCAAATCGAGTTGTGACTCGACATAATGTCATTAATAGGCTTTCTTGGAAATATACTACGAGAAAAAAGGCTAATACCTTTGCAAGTCACCTTTTCAGGTTTGCTTGATTCAAAAATTAGCCTTGAGTTTTTCAACGGCCTTAGGGAGAAGAGCTTTTTGAAGGGAGAATGGAAATGAAGTTCAACTTTCGAAAATTCAGTTTCGCGCCAGTTTTGCTGAAAATTTGAGAAATATTTAATAATCGAGAAAATATCTGGAACGATGAGCGAAAAAAGGAATGACGAATTGCACGTAACACATTTTTGACAAGTCACCGGTGGAAAAGCATGATAGTATTGAAATTCCCTTCTCTTGATTGAAAAATACTTTGTTTGAAAAAAAAAAGTGAGCGAATAACATGATAAAAGGTGAAAGGCTCAACAATTAGCAAGATGAAGTTAATTAATTGGTTCTCACGTTTGCAATTTGACATTCCAGAGAAATCGGAAAACAAAAAGGTTGACTCAAGCTTGGGAAACCGAATTTTTCGAAATTCTGGAAAAAATTTCTAAAGAATCCCTCAGGGGTTTTACTAGAAAGTTGACTAAACTCCTTGTTCTGTCTGCTAATTTCTGTTGATTTTTCAATCGATGAAAATTGACTTTTCAAAGATTCTCAGAGAAATAGTCGAGCTTGCGGGAAAGATTCGACTTTATTGGCGTCAGCAAAGCCTTACTTCGATGGAGGCCAACACAAACGGTTTATCAACCAAAAACATTTTTCCATGAGATTCTCGATAATATAGGCCACGAATTGGGTTAATGAACGTCTGCGTCGATTCGCCCATCTGGAAAGAGTTCAGAGCCCACGTCGACCTTTTTCGGCACGAAATTCTGCATGCCTTAGTTGGTCCTTCTTTGGTTACAATCTATACCTTCTTTTGAGGGATTCGGTACTTTCTACGCTGGAGATTCAGACAAGAGAGGACCACCTAAGGAGAAACACGCTTGGCAAACAGAACGAGGCGTGAAAGTTCTGAGAAATCGGACCTTTTTGGATTTTTCCTCGTCGGCATTGGTAAATTCTATTCAGACGCAATGGTCGCATTTGGAATGGTTATAAAACGTCGCGGTTGCGTGGCTGAAAGATTTGGACCTGCAGCTTCCTCCAATATTTTCATTTACCTTGCGCGCAAATCGTTTTGATTCGGCTGCGTTTGCGAGGAGCCACAACACTTCAAGCCATTCCACATGCGACCTGATGTGAACCAATTGGAAAAAGAGCTATGTATCATTTCTTCAGAAAGAAGCATCTAAGCACTTTGGTTGTCCAAAACTGAAAGGTATCGAGGCAGAGAACGACAAAAAAATCCATCTCAATGAATATGTTTATGGGGTGAGTTTGATCTGAAACTTATCCAACTTTTTGAAGGGATTTATCAATAACTTTTCATTTAATCGACCTTAATGTCAATCTCAGCCGAATCTTTCATTTGCGTCCAACTTTTATGACTATATAGGCGTGAGAAAACGTTAGAAAGCCTCTAAGTCATGAAATCGTTGGAGTGATAGGAAAGGCTATAGTTTCATCTCGAGGAAATCACTAAAGGTGATAGCCTGGGAAACTATAATAAAAAACTTCTTCAACTTGAGAAGAAGTATGAATTTTCAGAATGAGTTGATGACTCCGCGGCTCTCGAACACCAAAAACTTCTTCACGTTCATTTCGGCGTCCATCCTTGAAGAAACGTTTTTCGGCGCTAAGTTTAATCTCTCTATTTCGGTTCTGTTCTGAAAAGGCCGTAGGCAGTGGTACATGGTGAATAGGACGGCGATATTGGCCGAACAGACGGCCTACTGGTATGGAAAGGGCGGAGGATGCAAGTTTGCCCAGGGAAGCTGTCACGAGTTCATTCGGCATAGAGAAAAGTAAGGAGGGTCGAATACAAGTTTGAGAGAAGTTCATATACCTCATTCGTCAAGATTTGAAGTAGTCGAACTCTTTTGAACCTCTTTTTCCTGGACGACAAAAGTCAGAGTAACATGTCGACGGAAAGGGGAAAAAATCTATGTTAAAGGGATAAAAAAAAAGTTGAATGGTGATTTTATTTTCAGGGCTTCGCAAACGACTTTTCCTTTTTGCTCCCGAGTTATCAATGTTCGTGGATTTTCATATAATTTTTTTAAAATAACTTTTCAGAACTGCATTAATCGTGATGGTTACGAAGAACGACTCTCGACCTATTGCCGCAAAAACCACATCAATAAAGCGGTCGAAAATTTTTTTTTTTTTTATAGAAAACTAGGTCTTGTGAAGTTAAAACACCGTTTTCATGAAACTAAAGAGTTGGCGAATCACCCAAAAAGTCTACGAAGAATCGAAACAGGAATTCACACATTTCTTGGGACAGTTATCTTGGAGCATTTTTTTAAATTAGGGTCTAATTTTTTTTCCGTATGTTTGAAACTTCGATAACGGTGTTAACAATCTTTTGATCTGATCTTCTTTCAATGTTTCATTTAAGATATTTTTTTCCAGATTGCGACAGCTGTTTCTGACGACTCTGCTTACAGATCATGTCCTTTCGATGAGGTCTTGTTTCAACTCTTTGGTTTTTAAAGGCACATGTATGCACTCAAATCAGCTCCAGAGAAAGGTCTTCTTCTCGAGATACAATTAAGAACTTTTCCTTTGTTCCTTCAAACACCACAGAAGTGAAATTGCCGATCCTAATGACCAAAAACTCATTTACAGGACTTCCTAAACGACTCCCTACCGCCAAAGTTCAAGGCTACCGTTTGCACGTAATTATTACCCTTTTCACACCAAAATAAAGATGTGTCAATGGAAGGGGCGGGAGCCAGAAGAGACAAGAAAAAGTTCCAATCCAGTCCAAAGTTTTCATTTATCGCGTGATTTACAACGTCTCGCAATCGTTCGCTGTAATCCTAAGAGCCCGTTGGAGATTTCTTTTCTTTTTGTTTTTTCGTCTCGACCAACCCATTTTGTGCTGACCGCCGACTTCGCGATGCTCCGCCGGCTGTTCTGTTTGGCGTTTCTGCTTTTAGTCAAAGCCGATGATGACTCGGTTGGTTTTGAATTTTATCAGAATTTTCTCGGGGAAAACTCAGAAATTCTCCTATATTTGAGTCTGGTTAGGTTAGAATTACACCAAACGTTTTTTGAGGAAAATCGGATAACCGTCATTTTTCTGTGAATTTTTACATCTATAAAAATGAAAATTGAACGATTATTTCAGCTGGTTAAGATAGAGGGATATTTTTCAACTTCGTTTCAACATGAAAACCTAGAAACATTGCTTTATCAATAGGGTATTTATTTTTCCAATTGCAACTCCTCCATTCGGCTAATGAAACTCGTCTTCAAATTCTAGCTTGGAAATAAAATATGCGGAGCTTTCGGTAATTGGTTATGTAGAAAAAAAAAAGAAAAAGATTTTGAATATGACTTTTGAATAATTGATGAAAAACGTTTCTCGTTTTTATGTTCTGGTTTGCACTTTCTGACAGAGTGAAAATCTACTTTGCGACAATGAAATTTGAACTTTTTGCTTCTCGATCACCTCTAACTAGTAAGAGCTAAAAAGTTTGAATGTCGATCGAAAGTCAAAGTTTTCATCAGATTTTTTTGGAATCTCTCCATTTCAAATTACTATAATTAATGGAAAGTGAAAAAAAGAAAGTTTTCAGATACTACGTTCAGCGGAACGAAAAATCCCAGTTCATCCGACGCCGCCTGTTTCTCGCCGCAGTTTTCGTGATGGCGATAGCCTCCTATTGGCTCAAGTGGTCCGTTTTTTTTTTTAATTGGAAGGTCTTACTTCTCTCATCAGGTATGGAGACACGGTGATCGA
Source organism: Caenorhabditis auriculariae (assembly GCA_904845305.1). Classification (NCBI taxonomy): domain Eukaryota; kingdom Metazoa; phylum Nematoda; class Chromadorea; order Rhabditida; family Rhabditidae; genus Caenorhabditis; species Caenorhabditis auriculariae. Next base: position 169,007 of record CAJGYM010000125.1, read on the forward strand.
GCGCCAGTTGGCACTTACCCTACCGATGAACATCAAGAAAACGCTTGGCCCAATGGCTGGGGCGAGCTGACGCAGGTTTTCATATATCTACATGAATAAGCTTCAATATGAAAACTTCTTGCGAAAAATTCTGGATTTAAATTTCCAGCTTGGAATGCTGCAACAGCTGGCTCTTGGACGATTGCTCTTTAACCGATATATAAATACAACCAAGCCGTTTTTGAAGGGCTACTCGTCCAAGGAGGTGAGAGGTCACTTTAATAGCACAATACATCTCTATGAAGGCTTGGGGCTTCCAGGCCTAATCTCAAAAATAACGAAGCGAAAAGCTAGCGCACCGAATTGCAGTAGAAAGTAGATCAGCCTGAATTTAAAAAAAAGTTTCAAAATACTATTAGTCCACTTTTATGATTACAGTAGATGTATTTTGTAAGATTCCGACTTATTTCATAAATTTGACAACCAGAAACACGCTTCCCTTCCTAAACTTGTTTAAAGAGAAAAGGAAGCTGAGGAAATCAAAAACCCCTTTCAGGTTTACATTCGATCAACAGACGTCAATCGGACCCTCGTGTCCGCCTATGCTAACCTCGCCGGCATGTTCGAAAATGGGAGCAGCGGACGCGATTTCCCTCCTTCTGTTAGGTAGCTTTTTTGTAATTCATTTCCATCTACGGGCTAAACCGCCGCTTTAGAAGCATTACTGACCCCTTGTAGGGCTTCAGAATCGAAATTTTTCTTTTGAACTTATTTTCCTTCAAATTTTGACCAAGACTCGAACCAAAAACCTTTTAACTGTGAGAAATAAGTATTAACTGCTGTCTCATCTTCATCGCCTATTTATGTTGTATTATATATATGAGAACTTGAACACTGAGAACCAGTATTATTATACTATGTATAGTTCAAGATTGAACAAGATAGGACGGGATCGTGCTAAGCCACGCCAAAGAGAACAAAAATGAAAGGTCCAGAGGATGGCAAAGCTTAATGACTGCCATCGCGCGCGGAAAGAGATCAACACGCGTCACCTACTCTCGTACCAATAACTGAGTTGAGATGGCCGCGAGGCTGGACTCCGGTTCCCGTGCACACTGTCCCAGAGGCGACAGACAACGTCGGCAATGTCTTCGCCTACTGTCCACGGACAAACGAACTCGTCTCCCAGATCCATCAGAGCAAACAGTATCTCCAGTTCCTCGAGAGCAACGAAGTCTCAGAAACTGTCGGAAATCGAAATATTGAATGATTTTACAGGATTTTTTGGGTTTTCTGAGTGAGAAAACTGGATTCAATGTGGGAATGGACGGAGTCTACCTTGTAGCTGATGTCAATTTCATTGAGGTAACGGCTTTTTTGAGTTTGAGACAAAGCTAATTATTTTTTTAATGTTTAAAAAAAATGGGATGAAAAAAAGAATCAAGCTTTTTGATATTTTTTTTTTGAATTAATTGAAGAAACTAATTTTTCAGAGTTTTTTTTCAAGTTTTTTGTCCACCAACTCTGAGAGCTTTCGCTCATTTTTCGAGTTGCTTCTGAATGAACTCCAAGGCCTTTTTTAAAAAATTCTTTTCGAGTAATTTCAAAAAATTGAAAAAATAAACAAGCTTCCAGCCCATTTTTCTCCAGCTTCTTTTAAACAATTTTCTTCGATCCTTTCACTTTTTGGATATTACTTTTGTGAACAACGAACTTTTACAAAAAGCGATAAAAAAAACTATTTTTAAGTCAAAAGTCTAAGTGCTTTTGAGCCTTTTGAATCATTCAGAAGCATTTGAACAAATCTATTTCATCGGGTAACCCTTTTTTTAACTTTGGCCAAATTCTTGAGACGGTCTACAACATGTCGCAACCTGAGTGGCTGACCGACAGTGTTGCCGAAAAGCTTCGGAACCTTTCTCGCGTCTCTTCTGAATACATGTTCGGAATCGGCAAGCCCTACGTCCCCGAACTGATTCGACTTCGTGGAGGCTAGTGCTCATAGATGATTCCAACCGACTTCAATCCATTCAACTTCAGGACCTATGCTGAGAAGCATTGTCGACAAAATGAACCTCAAGATTGATTGCCTCAAAAAAGATAACGTTGGAAGTGAGTGCACTTGGATTCGGAACCTGAAGTACCACGCCTACTCTGCGGTAACTTTTTCCTTTTTTTCTTATTTGAAAAAATTCTCAGCACGACACTACAATCTACGCATTATTGACGACTTTTGGCGATGAAGGAAGAGTTATTCGAGGCGGAATGCCCAAGTATACGGCTTCAATCGACGTGGAACTTTGGGATTTGGTCGATGTCGGCCCTGCTGTCAGGGTGAAGAAGTTTTACCATTATATTTCAAAAAGTTGAGATTCAGGTTTTGTTTCACAGCGCGTTCCACCACAACTACCATGTCATAACTCATCTTGTCAAAGGATGTCCTCAAAGCGAGGAGTTCTGTCCTTTTAAGGTAAAAGTTACGTAGAAGGCTTAGAGTTTCCCTCATTCAGACGTTCGAGCAAAGAAGCGCAAAGTTCATGCCCGTCAATTTGGAGAAGGAGTGCAAAAGTACAGCCGAACTCAACAATCGTACGGCTGACAAAATTCTGAAGTCTCGACGGTTCTCTTGATTTTTTTTTACAAATTTATTATCAATAAATTATTTTGCGAGCAATCATCTTGATCGTTTTCGCGAAAACGAAATTTCGTATCGGTTGTATAGTTTCTTACTCAAATCACCTTTTCTTTTCAGGCAAAGCCGATAAGGTGATTTTTTGTTCTCTTGAAGGGACTTTTCTGTCAGATAAAGAAAAATAATTCAACTTTAAAGAGCCAAAGAAAAAAAATAAAGCTGAATTTCGTGGATTTTATTTCAAACACGACGTTATTTTCTTTTGTCATAATTCATTTCTTTGTGATTTCTGGATGATATGTTCACTGAGCTATTTATTTTTACTACAGATACTTTTCTTTCAACGCAGAGTTGCAAATTTTTCAATTTACGTTCTGTCCGATAAACACTCCATGAACACTAAGAATAACTGACGAGATAAACGCGAGGTCGGTGGCGGTACATTGACGAACTCGCAAACATGTCGCTTTTTTCTAGGCGCGATCTCGCATTTTCCTGGTCGCGAGCTCGCATTTCTCTCGCAATCTGAAAATTTCCGAAATGCACGATAAATGCGAGTTCGCGACCAGAAAAATGCGAGACCGGCGCGAGAAAAAATGCGATTTCTTAGTGAAGAAGAACTGCTGCTGAGATAAACGCGAGACGCTGGCGGTACATTGACGAGCTTGCAAACATCTCGCTTTTTTTCTCGCGCCGGTCTCGCATTTTTTTGGGCGCCAGCTCGCACTTTTCTAGGCGCGAGCTCGCATTTCTCTCGCAATTTGAAAATTTTCGAAATGCAAGATAAATGCGAGATGGCGCCGAGAAAAATGCGAGGTCGCGCCGAGAGAAATGCGAGATCGCGTCTAGAAAAAAGCGACATTTTTGCGAGTTAGTCAATGTACCGCCACCGAGCTCGCGTTTATCTCGTCAGTTATTCTTAGTGTTAGTGAACGAAAGCCAATGTGTTTCGTAAATTATGGTGCTATGGGTGTAAACACACCCAGACGCACTATCGCATACTTCAATATTTTTTTTCAATCCTACCACTAAGAATAAAAAAAAACTGCCGAGATAAACGCGAGACACTGGCGGTACATTGACGAGCTCGCAAACATCTCGCTTTTTTTCTCGCGCCGGTCTCGCATTTTTCTGGGCGCGAGCTCGCATTTTTCTAGGCGCGAGCTCGCATTTCTCTCGCAATTTGAAAACTTCCGAAATGCGAGAGCGCGCCTAGAAAAATGCGAGATGTTTGCGAGTTCGTCAATGTACCGCCACCGACCTCGCGTTTATCTCGTCAGTTATTCTTAGTGACGCCGTGCTCTGAAATGGAGCACCAAAAGGGCGCCACAACTCTTTCTTTGACACACATTATTTAGTTGCGGGAAAACGACGAAGTAGTGTGAGAGAGTTGTGGCGCTCCATGTCAGAGTGTTAATGCCGTGCTCGAACCTTGGTAACGCGAACGGAACGCGAATCGGACGTGTCGGGGCATTTCTAGTTACCACTTTAGTAACCTGAGCACTCTGAAGTGATCCCTAGAATCGCTCAGAAACGTCCGGAGCACGTCCGTTTCGCGTTATAGCCGATTCACGGCTAGCTTGGGACGCTAAGGTGGCGTGGGCTGTCTGACCTCTTCACCAACCAGGCAATCTCTTTTTTTCTGATCGTGTCAGGACCCTTTCTTCGATGGATCAAGCCAGCCGTGAATCAGCTATACCCATGTCCGGGGTGTTCAAAGTCAATTCCGCGAAATGGAAAATGGTCTCTGACTCTTTGAAATTTAGTTATCATTTTTCTTTCTCTGACTGCTCATTTGGATTTCGCGGAATCACTTTGAGCACGGCATAAAACTTATTTCGCGAAATCTAAAATACCCGTCAATTTTTGGAAGAGATAAGTTTGCAATTCGCGGAAATTACAATGAACACGGACTTTGATATATAACTTAAACCGGACCTGTTGGAGCATTTCTAGTGAGAACTTCAATTTCTTCCCTAGCATTGCTCAGAAACATTCTGAGCGCGTTCGTTTTTCGATACCGAGGTCCGAGACAGGGTTGTGCGAGAGCCGACTCATCATCCTAATGGGCCCAGTCATTTTCAGAGCCCGGGCTATGCGAAGCCTCAGGCAAAACAGGCTCAAAAAGCTCAAGTTTCCTTCAAGTCGAACATCAGCTTTTATTACGACAAAAATCATGTTTCTGGTTATTTTTTATAATTAAAGTTCAACAGAAACTAGGAATTCGAAAATAAGCGTTTTTCAGTGAGAAATTTGAACTTGGATATATTTTTTTTACAAAATGAAGTTTCAAATTTTTTGAGCGTGGCCTGGTCCAAGCCCGCGCAGGCTTCTACGCAAAAAAACAGTCCAGCCAGACGCACAAGCCCGGACCTTGGCACCCCAAACCATACGCGCCCCGGACGTTTCTGAGCATTTCTAATAACTCCTTCAGTGGTTTCATCGCACTTGAATTTTTACTAGAAGTTCTAAGAAACGTCCGGGACGAGTCCGATTTGCGTCACCGAGGTCCGAGCAATTGAAGCCCAAAGCAAACAAGCTTGCGCGGGCTAAGACCAAGCAATTCGAAAAGTTTTTCATTCTCTTTTCACCGAAGTCTATCACAATTTATAGAACGCGACGGAGGCCGATAGGTTGAAAATCTAGGCCTCGCACAAGCCTGGCTAGCCCACTGTTATTTCTCTTTTCCTTTGCAATTCAACACATAATGAAAAACCCTCAGCTGCTTTTAAGAGCGTTGGGCTGGTACCTGATGTTGTTCAGCCGTCCTCGCAGTTGATCAAACGTCCATGGATCCATGATGGATCTAGTCGCTACTTTGATTGAGGAAGCCGGATTTTTCATCATCTTCATCAACTGAATTTTTAAAGATAGAAAACTTCCAAATACGGAAAATAGGATATAAATATATATTGGATCAAAAAGAGCTGCTCGTAAAGTTAAATTATTTTCTCCGCAGGCAGAGTGTCTGCGGCCTTGAATCATAATCGATTATTTCACTAAGAATAACTGCCGAGATGAAACGCGAGGTCGGTGGCGGTACTTTGACGAGCTCGCAAAAATCTCGCATTTTTCTGGGCGCGAGCTCGCACTTTTCTCGGCGCGACCTCGCATTCATCTTGCATTTCGGAAATTTCAAATTGCAAGAGAAATGCGAGCTCGCGCCTAGGAAAGTGGGAGCTTGCGACCAGAAAAGTGCGAGACCGAGTGAATTATCGCGATCGCGATATAAATTTAAGTGAATTATCGCGATCGCGATATAAATTTGTACTCACAACTAAGAAAAAACCGCACATTCTAGCATCTTCGCGAGAGTTTCTAATAACCAACTTTTTTTCAATTTTTATATATCGGCTCGAGGTTTTTTCTGGCTTCAATTCTGCGTCAATAAAGACAAGCCTTCTTTTTTCTCATCATAAAATTTTTCGAAACTTAAACTTTCAAAACCTCACATCAATTGTTCCAGCCAGTAGTAGACTAATGTTCCAATGCGCTAATTCGTTTCCAATTTTCATTCCAGACGTTCTTTCTGAAGGAAAAATGATTAAAAAAATCTTTTTTTAGATATCAAACTGCTTTATTTAAACTTTTACGTCGATCCTCCATGTATTGATCCGAACACGTTCGTTGAGAGCTTCCTGCAATATTTTCAAGATTGAAAAAAGTGAGTCGAGTGCATTTATCGAATCGCGACGTTTTGGCTGATTAGCTTTGTAAAGTCGTAAGTTAGTTAGGGAAGCTTTATGCAGTCAGAAGAACTAACTAGGCGGTGCGCTAGAGCTCCGCTCGGCCTTGTCAGAACTAAGATCCCTAGACGCCGAAGGCCGTGACGGCATTTTCCGCGGGGGTCCCATCATCGCTTTGTCAGCATCGCGCTGCCAACAGTTTATGCTTCGGCCACTGGAATGGGCTTCGGCGTGACTTTGCGTATCCAATTTGCAAGCAAAGAGGATCGGCACTCCGGGAGTCCCGCGGGCCTAATCTACTAGCGCTTACAACTCAGAGACTTATTTTGGAAATTTAAAGATTTATGGAAGTTTAAAACTCATCTTGAAGTTGAATGCAGTAGCAAGACGACTCATGAGGGAAGCAGGAATGACGTTTGAACCCACGCCACACAAAAAAATGACACGTTGCCACGTGGCTTTTTGTACGTCTTATTTTTTTCGATATCAAGAAAATGACGCCTTGCAACGATGTTCACGTTTTTTTGCAGAGAATTAATTGTTTTTTTCTGATTAGAACTCTAATTTCAATGAGGCTAAAGGAGACACTAAAAAAACTTTTTGAAATTTAAAATTTTTTTAATTTTTTTGGGCTCTCTATTTTTCGCGTTTTTTTGTATTTTTTTGTTCTTCTTGTAAAAATAGTTCGTGTAATTAGAGCCAAATTGAATTGGCTGATGCATTTTTGAAATTTTCATTATATAAATAATCTAAACTATATTATTTTTCTCAATTTTTTTAAAATGGTTTTTGAGCTTAATTAAATATGCCGCCATACAAGGTTTTTTTTTTTAAATTTCTGCTTTCGATCTAATAATTGTTTTTCTGAGACGTTCCGGGCTTGACATCGGGGCATTCCTAGTGACCACTTTAGTAGCGTCAGCAATCTTAGGTTATCCCTAGAACCGCTCGGAAGCGTCCGGAGCACGTCCGGTTACTGTTATCGAGGGTCGTCATAGTTTTCTTAGCGTAGAAACTGTGCTCTAATGCGAATACGCGACGCGATCGATCGGGGAGATTTGAAATGGTATTTCAACTTTTTGGGTTCGTTATTCAAACGTCTTTCCGATTTCTGTCTTTATTAAGATGTTTTCTAAAGAACGGAACTGAAACGGAGGGTTTCTGGGTGTGATTCTGAACTATTCACGAGAAGCTTGTGAAAAAAGACGTTAAACGTCTAAATTTATTAAAAATTTATTCGATTTACAAATTTCGAATTTTTTTTATTTCGGAAACGCCCGGAGCACGTCACGGCTTTCTCTGTACATTGTCCAAGAACATTAACTCAATTTTTGGATTAATCGCTCAAGCCAGTGAACCGGATATACTGGTGTGTACACGCTCTTGTAATTTGTTGATGCGTTTCACTTTTCTTTTTTTTAAATCAGCTTTTGTCGAAAATGTTATTTCGTTTGTTCTGTTTGATTGTTGCTGTGCTTATCGAAGTATGAGAAGTTTAATGAACTTGTCGAAGAGGCGAAAACAAGTTTCAAGTTATTATTCGTAATTTTTTTCGTGAAAAAAAAAATTTTGTTATCAATTTTTTACTCTGTTATAGATGAGTTACGAAGATCAGGAAAACGTGGATGGAGGTATGGATTATCAGGATGCAAAGGGTCATCATGAAGGTAATTAATAAAGCTATTTTTTCCTATTTTTTCCTTCATTCTTCAGAGGGAATGGAACATGATGGTGAAGAACACGGTTTTGAACAGGGCGGCGATGGAGAGTGGAACGCAGATGGCGGAAATGGTTTCCCAGGTCAAACGTGAGTTGCAAAATAAACTGAAAGGAGAATGATAAAAAAAAATGCTCTCAGGTTTCGTGGAGGCTTCAGAGGTGCACGCGGCTTCCCACCTTTCGGCGCCGGGCCCCCTGGTCTCTTCCGAGGGCGAGGTTTGTTTATTTTGATGTTCATCTCGGAGATTTGCTGTTTTGAGGTTTTCCGCCACCGGGAATGGTAGCCGCCAGAGGCCGAGGCTTTCCCCCGCCAGGATTCCCACGAGGACGCGGCTTTCCTCCTCCGCGAGGTTTTCCACCATTTCGCGGCGGACATTCTGCTTTTCCGCATGCTGGTTTCGCTTTTCCTGGCGGAGCACCTGGAGGCTTCGCACAGGCGGCGCCGCAACAGCAAAGTCCTGCCGAACAAGAAGAGCGATTGAAACGCGTCAGTTTTTAAACTGAAATGCCTGGTTTTCAACACAAAAATGTTATATTTTGCTAGACAACGCAGTTGTTGACGTAAAATATTTATTATATATTAATACTACGAAACGATCACATTGCTGTCCCACTTTGCGTCCATTAATAGGAACTCAAAGGTCTGGAATTTACAGTCTGGAAAGGGAAGAGAGTTACAAGGGAAAAAGTATGACGATCGCTTCTTCCGTGCAAAAACGTTGCGTTACGGATGACGACCAGTTTGATTCTGTATCAGAATTAAAAACGTCATAGTGTCAGATTCTAAAGCAAGGCGGATCTGATATAAGCCGATCGAGAGCACGCAACAGTGCCAAGTCCAGCTGAGACTTTCCATCATATGGTAGGATCCAACAGGAAATATCGATGGAAAAGGGCCTAATAGGAATTAGTCGGAAACTCGACGGAGCCTAACAGTGCCAAACGGGGACAGTCTGCGAACTAAAGTGAGACGTCCTCGTGGATCCGAAGCTGCAGTGATTTGGTAGCTGACATTCCGAATCTTCGCTATAGGCGATAAAAAAAGATTGGAACGTCCAAAAACGGATCGCAATCAAGAGGAACGGCCATATCTAGTCTTCCAAAACGAACAAAATGTTCGGGGTTCCACCGGAGGCGTTCAAGACGCTTAGGTGGGAGCGGAAGGCAATAAGCCTACGTGAGTCGTCTACCGCGACGGCGATTCACCGGAGTTTCTCTTGAGTGCTCTGAAAACTCAGAGGTTTCATCGCAAGAAACAGTAATCGACAGTCCAGAGATTCCTGGACGGCGCTGTGTGCTACAGTCATAGCAGGATTACTGGGCGAAACCTTATAAATGAGCGTATTCGATTGCTTAAATAGGCGAATAAGTATAATCGAAACCCTGGAGAGCAGCTTCCCAAAACTCTATCGAGCAAAAAGGATGCCCTAGCTACCAATCCTCCAGAAGTACTATCAGCAAACACTCTTATGACCTTCAGCTGAAGGGCGAAGTCGGAGATTTTTACTTCGGCTAAGAGCCCATGAAAAGAATTCAGTGATGCGTAATAATAGAGAACTTCTGAGAAGGGAGAAGCCTGATAGATAATCCACGACAGGAAAGGAAATTTCCAAAAGAATCCTGGCAAAGAGGCGGGAGGTATCGTGGTATGCGACCTCAGCGGAAGTTACGTCAGAAAGTTAGACGCTTCCAGAAAGAGGTCACTAGACTTGTCCACGTGCTTATTGAAATCAATCAGATGGTACATTCGGAAAGGTTCAAAGACCGAATAAGAGGACCAGGGAATTGTTCCACTGGCGTCTCCATTGTGATCATAGATTTCCGATAACACGCAAGTCAGTTCAATGAATCAGAGATCAAGAAATCCCAGAGTGGATAGGAACTCAAAGGAGGCCTCCAGTGGGATAATATTGCATCATAAATGATCTCTGGAAAGAGCTTAGCCGGTAAATCGAGTGGTTCAACCATCAGAAAATACCGCAAAGCAGACCAATGGGGAAACGGAGAGCAAGCGTAACAAGGGAAGAACCTCAAAACGCTGGTCGCTACGACCTCTCGATTCCACCAGGTTCATTGGACGCCACAGATCGCACAGGAAACGCAAAGAAAGGGACTAAAAATGGACGAATCTTCGGATGAACGGTTCATAACAGTCCTGGCGAAATACCATTCCTGGAGAGGCGAACCTTGGCAGATTCGTAGATCCTGACGGATCCAAGAGTGTAGGTTATGCACCAAGTGAGAATCCCAAGTTCGAGCAAATCTGTGTAGAGAAAGCGAGAATCTGTTTGGAACTAAAATACGCCGTTCTATGAAACGTCGTTATTTCCAATAAGCCTAATGAGCTATTGGACGCAAGATTCCAGTTTAGATTTTTTTTTCTCAGTATGGAACAGTGCAGTAGTTCCATTGCTTACTAGCAGGATTGATTCGAACAAGTTTTGAATCCAGAGGTGCTCAAAGAGAAGCAAAGACAAACCTCTCCAATTGCTAGAAGAACGGTGTCGAATACTAAGAATTCGTCTGAACAAATAACTAACAGGTCTCGGACGATAGCAATCGCTAGAGTGAGACCAGGGCAAGCTATGCTCTCAGTTATCAGACTGAACGGGATTCTTAGCTATTAGAACGGTGAAAAACTGGCTTCGGACCCAGATAGGCAGAGCAACCCTCGAATCGGTTGGCGATCCGTAGAGGAGCACTGAAAGAAGTCCTGAGAAGCAGTTCTCTCTAAACTAAGCGAAATTGTGTCAAAAAAATACACATCGCGAAATCCTGAAACAGGACCGTTAAGGCCTCAGGAGACCCATCAAAGAGAGACTATCATCGTGCTCACACCGAGCTAGTTCAGGAGGCACACACAACAAAGAAGTTGAAGGTTGAGGTTTAGAGGCTGAGCTATCAGTCGAAGGCGTCGCCAGATGGCCCCTTCGCGAGGAGAGCTTCAGATAACGCTCAAACGCCTTGCAAGCAGGAAAAATCCCAAATTCCGAGGCTTTTGAACTAGCAATGTGATCGTTTCGTAGTATTTGTATATAATGTTATATTTTTGCTAGACAACGCAGTTGTTGACGTAAAATATTTATTATATATTAATACGAAGAAACGAT